>OY728139.1:1471307726-1471745357 GCA_963277665.1 Viscum album | reverse complement strand
TCATGATCTGTATGATCCCAAAGAGGTTCTATTTTAGTTTTCTTAAAAGTGATGATCAATATGTGTCTCTTTAAACTTTCATTGAAGTTTATGTGACCTTTAAACTCCAAGGTATATGTTTAGATGTTATCCATATCATATTATTCCCATTATCACTAAGAAATAGATCTAGGGATTGATTAAAATATCAACCTACCGAATCCATTACAACCTGGGATAACCTTGATAAGAAATTTATGGAAAAATAATTTCCACCTATAAAGAGCTTGAAATTGCAAAATGAAATCCATATTTTTTCACAAGTAGATGGAGAATTAGTATGAGAGGCATGAGACTAATTTAAATGGTTGACAACAAAGTGTCCCCACCACGGGCTCAAAGGTTAGATTTAATTTAAAATGTTTTACCATGGCTTACAACCCATCACTTGAACTATAGTGGATACGTCATTGATGGAGGAAACATATTAAAAAAATCAGGAGTGGGTAGATCTACCCTTAATAAAATCACATATAACTATAACAAGTGTAAAATAAAAAAAAGACTTCCAAGACGAGGTATTCATAAATTAGATGAAATAAACCTCCTTTCTACATAGATAGAAGCTCTCATAAAAAATTTTAGAAAAATTTCAGTTTCCCCAAACACAAGAACCATCACCTTCCCCTATTATGGAAGTTCAATAATATGATATTTATGTAACCCCACAATGATATCCGGACTTTCCAGAAAGGTTTTATGAAAATAAATATCATGATTTTAGTTATACGAGTTACAATCAACCATCATAGCAGCACTAACAATTGTATTATAAGTAAATGCCAGTACAATAGTAACAGGTGACCAATAAAGGATACTATCAATAAAAGAGAGTTAAATTAAAATAAAAAACCTTGGTAACATCTGGATAATCACATCAACACTAAGATCCTAGAATATACCAAACATATCCACTTTCTAGATCCCGGTAGTTCTAACTATAAAAAAAACATCACCCTGCTCAACGAAGACAACTTCAAGTAGCACAACATCCGTTTTCAAAATTAGAAAATTTTCTCACAGATTTTTTTCAAAAGGTAGATCCATGAATAAAAATACCGGAGGTTGAAATTAATAATAAAAAATATTATATCCTTAACCTTTAACATCAAGTTGGTCAAATTTCTCAAACTATCTCAAATTAACTACCAGGTTCTTTTCTCGGTAATATTGAGAATCATTTATAGGAGGATTCTAGGGTTGTGATCTAATGAAGAAGAAGAAAGAAGAGTTTTCAAAAGACCTATAAAGTTTATTATTTGATGAAAGAGGTAACTAATGAAAATGAGATAATAGTTGAAAAATATAATAATGAATGTAAACAAAAATATGAATAAAAATAAAAATAAAATCTTAAACCAGATGTAAGAAGAGGAGAAAAACATAAATTAACTATGAACGAAATCACAAAAATAAGAGACTTATATAGTGATAACACCATAAAAACCACTATTCTATTTTCAGAGAGAATAAGAAATGGGAATATAGAGGTCCAGTACAATAATTATTTCTTATTGTTTAATGAAGACTTTTGAGAAAATATAAAGGGTACTAGAAGTTTATCAATATAATGTACCATTGACACATGAAATTTGGGTAAGCCATTATGTGCTTATGGTAAAAGAATTAATTTCATAAAAAGTAGTGTATTTCAAAAAATAGGACATGAAGAACTCAAACTGATAAGGGTTTCATGATAGATTAATGATAAGCTAGTCATGTATCATAATGTATTTCTTGAGGATATGCTAGTTATGATTGGTTAGTTTATTTTCCATGCTAAATTTCTCATCCATGATAGGAGATGTGTTAAGTAAAAAGTCTTCTTTTGTCTTCTATATCATGTTTTGGAAATCAAAAATGTATTCTATCATATGTTTGTAAATTACAAATTGTCTTTTATCATGTTTATAGTATCGTAAAATGTTGATCGTACCGACCATATCGTATCGTACTGACTCTGTCAATCGTACCATACTGACTCTGTCAATCATATCGTATTGACTCTGTCAATCGTATCGTACTGACTCTGTCAATCGTATCGTACTGACTCTGCTATTCAGATGTTCATTATTTGTTTTGGAACTTTGTCAAAAACACTCACTACATATGAATCATACTCATGTTTTTCTTTTCTATATATCTCTTGTCCTAACAAAACGATGTCGTTAAGTTAGTTACAAACTAATCAAAACGATTTCGTGATTTCTGTTTCAATATGACTGTTGGAGGCAATATGACCGTTGGAACCCAAGGCCTATAAATAGGAGGTCATTTGAAGCTGAGACAACAATGATGAACGAAGAGAACGAATAAAGAGACTTTGTGAACTATCAAGATTCTAGAGAGAGACACTGTGACTTCTCTCATCTGCCTTGTGCATCCGATCATCGTATCGAGGGCTGCTGGGGATAGGCAGACAGAGGTGTCGATCATCGTATAGAGGGCTTCCAGGGATAGGCAGACAGACGTGCCGATCATCGTATCGAGGGCTGCCGGGGATAGGCAGACAGACGTACCGATCATCATATCGAGGGATCACCAAGGTGTTGGTGAGACAGACCTTTTATCCTAGGTGAAAGGATAACCCTTCTCTTTGGGTTAAAAGAATTGTATTACTTTTACATTTCCGCTGTTACTTGTATTAGAAAGGGATTTGTATTGTTTCCTTTCTTCTTTACATATTCAATTGTAATTGTTTCAATTACAATCATTCTATTACTTTTTTTATTGATTGATTCTATACGCTTTAAGGTAGAATCATTCATCTTTGTATTACTCTGATTATTGTGTTCACCTTGAATACAATTGTTTTACTTTACATTAGTATTACAATACATCATACCCTTTATATTCAATACAATTGTGGGTGTTTGTATTTGTATTAGTTTAAGATCATTTAAACCAATCTCTTTGTTGCTAAAACGCAAAGGTTTTTAAACCTACAATTCACCCCCCTCTTGTATTGTTCCATCTAATAGACATATATATCTACTATTCGATCCAAAAATTGGTATCAGAGGAGGTTTTCCACTGATTTTTATTACTAGATTTATTTCTTACTACTATCTTGAATACTTAATATACTAACGTGTGAAGTGGAAAAGTTGTTTTTGTTGTATTAGATGACAGGAATGAATATTAGATCAATAGATAATCTGAATCCTTCTATACCACCAATCTTTGATGGGAATGATTATGAGTATTGGAGAGATCGTATGAAGACTTTCGTTATCAATACTGGTGTAGACAATTTTATTATGCTTACTGGGGGTTACAAAATTCCTGACAAAGAAGTTAGTACTTTCACCAACCAAGAGAAGCAAGAATATCAACTGAATTACAAGGTACGCAATACTTTATTATGCTCTATGACCAGGAATATATATAGTCAGATATATTCATGTGAAGCAGCCAACTGTATTTGGAAGAAATTAGAAGTTACTCATTTTGGTACATCCAAGGTTATAGAAACAAGGAGAGCAATGCTTCGAGCAGAGTATCATGGATTTGTTTTTCCTTATGGAGAGCCAGTATGTAAAGTGCAACAAAGGTTTATGACAATTATAAATAGCTTACAATCTATGGGAGAAAAAGGTCTTGATGATGAAGCTCTTGTTGATAAGATTATAGATATTATGCCAAATGAATGGGAGTCAAAAAGAACAGCTATTGATGAGAATAGAAAAGTTTCCCAGATTACTCTTGATGAACTCTTTGGAACTCTTCTACAGCATGAGACAAGAATGAAGAGAGATGCTGATTTCAACAAGAAGAAGAATGGGAATGGAAGTGTATCTTTTGCATCTAAATCTAAAACACCTGAAAGGCTTACAAGGTCTAAATCCAAGAAAGTTGTTATATTTGATTCAAGTGATTGTAATCATTCGGATAATGAGTTAGCCAATATTGCTCGAAGGATGAACAAGATTGTGGGAAAGAAATATTTTCAATATAGATTCAAAAAGAAAGATAGGAAAGATTCAGAGGTAACTTGTTATGAATGCAAGAAAGCAGGACATATAAGGCCTGATTTTCCTTTACTGAAGAGGAAAGATAGAAAGGAGAAACACTCTGAAAGAAACAAGAAAAGGTTTTATAAGAAAAAAAAAGTCTTGAAAGAAAATGATACGTGGAGTGCAAGTGGTAGGGATTCCTCATATGATTCTTCAGAATATGAGACATCAGGACGAAGAAATACTGGACTTCTAGCCAGATTACCAATTGAAGATCATTGTCTCATGGCTAAGGTACATAATGCTGAAGCTATTACAAATGTCTCTTTAAATGCAAATTATATTTATAATAGTTATTATTAATCTTCAAATGATGAATCCTCATCATCAGAAGATGATATATTACCTTCTTTTGAAGAGGTCTCTAGATTTTCTAAGTTACTTGAAAATGAAAATTCTAAACTCAAAAAGAGATTTGAAAAAGCAAATTCTAGAATTTCAATCTTGACTAAAGAAGTATCAGATCTTTCTAAAGGTCTTTATGTGAAAACTTCTGATTTTGAAAGTATTTTAAAAACCCTTGAGAAAGTTAAATCTGATAAGGATAAACTTTCTAAGTATCTTGAAACTGTAATTTCAAAGAAAAATATTTTAGAGCCTAACTATAGTTCAAATTCAAATGTTTTAGAAAATAAGAATTTGGTTTTAAAACTAAAGTCAGAGATTTTATCTTTGAAAAAGTGTTTGTCAAACTTTACTCATGGAAAAGAAAATTTTGATAGGATGTATTCACAAATTAGACCTTTGAGAAATCATTCTGGTCTTGGTTATACTTATTCCAAACCTGTTTTTAGCAATAACTATTTTGTTCCTCAAAAAACCATTTTCTGTTCTAAGTGTCAATGTGGTGGACATTGGAGAAGAGATTGTTCTCTTAATAAAACTTAATCTTTAGGATTTCATAAAGCTCATTTTTCAAAACAATTGTGGATTCCTAAAATTCTTTTATCTAACCCTTCTGGATCCAAACAAATTTGGATTCTGAAAATCTAATTGTTTCTTTTTCAGGAAAACGAGAAGTGTATCAATAAGAAAATTTGGTACATGGATAGTGGTTGTTCTCGACATATGACTGGAAACAAAGATTTCTTTGAAAAGATTATCAAAACAAAAGTTGGAAAAGTTACCTTCGGAGATAATGCCCAAGGAAAGATTGTTGGTATAGGTAATATTGTTTTTCTTGGAAAAGTTCTTATTTCAAATGTTTTGTTTGTTAAAGGTCTTAGGCACAATCTCATCAGTATAATTCAATTATTTGATGAAGGTTACCTTGTGAATTTTAGAAATGATAAGTGTGTAGTTCACAATTCCAAGGATGAGTTCATTCTATCTGCCCATAGGCAAGAGAATGTTTACACTATTAACTTAGAAGACCTTAGGAACCAAAACTTACCTTGCTTAAGTGTAATAGAAGACCAATCGTGGCTATGGCATAGGAGACTAGGACACTGTAATTTGAAAAACCTAAGTAAACTCTCAAAGAATGGACTTGTAAAAGGGCTACCGGATCTTAGATATGATTCTTCAAAAGTTTGTGATCCATGTCAATTTGGCAAGAAACATAAAACTAGCTTTAAATCAATTAATGAAGTTTCAACTTCTAATGCATTACAGCTTGTGCATATGGATCTGTTTGGTCCTTCACAATCTGGAAGCATTGGAGGCAAATACTATGTATTTTTATTAGTTGATGACTTTACTAGATTTACATGGGTTTACTTTCTCACAAAGAAATCTGAAGCCTTTTCCTATTTCAAAACTTCTAGAGCCCAAGTTAAAAATGAGAAAAACCTACCATTGATAACTATTCATAGTGATCATGGTGGTGAATTTCAAAACTCAGATTTTGAAACTTTTTGTAGTAAGAAAGGTATTACTCGCAATTTCTCAGCTCCAAGAACTCCTCAGCAAAATGGTGTTGTTGAAAGAAGAAATCGTATTCTTCAGGAAATGACTCGAACCATGTTGAGTGAATACTCAATTGCTAAGCACTTTTGGGCCGAAGCTATTAGTACTTCCTGTTATACTATAAATCGTGTTTTAACTAGACCATTTCTTAATAAAACCCCTTATGAGTTATGGACTGGCCGAAAACCTAAAGTTTCATACTTCAAAGTTTTTGGATGCAAAGTATTCATTCTGAATACAAAAGATAATCTTCACAAATTTGCACCAAAATCGGATGAAGAAATCTTTCTAGGCTATTCTACAACCTCTAAGGCTTATAGAGTTTTCAATAAAAACACTTGTACTGTTGAGGAAACAGTACATGTAAAATTCGATGAAACTGATCCTTTTGTTTTCAACCAACCCAATCCTACATCCTCGGATGTGTTTTCTAAAAATGTTTATCAACCTTTATTAGAAGAACATTCTGATAAGGAAAATGTTCAAGAAAGTATTCCTGAAACATTTACCACAGAATATTTTCTACCAAATGTTGATGAACAGGTTTTACAAAACCCAAATCAATTGTTTCTTAGGAATCATCCCAGTGATAACATTATTGGTGATATAAATCAACCTGTAAGGACCAGAAATTCCTTAAGAAATGAAATAGAACATCTTTCTTTTCTTTCCCAATTTGAACCTAAAAGTTCAAGTGAGGCCTTAGGTGATGATGATTGGATCAAAGCAATGCAAGATGAAATAAATGAATTTAAAAGGAATCAAGTCTGGACTTTAGTTGAAAGACCTAAAGAAACAACTGTGATTGGTGTAAAATGGGTTTTCAGAAACAAGTGTGATGAAAATGGAATCATTGTAAGAAATAAAGCAAGACTTGTTGCTAAAGGCTATAATCAACAAGAGGGAATAGACTATGAAGAAACATATGCTCCTGTAGCTAGACTTGAATATATTCGTATTCTATTAGCCTTCGCAGCATATTTCAATTTCAAACTATTTCAAATGGATGTCAAATGTGCTTTTCTAAATGGTTTTGTTCAAGAAGAAGTTTTTGTCGAACAACCTCCTGGTTTTCAAGACCCAAAACATCCTGATCATGTTTTTAAACTTACCAAGGATCTATATGGTCTTAAACAATCCCCTAGAGCATGGTATGATAGACTTACAAGATTTATTTTACAAAACAATTATACAAAAGGTACAGCAGATCCTACTCTTTTTATCAAAATGGAAAACAAAAATGTTTTGATTGTCCAAATCTATGTTGATGACATCATATTTGGATCAACTCAGAAATCTTCGACTGATTCTTTTGCAAAATTAATGAAATGTGAGTTTGAAATGAGTATGATGGGTGAGTTAACATTCTTTCTAGGTTTTCAAATTTCTCAAAAACCAGAAGGAACTTATATATCTCAACATAAGTATATTAAATATTTACTCAAAAAGTATGGATTTGACAAAACTAAAAGTATTAGCACCCCAATTGGTACCTCAAATACTCTTGATCTTGATGAAACTGGGAAACCAGTAGATAAAACAAATTTTAGAGGTATGATAGGGAGTTTGCTATACTTGACAGCTAGTCGACCCGACATGATGTTTTCTTTATGCTTATGTGCAAGATATCAATCTAATCCAAAAGAGTCTCACTTAAAAGCCTTAAAGAGAATCTTTCGGTATTTAAAAGACTCTATGGATTTAGGTCTTTTCTACTCTTCTGGAAATGATTTTGTTTTAAAAAGTTTTTCAGATGCTGACTTTGGTGGTTGTAGAATGGATAGAAAAATTACATCTGGAACATGTCATTTCTTAGGAGATTCTTTGGTTTCCTGGTCCTGCAAGAAACAACACTCAGTAGCACTCTCCACTGCTGAAGCAGAATATGTAGCAGCTGGAAGTTGCTGTGCTCAAGTATTGTGGATGCAACACACACTCACTGACTATGGTTTGAGTTTCTCCAAAACTCAAATTCTTTGTGATAATACGAGTGCCATAGCTCTTAGTAAAAACCCAGCACATCACTCTCATGCAAAACACATAGATGTTAGGCATCACTTTCTTAGGGATCACACACAAAAAGGAGATATTATTTTACAATTCATCGGAATGCAAGAACAACTTGCTGACATTTTTACAAAACCTTTACCTTCCGATAGATTTGAATATATAAAACAAAATCTAGGAATGATTACATTAAAGTAATCATTCATATCTACTTCCTGTTTTACATCTCTCCTAATAGTAAGAAACTCCTCGTAGAAAGGGGGAGGACATTTTTTTTCTGTTTTTATGTTTCTTTTTATCTTATGATCTTTAACTATTTACTCTTTGGATTGTGTATTTTTTTTCCTGTTTATCGTATTGACAGTTTTTATCGTATCATTCATTTTTCCCTTCTGTTTATCGTATTGACAGTTTTATCGTTTCGTTCATTTTTCCCTGTTTATCGTATTGACAGTTTTATAGTATCATTTACTATCGACCGATGATGGTAATCAAATTCTTTTCCATCGTATCGACCGATGATGGTAATCAAATTCTTTTCCATCGTATCTATCAATATTAGTATTGAATCGACCGATAATGGTATTAAAATTCTTTTCCATCGTATCAATCAATCTTAGTATTGAATCGACCGATGATGGTATTGAAATTCTTTTCCATCGTATCAATCAATATTGGTATTGAATCGACCAATGATGGTATTGAAATTCTTTTCCATCGTATCAATCAATCATGGGATTGATTCAACCGATGATGGTATTGAGATTGTTTTTCATCATTCTGACAGTTCATGGTAACGAGATTGTTTTCCATCGTATTGTCAGTTCATGGTAACAAGATTGTTTTCTATCGTACGGTCAGTTCATAGTAATGACTTTGTTTTCCATCGGCATGATGATGTTTTTTTTCTTTCGATTGTATTTTCTTTTAATTTCTATCAAAACCAACAATTACCTTATGTTCTCCGACAGGTTTTTTTTCCATTTTTTTTAAAAAAAAATTTTCTTTGTTTTAATCCTAACCATTGATCTGGTTTTCTCTAATCTCGACCGTAGAAGATCAATGGTCATCCTTTTTCGACCGTAGAAGATCAACGGTCACCTCTTTATCACCTATAAATAGCCCCCCTCCCCTCCCCAAACCCACATTGGTTTTTCAGGATTTCAGGCGAAGCTCTGTTCCACCAGCTATAAATCATCGTACAATCTTCTCATCGGCAGAACCTTTATGTCTCAATCCTCTGCTAATACTCCCGCCGAAATGCCTTCAAAGACTTTTACAGAGAAAGACTTTAACAGAGAAAGGTTAGTATCTCGAGATTTTTTCGATACGTACGATTCTACAATCAGAAGGATCATTTTTTTTTCAAGGATGGGAACATCTGTGTGTTGAAAAGCCTGATTCTCAAGATCCGGTTCTTTTTGACGAAGTTTGTCAATTTTAGAAAACCGTTTCTTTCGACAAAGACATGACTATAAACTTTTCTGTGTACGATAGAAAATTGTCTATGTCTGTGAAACAAGTGGCACATTTTATGAATGTTTCTGTAGAAGGGGATTCTTTCTGTCCATCACACAAACTACCAGAGGAAGTAGGTACGTTTAATAGAGAGAGTGCAGAAAAGGCTTTGTTTGTTATTAATGAAGAAAAGAGAAATGTGTCTCATCTTTCTCCGGACAATCGTTTTGTAACTTTATGGATGCAAGGTTTTCTTATCCCAAGGAAAGGGGATAGAGAAACTCTGAAAGTTTCTGATATCTTTATGCTTGACTATCTTGTGAATATGAAAAAAGTAAATCTCATGGGATATGTTTTTGAAACCATTAAGAATGTCAAGACAGGAGGGATTAAGTCCCAGATGATTATGTATCCGGCTATCCTTACGAAATTCATTCTTGAAAGTATGAAGTTTTGTAACATTCCTTTGAAAGGAAACCCCATGGATTCGAAGCCCTCATGGATTAGTAAGAGTACGATGAAAAAGCTGAATGTTTGTTTTGATCCAAATTCAAAACTTTTTGTCAGAGATGTAGAAGCTGAATTGGCTCAGAATCAATCGACACCTATGCCAGCCAAAGACATTCAATCTACCGGTGTTACTCAAAAGTCTGATCCGCAAACCAGTTCAAAGCCGAAGAAGAAGCCAAGGTACAGTAAAGAGGTTGTAGAAAAATGGAGAAAGGATAAGGAACAGAGAAATGAAGGTGATCCGAAGTTTGTTCTTGATCCTGCTGAGGCTTTTGCAGAAAGAGTAAGGGTGGAAGAAACCCTTCAGGCTGAAAAGAAGAAGAAGGTTCTTTTAAAAAGAAAGGCCCAGGACTTTGATATCTCTAAAGTCTTGAAAGCGGTTGAGGATTCTAGTGCCCAACTAACAGAAGAAGTTCACCAAGAGCCCATCGTACAGAGTCTTCCTGAGAATGAAAAAGGAAAACAAGTGATGGAATAAATAGAAGAAGAAGTAGAATAAGGAGACTTTCTTCTAGAATTTCTTGAAAGCTCAAAGAATAGTAGAGAGGAATCAGTTCAAAAGCTGAGTGAAGGTGTTCAACAAACTCCTCATGCCGATCAGGCACGATATCCGGACAGAATGTCATCTCAAGAAAATCAAGGTACTCAATCTTCTCATTCTGATAAAGTTGTTGTCATTAGTGACAAAGTGGAAGAAGAAAGAAAGCAGAAAGAAAAAGAAAAAGGAAAATATCCAGTTGTTGACTCAAGCAGATCGTATGAACTAGCATCGTACGATGAAGATACTGATTCAGAGCATACAATCTCTCTCAAGAAAAGTGATTACATTATTCATGTTTTGAGAAGGGTTGAGAAGACTATTCCCTATTTCCTAAGGCTGGAAGGGAAGATTGATTTTATTACTGACAATCAAAAGAAGAAGTTTGGATCTGTGAAAGAATTAAGGAAGAAATTTTTGTCAGTAGAAGCCGATTTGAAAGTTCTTTCAGAAAGCTCGGTTGTTCATAAGAAGGCATGCAATAAAATGACCAAGTGGTCGTACAAAACAGAGATCTCAATCAATGATCATGAAATTGCTATTAAAGATATAAGAAGGTTATCAAATGAGCTTGCAATTTCATTCAACAAGCTTGACAAAGAAACGGTTGAAAGGTTGAACCTTTTGTCTTCTCAAAGAGCCGATGTTCCTTCAGTGAAAGATTTGCAAGAGAGAATGAATGTTTTTCAATCTGAATTCTCGAAGGTTTCATCTTTCAAAGATAAAATGGTCTTGCTGAAGAATCAAAATTCTGTGTTGTCCAAGGATAACAAGAATCTGCAAAACAGAATTGATACCCTTGAAGAAGTAATCAGAGTCCAGGAGGAGACTATCAGAAATCAAGATCAGATTTTTGCGGACCAACAAGAGATTCTCAAAACTCAGGGAGAATCAATTTCTGAAGACAGGAAGGAGATCAAGAAGATGAAATCTGTTCTTCATGAGCTTATAAAGAAGGAGAAGGAAAGAGAAAACAAATGATTGTTGTATTTTTTTTCCTTTGGAACTTGTCTTTGTTTTGTAATGACATTTGTGATCTTTTTCTTTTATCCATTGTCTTGTATTGCTTTACTAACTCTTTCAGACAATTCAAGATAACTCCTCTATTTTTGTAAATCACAAAGGGGGAGAATGTTTACAAAGGGGAGAATGTTTTACAAAGGGGGAGAATGCTTTACAATGATCTTAAGGGAAATCTACAAATACAATCCTTAGGAAAGTCCATACCTAAGGGGGAGTTAGTTGTATTCAATTTCTTATTTAGAAGAGTTTTCAATAACTCAGGGGGAGATAAGTATTTCTTGTTACATTTACTTTGTGTGTTGTGCTTTCAAAAAAGGGGGATATTGTTAAGTCAAAAGTCTTCTTTTGACTTCTATATCATGTTTTGGAAATCACAAATGTATTCTATCATATGTTTGTAAATTACAAATTGTCTTTTATCATGTTTATCGTATCGTACAATGTTGATCGTACCGACCATATCGTATCGTACTGACTCTGTCAATTGTACCATACTGACTCTGTCAATCGTATCATACTGACTCTATCAATCGTATCGTACTGACTCTGTCAATCGTATCGTAATGACTCTGCTATTCAGATGTTCATTATTTGTTTTGGTACTTTGTCAAAAACACTCACTACATATGAATCGTACTCATGTTTTTCTTTTCTATATATCTCTTGTCCTAACAAAACGATGTCATTGAGTTAGTTACAAACTAATCAAAACGATGTCGTGCTTTCTGTTTCAATATGACTGTTGGAGGAAATATGACCGTTGGAACCCAAGGCCTATAAATAGGAGGTCATTTGAAGCTGAGACAACAATGATTAACGAAGAGAACGAATAAAGAGACTTTGTGAACTATCAAGATTCTAGAAAGATACACTGTGACTTATCTCATCTGCCTTGTGCATCCGATCATCGTATCGAGGGCTGCCGGGGATAGGCAGACAGACGTGCCGATCATCATATCGAGGGCTTCCGGGGATAGGCAGACAGACGTGCCGATCATCGTATCGAGGGCTGCCGGGGATAGGCAGACAGACGTACCGATCATCGTATCTAGGGATCACCAAGGTGTTGGTGAGACAGACCTTTTATCCTAGGTGAAAGGATAACCCTTCTCTTTGGGTTAAAAGAATTGTATTACTTTTACATTTCCGCTGTTACTTGTATTAGAAAGGGATTTGTATTGTTTCCTTTCTTCTTTACATATTCAATTGTAATTGTTTCAATTACAATCATTCTATTACTTTTTGTATTGATTGATTCTATACGCTTTAAGGTAGAATCATTCATCTTTGTATTATTCTGATTATTGTTTTCACCTTGAATACAATTGTTTTACTTTACATTAGTATTACAATACATCATACCTTTTATATTCAATACAATTGTGGGTGTTTGTATTTGTATTAGTTTAAGATAATTTAAACTAATCTCTTTGTTGCTAAAACTCAAAGGTTTTTAAACCTAAAATTCACCCCCTCTTGTATTATTCCATATAATAGACATATATATCTACTATTCGATCCAACAAGATGTCCTCATCATTTTAGTATGACCATTTATTATGATTATTAAAGAATTAATTGATGTAAATCAAGTTATACTTATCTTTTTAATTAATGATGTGAATTTTTTTGATATGGAAAATATAAATAAGAAGGATGAATATTCACTTAAATGTCAATCAATTTATTTGGATAATAAATACGAGTCCCAAAATGATATAACACTAAAATAGTTACAACATGAAGAAGAATAAAATATGATGGATCTTTTAGATTATATGGTATCCATAAGGGAGATCTAGTCCCATGATGAAGAGATTAGTTTTTACCATGAGGAGGTTCGATACATAGAATCTTTAACAAGAGAATATTCCCCAGAATTCACACCCTCACTCATAAAACCACCACTATTGGAGATGAAGCCTCTACCAATAATTATTAAGTAGTCATTTTTAGAGACTAAGGAGACACTGACTATCATCATAATATTTTAACTAACCAATGATTAAGAGATGAAATTATATATAGTCTAAAAGAGGTGTAAGAACTCAGTAGTTTGAAATATAGCTGATATAAAGGGAATAAACCCTATGATTTTCACTCATAAAATTTTAATGGAAGAATAATCTAATACAAGTTTCTAACTCTAAAGGAAACTCACCCCATCTATGGAATATATTTTCAAGAAATATGTTTTGAAGCTATTTGACACTGACATCATTTTTCTTATATCTAATAGTGAATGGGTAAGCCCACTCTAAGTAGTTCCAAAAATGAATGTTTGACTATAAAAAAACAATGAATATGAATTGATACCAAACAAATTATGGGATAAAGGGTTTGTGGTGGTTATAGAGATATATATATATAGACATCAGATGTATCGCTTCCCCTACCATTCATAGATTAGATTCTAGCGATATTTTCCAAACATGAATTCCATTTTTTATTGGATTGATATTTGGATTATAGTCAAATCCTTATTGAACGAACTGATCAATAAAAAACATGTAAATGTACATACCAAAAATTCACAAATAAGATGATATATTTTAGGATGTGTAATGATCTGGAAATATTCCAAGTGATCACCATAAGCATGAGGCCCACTCACCATAAAAAAATAAGTTGTTTGAGGTATCATATTTGGGGTTACGGTAGAATAAGCTCTTCAAATCTAGGGGATTACCTTATGTTGTATTCCTTCGACCATTGGTATTGAATGGTTATTCTAATGTAAAAAAAGAAAATTATAATTTGATGTGGTTTAGTTTCACCATTCCATATCACAAAAATCATCATATCCCACAAAATTGGTCTTGAGTAAATGGTGATATCTCTTCCTGAAAAAATTACCCAATGGCACTCATGTTAAAATACACATATGCTGCTCATTTGATTTACTGATACTGCTAAACATAGATTTCTGGTTTTGATCAATGTTTACATGAATGACTCTTGGTTGTTTTCTAGATGCGGTAAAATAAATATCCAGGGTTGGGAGCTCTAGAAATATTACGGGAGTTTCTACCCAATTGCAGCACCAAAAGTTAATGTCAGCTATTTATATGATCCAATGAGAGTTGCCATGTTGGTCCGAAACATGTTTTTGAAGGTTCCTTAATATACTATAAAATTTTCCATTTAGTTTCTTCCAATTATTTTTATATTTGAAAATTATTAATTTACTTTAGAGTGACTTACCTTCTAAGACCTACCATGCAAGCTTTTCCTGGAGACCCAACCTAAAGACAGAAACACTTCTCTTATTCACTCCACCTTTGCCAAATGATCTTTCAAGCCTTTCTCAAGCTAGCTAGTGGCACATACCTTCATCTTGGTAATCCTATATAATGATGATCATGAGGTTTTCAATTTTTAACTGGACTACCTTTAGAGCCTTGAGGACTTATAAAACAAGCATGGGGTTCGAAGAAAGTACATAGTTCACCAGAGTGATTCTACCACCAAAGGAGCGGAACCAATTATTCTAAGTGAGAACTAAATTAATTATCTTTACTACCACCCCATTAAAATTATGAATACAAATTTTTCCCAAATAATTTCATTCCATTATTACTTTATTATTTTTGGTATTATTCAACTGTATTTGTTGTTGGTTTTCTACTATATTATATTGTTTCCATTATTTTTTCAGTCTGATATTTATTCATTTATTTTTATTGGTTATTTTTTCTATGTTGTGTCTCTATAAATAGGGGTATATTATACCCACAATATTTATCACTATATTGATACTAGTTAGAAGGATCTGGAATATGGGAAGGCATGCTTGAGGTCTCATAACCATCTTGTATTGGCCACATGAGAGAGTTCCCAATTTGGGGACATTACTGTAGGTGTTGTAAAACTAAATTTAATATTTAATTTGAATTTGGGTAATATAATTGGTTAGGAAATATATTAATAAAATAATTTCATCTCATCCTTTCTACAGGATCATGATCTATGGGATTTTAAAAGATTACCCAAATCTAATTTGAAAAAAACCAGTTAAGAAAAATAACTTCCCATTGTTTTCCTCTTTAAGAGTTATTTATTACGAACTGAAAATGATTATTGTAACTAGAAAATATTATAGTTATTAATCTTAGTAGATCCAATAATTTTAACCAAAATAAATTGGTGACCCATAATTAACTTTATAGCATAGATATCAGGTCTTTCTTGGTTAGGAATAAGTATATCTTTTGCACAAGATCCTATAGACTCTTACTCACTCTTTTTAATGATAATTTAATTTTCTTGAATAATAAAACAATACCATATATATGTGAGGAATCCAATTTACTTTAAAATATTTAGGTATCATATATTTCCATCTCCCCCTTATGAAATCAACCCTATAATCCCGCTTTTAGATAATCCTCACTGTAGTGTTATTTGAGAAAAATCATAAATTTATAATTTGGCCTCCCCCCTATGGAAGTAACCAAACTGATCATGTGAACTAAATTTTGGAATTTTTTCTAAGGTTGTCGTGGTAACAAAGAAATTTAGAATGAAATGAGGATTTCCTCCCATATTTTCCCCTCTAATTTCTTTCTAGTACTTTTGAACACACATTTGTATCTTTTTCTATGTCGATCCACTAGTGCATGAACTGGGCCTCTATGACTCATTCAAAGAGATTGAAATAATAAGAATCTCTTATATATCAACCCAAAATTGAAAGATATTTATCATCATGATGTCATTGATCTATGGTCATGCACAACAATCCCAATCCTATTAATCCAAAAAATGCTCAATTTGTTCCACTTGAATAGCAGGGAGTGTGACTACTTCTACCAGAGTACACCATTATGGATTTTGTCTTGTTATACATTAATGATACTTCAGCAAGATTTTTTCCCTACTATTTTGGAACCAAAATATGAAATTAATCTTTGAATCATCCATATGATCTAAAATAGGGTATAATTCATTTGTCTTCAAATTTAGGATCAATAAGTGTCTCTTTCAAATTTCATTGAAGTTCATGTCACTTTTAAACACCATGGTGTATGTTTAGATGTTATAAAACAGAGATTCTTCCCATTACCACTAAGAGATAGAGAAAAGGATTGGTTAAAATATTAACCTACTAGATCCATTACAATATAGGATAACCTAGCTAATAAATTTATAGAAAAATAATTTCTACCTTTAAAGATCTTTAAATTAAAAAATAACATCTGTAATGTTTCACAAGTAGATGAAAAATCTGCATGGGAGGCATGAGAATTATTTAAATAGTTGACACAAAAGTGGACCCAGCATGGGATAAATTATTAGCTTTAATTTCACATGTTTCTATTTCTTTCAACCCATCGCTAGAACCATAGTGGATACTATTTTCATGGAAGAATTTTGTTAAAAAAGAAGGTAGTGGGAAGATCTCTCCTAAATGAAATATAACATAACTATATCCTGTGGAAAGGAAACCAAATACTTATAAAATGTGGGATGCATCAAGTAGAGGAAACATACCTCATTTCCACCTAGTTAGATGATCTATCAAAAAAGTTAGAAAACATTCTGTTTCCCCAACCATAAGCACCATCACCTACTCCTGTCATAGAAGTTCAATAATATAATATATTTGGAACCCCGCACCTATATAATGACTTTCAAGTTAGTTTGGATGGAAACCAATCCTAATATTTTATTTATGTGAGTTCCAATCTACCAAAATAGTAATACCAACATTCGTACTTCTAGTAAAGGCTAGTACAATAATAATAATTGAACAATCAAGGATACAATTAACAAATAAGAGATAAATTAAAAACAATAACCTAGGTACCATCGGGATATCAAACTCAACTCTAAGATCCTTGACCATACCAACCATATCCACCCTCTATATCCCAATAATTCCCACTAGGAAAATATTAATCAGCCTTCTTATCCATTATAGCAGGAAGTATCCCAACCTCATTTTTTAAATGTTGAAAATTTAATCACTGAATTTTTTCAAAAGGTAGATCCGTGAATAACCTGACATGACATTTAAATTCATAATAAAAAATATTCCTTCCATAAACATTAATATCGAGGTTTTCAAATTTCAAAAACGATGTCAGATTGACTTCTAGGTTATTTTCCTCGGAGAATCATTCAGAAGAAGTGGCTAGGATTGTGGTCCTATGAAGAAGAAGAGAGAAGAGTTTTGAGAATCCCTATAAAGGTGATGAGAAGAGGTAAGAGGTACCTAATCAAAATTATATAATAATGAAAAAATAATAATTAATATATAAAAAAATATGAATAAATAAAATAAAATCTTAAACCTGGATTAAGAAAAGGAGAAAAATATTAACAAACTAAGAATAATATCATAAAATAAGATACTTATATAGTGATAGAACCAAAAGAACCCTGTATATTATTTTCAGAGAGAATAAGAAAAGGGAATATGGAGGTCTAACATAATAATTCTTTGTTATTATTCCATTAAGTCTTCTGGAAAAATATGATAGATCCCAAAAGTATCTCAATCCCTTGTACCATTGACACATGAAATATTTGGAAGTCATTAAGTGATCATGGTGTAAGAATTAACCTTATAACTATGATTTTATTTCAAAAACTAGTACATAAAGAACATAAATAGACAAGGGAGGCATGATAACATGATGAAAAACTAGTCATGTGTCATTGTGGTGTCCTTGAGGATATTTAGTTAAGATTGGTAAGTATATTTTCCCCACTGACTTTTTCATCCATGATATGGGGGAAGAAGGTTATGTTTTCACTATTTTAATATGGAAATTTCTCATGATTAGAAAACAATTAATTGATTTATATAAAGTTATAATTATCTTTTGAATTGATGTTCAAAGTTTTATTTTATTTGTTAAATATAACTATAAAGGTTTATGTTCACATGAATATCAATCCATTTTTTTGGATAATGAATAAGATACCCTAAATGAGATAACGTGACAATAGATATAACATAAAGAAGAAGAAAACATGATGTATCTTTTAGATGATATGGTAGACATAAGGGAGATATAGTCCAATGATGAAAAAGATAGTTTTGACAATTAGGTGGTTTGATACATTAAATCTTTGATAAGAAAATATTTTCTTGAATTTACACCCTCAATCATAAAACCGACACCATTGGAGCAAAAGCCTCAACCAAGAATGGTTAAATATTTATTTTTAGTGAATAAGGACACACTTACAATAATCATAATATCTAAAATAACCAATTATTAAGACATACAATTATAGATAGACTAAAAGTGGTTGAACAAATTTACATATTGGAATATAGATAATATAAAGGGAATCATCCCTATGATTTTCACTCACAAAATTTTACTTGAAGAATCATCCCATGATAGTGTCCAAATTTAAAGGCATCTGACCCCACCTATGAAAAAGGTTTTCTAGAAGGATTTTTTTAATCTAATTTACATCTACATCATTATCACTATCTCTAATAGTGAATTGGTAAGCCCACTGTATGTAGTTCCTGAAATGAAGGTATAACTATGAAAAAAACAATGAATATGAATTGATACCAACAAACAATTATGGGATGGAGAGTTTGTGTGGACTATAGAAATAAAAATATTTCTGTAAAAGGGATCCCTTCCCCATTACATCTATTGATTTGATACTAGAGATAATTTCCAAGGATGAATTCCATTCTTTCTTGGATGGATATCCAGACTACAATAAAAGACCTATTGACCCAAATGATCTATAAAAAACAACATGTAAATGTACATATAAAAAAGTCACCTATTAGAAGATATATTTTGGAATGTCTAATGCATTGAAAAAATTACAACGGTGCATGAAACATATTTTCACAATATGGCGGAGGAGATTCTAGGAATTTTCAATGTTGGATTCTCAACATATGGGTGATCTTTTGATGTATGTGTCGATAAATTAGAAATCATACTATAGTGTTGTAAATAAAACTTCCTTGTTTTAAAATGGAAGAATTACAATTTATTTTTCAAGGAGGCATAGCTCTCATACATAAGATTTCAAAACTTTGAATATAAGTTGATTCAACAAACATCAATATCATTAAGAAACTTCCAAAATCCTCCACCATAAATGGGAATTAGGATTATTCCTAACAATTTAGGATTTTGTCAATGATTTTTGAAATATTATTCCAAGATATCTTAGCCATTTACTCTCCTTTTAGTGAAATATGTTCCATTTTAATTTAATGATGACTACCAATGGGAATTTTTGACCACAAAGAACAACCTATTGAAAACCGTTGTTTTAGTCATACCTAATTAGGAAACAAATTTCATGATTATGTATTATGTTACTTAATTTGGTGTGGGGGTGTCTTAGGATATCTATTTGGTCATAATCTTTAACCCATATACCATTACATCTACAATCCAAATGATTCTAAAACCAACTATGTAACTATTTAGAATAATCTCATTATAGTGGTGTTTGAATATGATAAATTCTAATCATATCTGATGCACTAAATGGTCATTGTATATATGAATAGTGTTGTGGTAAAATATATGATGAACAGAAGAAATACTAAATTAAGGGTGACATGATGGATTCTACTACTTAAAGAATCTGATATTGTAAAAAAAGGCATATAGGGAATGAAAAAAAATTATTGATGGTCATCATTCTAAACACTAGATTCCCAATATTAAAGAAGATTATGACCTAAAAAGTTTCGATAACTTCCAAAATGAAATTTACATAAATGTTGATTTTCAAGATGGACCATGGATTTTTTACATTTTAAACAATTTTTCCATGAGGACCCTTTATCCACACTTATTATATAATATAGGGAATAAATTTTTAGCTATTGATTCACATTATTACTATAATGATACACTAATATTAGAGTAATGTGGTGATGTGATGATGAGACACAGTATCCTAGAACATGAAGTTCAAATCATATTATATTTTTGTCACAAATCACCGACTAGAGGATATCACGGTCCAGATTATACTATTTCTAAGATACATCCAAGTGGATTATTCTGGCCCACACTCCATAGGGACATGGGGGGCTTTGACTAACACTGTGATCATTTCCAATGAACAACAACCATTGGATGGTAACATGAAATTCCCTATAAACCCATTCTTAAAGTTAAATTTATTCATGTATGTGTAATATATTTCATGGGTCCCTTTCCTAATTATTTAAAAAAATTGTATTTTTTACATTTATTATGTATCAAATAGGGTAGAGGTTCAGGAAACTACTCTTAATAAAACTAATTTATTGATGAAATTACTAAATAAAAATATTTTTACTTGGTTTACATTTCCCAAATTACTCTTTAGTGATCCTATAACACACTTCAATTTGGGGTTCTCACATTTCTTATAAAACACCCATCATTACAAAATCCTTCCAGATTATCTATGGGAAACCCTTTTACTTTCTAGTAGAATTAGAACTTCAATCATTTTGGGAAACCAAAAAATCAACATGGATATTCATATTTTAGGAAAGAAAATGTTGTTACAATTGGATTGGATTGAAGGAATATGAAGAGACACCTATGAGAATGAAAGTATTTATAAACATGAAACCAAAAAATGGTATGAATGACTAATTTTTTGAAGGACATCCAAACCTGGAGATACGATCCTCTTTTTTAAGTCACATTTAAAATTATTTCTAGAATAATTGTTTTTTTGATGGTTGGGACCATTTTAATTGACTAAATTCTTCCCCTATGGAACAGTAGAAATCCAAAGTGGAAGTATCCACTAAGTGATGGAAATTATACATGGAACATTTTAAAGAGGGGAGTGTCCTATATTTGTAATTCAATTGAAAATAAATAAAAGAAATGTATATATCTAGACTTTAAATGAAGTTCTAACTAGAGGCAACCCATGTTTTTTGTCTTAGGATTGATTAGCTTAGTCGAACTTAAGTGTATCTACCCCTACTCAGGGATTAAGACTTATAGAAGGAAACTATATATTTTTTCCAATTCATGATGTGAGTTTAATATTCACATCCTTATATTCACAGAGTTTTAAAAAACTCAATTTCCAATATTCATATCATGAGTTACCAACTCATGGCATGAATGTTGTGGAACATTTAATCCCTTCCCGTGAACCCTAAAATCATGACTATTATTTTTCTTCTGTGCCTTGATCCTCTCTATTCATATCCTTCCTCAATTTTGATCCAATATTCTCCATCACCTATCTATTTCTTTGATCGACATACTACTCCACACATATGGATATCGTGATGTATCGTGGTTAGAATTCTACTGATAAGTGCCTGACCAAGTGTAAGGTAATACCCACTGTTGTGAAGCATTAGGCCTATTTACCCTATTCTCCACCCTTAGATCCTTCATACTAGCCCTCACCATCTGCCTCAGCCTCCCATTTTCAGCATCCATCCCAAAACGATGCTCCAACGATACTAATTCATCTCTTCCTCTAGTTTATAGACCCATAACATCAGCTTCACCCGACACACTTATAGACCAAGCACATGCATAGTAAGAAAATTGTTGATTTATAGGTGCTACAAAAGATACTTATGGACAAAGGGACTATGGAATCCCTATGAATAATTAATCTAAACCATATCATTGAGTTCCACGAGGATATGTTTAGGGGGGAATTTCCCTAGTTCCTCTCTATATTTGATTTGATAATGATCTATATCTCATTCAGACTTGGAGGCAAACAATGTGATTTACTTTTGGGAATTTTTCATTAGCCATGCCCATTAATAATTTGATTTTATAGCCTCTTTAGACTATGTAGTGTTGAAGATGGACCCAACAAAAAGTGATACCTTGAATAATTGGGAAAATATTTCTCGTGACATGACCATATTTCATGATCACCAAACAGCCATGAGGACCAAGCCGTGAGGTGTCACTTTTTTGGATTGTTGATTTTTCCTTAACCCAAACCTGGATAAACTTAGGTGATTCCCAAGTCACAATTATTCATTTGGAGGTCCTTATTATTGCTACCTCCATGATAAAATCAATAATGAACATAAGAAATTAAATTTTCCTATACTTTTAAGGCTAGATGTGGAAGACCCATAATACACTCATGTGTGGGAACTTTGTCACACACCTGGAAACGTATTTGGGGTTTTTGATTTTTAACAACACTTTTTTACTTGTGGTTGATGTATTCCGTTGATCTGTCCTTATATCAAAATATTGAGACTCTTTAAAAGGTTAGAAAACTCTATAACTAGTTAGAAAACTAGGTAGAGTCTACTGAGGGGGAGCAAGTACTCGATACATTGATAAGATAGTCATTTTCCCCACCTCCTGATAGGTCTATAGTTTTCTCTTCTTCCTAGTTGATACAACCTTACTTTACCCCTAGGGAGTGGTTTCTTTACTATGGTAGAGATCTTCATTTCTTCTTTGAGAACCAACACATTATCATCAGTATTGAGACATCCCTTTTATAGAGTCATCCGTGATTACCTTCACTTCACCACCCCTACTCAGGAACCACCGATCAAAAATGATTCTCCCCACACCCACCCTTATAATAGTGGTCTATACATTAGATCCATGCTATTGCCTTCTACCCTTATACTAATAGATTCCCTAGTTTAGCATCCTCTAAATCTTACTGACCTAACTACCTAGCATGCATTCCATTCAGAGAATTCTCATCATGGAAAGGGGATCATTATTGAGAATCCTTTACAAGTTCCTTTTATTATGCTTCTTTATGTGCATTGTCTTTTGGGATCCACACATCCCCTCCACTAGCCATTGGATCCATTCCTCTAGTGATGGCTAACCATGCTTCTAGATCTATGACTACTTCTCAGGAAACTGATACACCCTCCCCTAACACTATTGAAAATATCGATATGGTGGGGTAGGTTCAGCCACCCAACATTGAGGAGGGTACCCCAGACACTAATCTCAAAGATACTTCAGATTCTTCTTAGTTTTTCTCTCTAATATAACCCTTATCTTTCTTTTCATTGTGACCCTTTTGTTTTATTGTATTACTGAACACCAATTTTTGATATATTTTATTTATTTTTTAAAGGGATACACATTTTTTATATTTTTAATTTTCCTACTTTATCCTTATTTCTTCTTCATGTAGTTGGTGCTATGTCTTGATACAACATTTCCTGTATCACATTTGATGCTCTAGCCAGGATTCGATTTAGAATCAATCATTGGATATTTCCTTGGTATGTTGAGATTCAAGGACCCCATTAGTATTCCATGCATGAGAAACAAGTATGATCCACCTACCACATTAATGGATTTCATTGGGTATTTACAAAGTAGTGAACGATCAGAAGAGACCTTTAGAGTAATAATATACTTCTTCGAGTTCCAGTTAGAGGTCATGGGACATAATACAATAGACTATATTAATTAATCTTTCTTTATCTATCTGGATGATGAAACCACAATGACCTCTTTATGGGAGAAAATCATACTTTTTCCCATCTATTGAGTCAATGTCATGTCTGTTTAGATCAATTCCTCTTTGTGGGAATTGTCTTCTAGGAATTTTTTTTGTAACATCATTGTATTCCATCTGGTTTATATATGTGAGATATAATTTTATGACTCCTATGTTCTCCTTCCCCATTTACTATTTGTATCCTCAATATATCATTTTTTTCTTACCACTTTTTCTAAGTGTGGGTATCATTTTTCTCCAACATTTTTTGCAAGTAGTTAAACATTCACCTCATCTTTTAGACATTTTCGCTATGGTTTTATATTAAAATCAAGGATATCTTAGTTCCCTTCACCTTTTAATTCTTTCCATAAATGTTTTCTACTTTCATTTATATCTCTCCCACAAACATTTTAAAATAGTACATACACTGTTTTCTTCCTAGTGTGGTGGGGAAAAATATTGAGATTTACTAATTTTTCAATTGAATTTTTTATTGTTCTCATGGTTATAATAGATATTGTTATTTAGAAACATGATTTAACAAGAAAGTTTCATTATATACATCTAAATAAAAGATAATTTTTAGATGAAAAATTATAAAATATATTGTTTATTCGTGTTTGTAATTTTAACATGATTTTTGAGTTGAGATTTTTTTTTCTAATTCCAAATTCATGAAATTATTAACTAATTGGGTTATTTATTATTAACCATTCCCCGAGTGATTTTCTTTTTTAATTTTATTCCCATTATTCAGAAGATTATGTAATTAAATTTTATAATTACTTTATGAGAATGTTTCTTGAGAGACACATGGGATATGCAAACCTTATAGAACATGCATTGGTATATTATTGAGGCTATGACTGAAAAAATTCACTTCTAAAATAATTGAGACCCTTTTATTGTTGATCCCATTTTCCTTAAGACCTACATTTACATCAAACCAACTCAGTATGTAGTTTCCATGAATGACCTTGTTAGGATCAAGTCACATTTAAAGAACATTTTATCCCTTCCCAACATACACATTAGTATATTGCAATATTTTCAATTGAATGAGTATGGGGGAATGGTTATTTATATTAGACATGGGATGATTACTACTGAGGAGATGTGAAATGTTATTTTTCATAGATCCATAAAATGTGGTTCATTATTACTTCTACCATACATTTAAGGTTACAATGTTTCTTTTTTTATAAAAAAGTAAAATAGTATGGGTCATGTATTAGGAGGACCAAAGGTCAAAATTACCAAACCAATGATTCTCCTGATAGAATATTTGGGGTTAGGTGGGAGATGTTAAATTTATCCTAAACATGATTTTGAATGTTTTTTTGAAATAGAATTTAAAAGAGAAAATTTGAAACAAGGTAAATTCTTTATGATTTCATAAAACATTCATGGACCAGATTTGAGATTTGGGGAGTAAACCAACATTACATTTTAGAGGATGGTCTGTATTACACTATTTAAAATTACCATGCATGATGATTTAGAGTTTTCCCTCTGTTTGAGATTTATTTGTTATCATCTACCCACCTACCCTCAGATTTAGAGTCATTTACCTATAATTTAATGTCCTCATTATTAATTTTGGAATTTGTATTTAAGAAGTGGAGATGTAAGATCCAATGAAATTATATGATTAGGAACATGTATTATAGGTATGAGAATAACTCTAATTATTTTCTTTGAGCGATGTGAGAGAATTTATGGTGAGGTAAATCACTATATGTACATAATAATATATGGAACAATTGAGAAATTAGAGTCAAATAGAAAAAAGGAATTCAAATGATAGAGTTGACTATGAAGCATGACTAATATTCCTTGCAAGGATGATTAGTGAGGCCTAACACCATTATGTTGATACATGGGTTTATTTTCATGGTTTGAATGGTTATCTACTGTTAATTTTTTTCCATTGATATTATTGTTGAAAATATTATTACTTAAGAACACACAATTGTTTAAGTTTGTGGAAATTTAATATGTTAAATTTTTATATTCATTTTAGGGTTTAATTCATTCGGTTTTACACATATTTTATGCTATGATTTCATGATATGTTGTTATGTTTTGAAGTTAATTGGATAATTTATAGTGTGACGAAATTTTTGCTTGAACAACATGAATTATGGACATTTTATTATGTGAATACTATATTCACGATTTTCAGTACTATAGAAGGAGTGAAGAAACTCTGGTGATGCCTCATCGAATCCATGAACCCCATTTAAGCCATGAACTTATAGGATTAAAAAAACTCTTGAAATGAATGTCATTCACCATGTGGATGGCTATGTATTTTCCCTTCGGTCAACCTCTGTGAAGCCTCCAAAGATCCCATGAATGTAAATCAAGGTTTTAATCATTGGATATCTAAGTTTTTGATGACTTTCAACTTTTCACTCATGATGTAAACTCATGTTCATGATGTAAAATTGTAGGAACACACTCCAATCAAATGATTCTCTAGCCTATTAATGATAAAAATTCCATTTATGTTTGAGTTTTTTTCCTATTTAATTCCAAGAATCTCAAAATTTGATTGAACAACATTCTTTTGAATTTTGTTTTTTTTCTTCTATTCTACTATTGTGATATTAGAGTTGAAGGATTTCCACCATCCATTGTACTTTCAATCATGTTTTTACTAACAATTCCAATTACCATGCCATGGATTACCATTTTTTCAAGTAATCTTATCAATTTCAATCATTTCCACTTGAATATTTAGTTGTTATAATTTTTACTTTGTTCTTCATGATTTCATGTAATAAATTCAACTCTTAACATGTGTGGATAATATGTACAGTGTTAGGGATCAATATTTGGGGTAAAATAACATTAATGAATCATTAATATGAATTGTGTTAATCTAAATAGTTTGGAATTCGATAATTAGATTTATAAAAAAATATTTTCTCATCCTTTCTACATGTCGTTGATCTGGGGATTGTAAAGGAGGAACCTAATCTAATTGGAATAAAATAAGTTAGGACCAGTAGCTTCAAATTGTTTTCCTCTTTAAGAGTTGCACTTAATGCATCTAAATTGATGAAACCTGTAGACGAAAGACTAATTGTTAATCTTTGTCGGTCTAAATATTATGATGAAAATAAACTAGTGACCGTTGATTAAATTTGTGGCCTAAGATATTTGATATTCCTAGGTTAGACTATAGAATTTCATCTGCACAAACTCCCTAGAATTGATCCTGAAATCTTAAAAAATATTCTGCAAGTTAATTCAATTTTATATAATAATAAAACTTTTCCAAATCTTACAAAGGAATCCTCACACCTCTATGTGGACTTGACCCTATACTACCTCTATTTTGTGATCCCTCAAAGTAATGTTAATTTAGAAAGATAAAAAAATTTTAATTTTCGAGTACAATGAGGAATTAAGGACACCATGTGGGAACACCACTTATATAAATGTTCTTGATCATATAAGAGTCAGGGGTAATATAAATAATAATTATTCAATACAAATATAAAAATAATATTATAATATATATTTTCTTTATATTAATAATGGGGAAGGAACCATCCATGCCAAAAAAGGTAGTTTTCCTCTTTTATCAATTAAAATGTGATCCATGTTATTATTATATAAATATAGTAAAAATGTTATAATTTTATTTTATATAATAATATTTCATTTTTCCTAGACATATTGGTACAAATAAGATATCATGAATCTCTCCACCTAAAGAGTGGGAGAGTCAACATTGTGGTTTCAATTTCACTATATCATAATAGGGAGATACGTCTATTTTTTTAAATTATTTGTGATTATGATGTGAAAGAACACTTTAATCAGATAATTAGTGAAAATTGATTTATTGTGAAGGAAATTTTAATTCATTGGATATTCGGGTGATTTTGGTTATAATTGAATCAATGTTCCTTGTTTTATTAATTTTTAATATTCTCAAGGGATAATTTCTCATTTAATGACATTTATTTAGATTTCTCATTTTAAAATATAATTTAAAAATATTCCAAGAATTTGTGATAATAAGAATTAATGAATTCTAAAAAAATTCAATGTTTTTATCATGCATTTATTTTCGAATTAATTTTTAGTGGATAAATTTTCAAGTGATTGTTGACGTTTAAGAAAATTAATTTCATGTTTCATTCAATTAATTTTAAGTCAATATTGGTTTTTTTTGTTAACATATGTATTTTAGGTGCTACGACCATCACACATGAGAATATTTTATAATTTCAATATGATTCGAATCCTCTCCTATTGTGAACACCATACTGCCATGATAAAAATATTTCTGCAACTATTACTATGAAACCAAGCCACAACTACCATTGAAATAAAACTTTTTTCATTCATTAGAATAAAATATATTTATTAATTACTTTCACTATTCTTCTACCTTCTACCACCAAAATTTTCTACCACATCATTTTTCCACACTTCTCTCACTGATCGCATGCTACCACCATCTTCCTGGTACAACCAGTAAGCCTTATTCCACAACGGATTACCCCTAAGGCCGCTAGTTCTCTTACTATAAATTAATTTCATTTATTTTAGGATCTTTAAAATCTATGTTTATCACATAGATAAACAAAATTTAAAATAAGATAAAACAAACCTTGATCGATGAGATCTTTTATATTTGAATCTCCTTGATTTTCTCCCAGTTAAAAGGATTTCTATCCTCTACCTCTGTTCTCTTCCGCAACAAAAATTGATGGAGCGTACCAAAATTAGATTGAGAATTAATTGGTAAGTAATGGACCCTTTAAATAGGGATAAAGCAGTTATATGGTTGGTTACATTGTTAACTATCAAAGTCCATCAATTTACAGTTTTATCCCCTAATATCCCATTATAATATTATTAAAATAAATCACGCGATTTATTCTAACATTCTCCCACATAACTCATGTGATATTTATTTATGATATTTAATATTCAATTGGTCATTTATACACATTTATATCTATTCTATCATGTATACAACATTCTTCATAATAAAGGATAATGTCCACATGAGTCATGGTAGTCGTATATTCCCTATTAATATACTCCCTTCCATGTACTATGTTATGAGAATTTTCGATATCAAAAACAAAATGGGATATATATATATATATATATAATTGGTACAACAATAATACCTTTATTAAGAACTGTGTCTGATATCATTATTCAATCCAATCATGTATACATATTAAAAAAACATGCAACATGATCAAAATATTTGTAAGTCAAAGTGTCAACTGTAATAATCATAACATTCAATACATTCAATGAAACTTAGTCAATGATAATTCCCATACTTTCAACATGTACAATTAATGTCTTGGGAAACAACCCTTTCATAAAAGGTTAAAGAATCATAATATTTGTGCTAATATGTTCAATTTACACCTTATGTTTTTGAACTTCCTCCTTAACTGCAAAGTACTTCAATTCCATGTGTTTAGAACATTTGGAATATCAGTCATTATTGGAAGAGAATACTGCTGCGGTATTGTCACAATAAATTTTCAAGTGCTTGGGGATACTGTTGAAAATTACAAGTCTTGAAATAAAGTTCCATAACCATGTACCCTGAATTGTAGCTTCAAAGCATGCTACAAATTCGGCTACTATGGTCGGTGCAGCTATAACTGATTTTTTTGCACTTTTCCATGATATTGATCCTTCGACTAGAAGATACACATAACCAAAATTGGACTTTCTTGTATCAACACAACCAGGAAAGTCTGAATCAGAGTATCCAATCACCTCAAGATCATTGAATCTTTTATAAGTAAGCATGTGATCCTTTGTTCCTTGAAAATCTTACAGACCTTTATTTGCAGCTCTCTAATGATTGAGTCCAGGATTACTTGGTATCTTCCTAAAAAACCGAATTCGAAACTAATATCTGGACTTATACATGTTTGAGCATACATAAAGCTTCCAAAAAGAGATGCGTATGGAATTTCTTCCATCTGTTTTCATTCCAAATCATTTTTAGGTAATTGATTGAGATTAAATATATCTCCTTTCTGAATTGGAACCTGTGATGCTGAATATTTTTTCCATCCTTAACCTCTCTAAAATCTTAATGATGTATGAATTTTGAGATAATCCCAATATACCATGAGTTCTATTATGAAATATTTCTATTCCAATCACATACGTGGCTTCTCCCATGTCTGTCATTACAAAATTATTAAAGTGGAATATCTTGGTCTTAAATAATAGACCAAGATCATTTACAGCTAGAAATATATCATCAACATATAGAATCAAGAATATAAATTTAACCCCACTGATCTTCTGATATATACACCGATCAACTATGTTTTCCTTAAATCCAAAAGATACAATGGTATCATTAAACCTAATATACCATTGTTGGGATTCTTATTTAAGTGCATATATTGACTTCTTTAATTTATATACCATGTGTTCCTTTCCTTTAAGGGAAAAACCCATTGGTTGATCCATGTATACATCTTCCTCTATGTTTCCATTTAGAAAGGTTGTTTTAACATCCATTTGATGTAACTCTAAATCATACTGAGCTACCAATGCCATAATAATTCTGAAAGAATCTTTCTAAGAAACCGGTGATAAGGTTTCCTTATAATCTACACCATCCTTTTGAGTGAATCCTTTAGAAAAAGGTATGGCCTTGTAACTTTCAATTTTACCAAGAGATTAATATTTGGTTTTGAAGACCCATTGACATCCAAATCTTTTACATCTTTCAGGAAATTCCATAAGGTCCCATACTTTATTTTGTCCATGGAATTCAAATCACATTTCATGGCATCTAACCATTGATCAGAATTATCACACTTGATGGATTGAGAATATGAAACTGGATCATTATTAATGCCAATATCATTTTATATTTCATGCAGATATACTACATAATCATCAGAAATAGCTGACCTTTTTTCTGTTTGGCATCTTCTTAACACTATTTCTTGTGGTTATTCAACTATTTCTTCATTGTGAATTTGGGAAACTTTCTGTTGTGGTTCAACTTGATTGTTTTGTGATGAAATAATTTGAGGAACAACAACATGTGATGTTGGAATACAGGAAAATGGAACTTGAATTCTAACTTATTTAATTTCCACATTTTGTGGAACTTCACTCCCACTAGATTCACCATTCTCGATAAATCTTGCATTTCCAGTTTCAACAATTCTCATACTATGGTTAAGACAATAAAATCTATACCCTATTGATTTCTCTGGATAACCAATGAAATTTTCACTGATTTTTCTTGTATCTAGTTTTCTTTTTTGTGGATTATATGCTTTTATTTCTGCTTGAAAACCCCATACATGCAGGTGTCTTAAACTAGGTTTCCTACCAGTCCAAAGTTCAAAATGATTCTTTGGAACTGCTTTACAGGGAACCTTATTCAATAAATACATGGCAGTTCATAAAGCATACATCCACAAAGACAAGGGTAAAGAAGAATTACTTAACATACTCTTAACCATATCCATTAATGTTCTATTACGCCTTTCCACTACACCATTTTGTTGTGGTGTACCAGGCATAGTGTATTGTGCACATATGCCATGACTTTCTAGAAACTTTGCAAATAGACCAGGGTTTTTACACTTTCATCAAATTTTCCATAATATTCACCACCCCTATCAGACCTTATGACCTTCACCTTTTTGTCTAATTGCCTCTCAACTACATTTACATAAATTTACAATGCATTTACTGCTTGAGATTTCTCATGCAATAAATAGACATATCCATAATGTAAAAAATCATCAATAAAGGTGATAAAGTATTTTTCTTTACTAAAAGAATTGAAATCAAAAGGCCCACATATATCGGTATGTATGATCTCAAAGAGTTGTGTACTTCTTGTGGAACCCTTATTTGTGTGTTTTGTTTGTTTTCCTTTAATAAAATCCACACAAATTTTTAGGTCGGTAAAATCAAATTTTGGAAGGATTTCAAACATAATCAATCTCTCCAATCTTTCTTTGGAAATATGACCTAAATTTTTATTCCATAAATAATAAGAATTTTCATTTACTAAACCACATTTGGTACCAGAATCATGATGCAAGGTCATAAGTGTTTCAATATACATATTATCAATATTTAGTTTACATAAACCGTCATACAATAAACTAGATCCAATCATGTGTGTATGCTTAAAAAAACTAAAATATACATTCCCAAAATTAAAAAAGTATCCAACATCATCATGTTTTGAAAAAGAAACCAAATTTCTATATATACTAGGTACATAAAAGGTTTCACATAATTCCAAACTATATCCACTATCAAGGATTAAACGATAAGTCACGAAAACATTAACTGGAACATTCACTCTAATCCCCATGAATATAAAACATTCAATTGGTCTTGTGATTTGGGATAAAAGGAATCCCTGCATTGTGTTAGAAACACGAGTCATACAACTAGAATCAATCCACCATGTGTTATATGGAACTTCATCTATGTTTTATTCATAACATGTATAAATATTTTTCTTACATTTATTTTCAAACCAAGCCTTTCGTTTTATGAAATACTTTTGGAAATGTCCAAATTTTCCATAGAAATGGCATTTAACTTTATTTGTGTTCTTCTGGTTCTTTATAAAAGACTCATTAACCTTCAATGGTCCCTTTCCTTTTCCATGCTTCTGTATTCCATGCTTCTTTCCTCCTTGATGATTCACATAATGGACAGAGTGGATTCTTTGACTCTTTAAAATTGTTTCCTATTGAACTAACATACTATGAAATTTATGCACATTCCATTTATCTTTGATGGTGTTTTAGTTCATTTGGAATGGTCCATACTCAAACGGTAATGAGTTTAGGACAAACTTTACAAGGAAACTTTCATCCACTTCTATTTCTAAAGAATTAAGTCTTGCTGCAATATTTGTCATTTCAATGACATGATCATGCATGGTACAAGAACCATCAAACTTTATGGGGGTCAATATACTCATTAATGTCCCAGAAAGAGATTTTTCAGTAGTTTGAGATCAGTCTCCCACATATTTCAAAAATTCATTAGCACTTTCAGTTTTAGGGAGACCTGACTTGATGTTACTTGCTATGCTCATTCACATGAACATAAAACTTAATCTGTTTGATATTCCCCATGATGCATAATATAATTTATCATAATCTCTACGGTCATCCATTGTAGTAGTAGGTTTCTCTACTCAGAGTTCTAAATCAAGATCCAATACACCAAGGTGAAATTTTATTTTCTCAATCCAATCATAGAAATTTAATCCATTAAAGATCAGAATAGATGATGTCTGTGAGTTCAATGATGATGAAAAACTAACTGCAGTAAATACATGCTTAAAATTAATACTTTGAAATAATAATAATAATACAATGATTCAGACTAATTATTTAACAAAAATGTGTATTAGTGTTCTCCTTTGGGTAAAACACTAATACACAAACATAATTGATACTAATAAAAATAACTTTATTAGGAAATAATATATGCATCAATTAGATTTATTTATTATGTTTGGATATATAAATAAATCTCATAATGGATAATATATATTACCAAAAATTATATTCATAAATTATAAGAATATGAAAATTTTCTTTGGGAAATTAATAAATATCTTATAATAATGAATTTTAATTACTCATAAGATATCATAATAGTATCAAATTTATGAGTAATCAATATATATCATTTTTAACATAACTTTTTTTGAAAAAATTTTAACTTTATGATTTGACCACTTTGGCGATTAACAAATATAATACAATAATGTTTCAAATAAAAAATATCATAATCATAATTTAGTTATTAATACAAATAAATTTTAATAAAAATAAATTCAAATCTTATTTACTCATTCTTTAATTTTTTTTGGTATAAAATTTAAAACTCCAATAATTATTTTGAATAATGACAAATAATTTTTTATATAACAATTTAGTTAAGGTTTGAAAACCCATGGAAAAATGTTGATAAGTAAATAATAAAAAAAAATCTAATACGTCACTTTTAAAACCAGTTCATAAAGGTGGGAAACCTTATCCATATTTTTGAACATTAAAACAATTTTTAATATAAAATTCATTCTATTATCAAATATAATAAATAACTAAAAGGGAGATTTCAAAATCTAAAATCAAGGAGAAGGTGAAACATATTGAGATTCCCAAAAAAATAGTCACTTCATATTTTGGAAGAAAAAAACAAATGAACAACAGATTTCATAATTTAATAATAATAATAATAATTTCAAAACAATTATTAATGAATGAAACAACACTACAAAACACCCCATGATTGAAGAGAGAGGAAACATATTCTCATTTAATAATAATAATAATAATAAATTTCACACCATATTCAGGTTTCAAAAAAAATTCCATGATATACTAATATTATTAATATTAACGGCCATTTAAAATAAGAAGAAAAGAATTCAGATTTAATGCAATGCATTACTTGCAGAATGTAATCCAGATTATTTATTCTTATTTTAATGCAACACATAATAAATTTATATATGGAAAAAATACAGATTTCATAACCCTCCTTTGATACCACATGTAAATTAATTTCATTTATTTTAGGATCTTTAAAATCTGTATTTATCACATATATAAACAAAATATAAAATAAGATAAAACATACCTTGATCCCTGAGATCTTTTAGATTTGAATGTCCTTGATTTTCTCCCACTTAAAATGATTTCTATCCTTTTCCTCTTTTCTCTTCCCTAGCAAAAATTGATGTAACGTACCAGAATTAGACTGAGACTTAATTGGAAAGGAAATGACCCTTTAAATAAGGATAAAGAAGTTATTTGGTTGGTTACTTAATTAACTATCAAAGTCCATCAATTTATAGTTTTATCCCCTAATATCCCATTATATAAATATTAAAATAAATCATATGAGTTATTCTAACACCTACTTGATACCGTGACAATGTATTCCTATCCTCCCGACTCTGGGGCTGGTTGATAACCAAAAATGCACCACACATGGATGTTCAAGGGCTGGGACCAAGGATGCTCGAAAATTAGCATCCCTATAAGGGAAATGTCGAGCCAAGATCAGTCATGCATGTCCTCTCCTCCATGAATCCACATTTAGAAGATATTCAGTGTGTAGAACCCTTCATCCATACCAACTGGTTGACAACTAAATCTAAGGGGCACAAGGAGGTGATGAAATCTTTCTTGGTTGGTCAAAGAATTATGAATATGTCGTGCTTGGCTCAAGGAACCAGATTCAATTCCATGGAATTTAGTGAACTGGGATGCATTTGGAAGATGAATCTTGTGAGTAGTCATTTTAAAGAAGAAAGTAGGGAGGGTAAGTTAGTCCAAGCTTGAAGAAAATCCAACCAAGTTTTATTAAGGCTTCGATGGGCCTGAATCTGAAGCTTCAGGGATATTCTGTTCGAGAATAAAATCATTAAATAAATATAACTGATTGAGAGCCAATCATAGATGAAAATAATTGAGATTGATTGAGTTGTAGGGATATATAATTGATTTTTGATTATGGTTACTATTTACAGGGGAGATTTAATGTAGAAAATGATAAGACCTCGATTTCCTCCCTATCCATTGGTTGTGTGGTCTACCCTATGTGAATTTCAGCTGCTAGACAAAATGATGATAATGTTGGAAATGTCTAATCGATCAACACACACACAAAAAAACGAATTCATTAGGAGGAGTGGAAATTATAGAACAAAAGAGATGTTTTGTGAAACACCAAATGCGATACTTCTCTAGAGGGGTTTTCATTATTTTATATAAAGACATAGAAAAGTAAGACATATTTACAACATAATTGAATCCAGATAAGAGAATTAATGAGGATAATCTGTGTTGAACCATAAATGAGAGGGAGTGAAAATAAAAATGGAATTAATCTTCGTTATTGAAATTAGTCAACAACCATCCCTTAATTTCTATCATTTTTTTACTAGATCTTAATTATTACAATCTTTGAGAATATCTCCTAAAACATGGTGCACCCAAGTAACTTCGTGAGAATTTCCGCAAGATTCTCCTCAGTGCAAGTGCACTAGAGAATGATTTTTCCTCCACCAAAACACTCTTGAAAGAAATGAAATTGGGTATAGATGTTATTTCTCCAATCATGGAAGACAAGGTTCTTGCTTAAGGAAATTATGAACTATTTTTCCACTTTGAGCACCAAAACAATGCGGCATGAGAAGAGAAATTCTCCTAACAATCTAGCCACTTAGATGCCTTTGCATGCCACGGTCGTTGCAGTAATTCAATCCACTTCGCATGAAGACAATACCATCACCTTTTACTTTTTTGATTTCCATGTGATGGGTTTGTCTCCAAGGGAGAAGAACACTCTTGTGGTGCTCTTGCGGTCATCAACACTAATGAACATTCTGCTATTTCTAAATCCCAATAGGATCAACTGACTATTTACCTTCTCTGTGTAGTGAACACCATAGTAGTGTGTCCCGACGATGTAGCGCAATAAGTGCTTGACTGTGGGAAAGTGATATTTGTGTGGTTCTTCCATGAACCAACTTATGTAAATTACCATATATATATTGTCTTACAGTGTATGCATTTAGTATCGGGGGCTGCCGATGATGGCCCAATATTAAAGGGAATCGACCAGTAGGAAGGTACTAGACTTTCTCAGCTTCAGGAGGACCTCCGTCAACATTTGATAGGGGTTACCCTATCTCATTCCACTCTTCCCAGCAATATAGTTTCATAAGAAGATTTGCATAGGGAAATGATGCTTGACCCTTGGTTCACTTTGATTCCAAGGTAGTCGGAGTGAAATCCCAAGTCACTCATCTGAAAGAGTTTCCTCATCTCATCCTTGAACATTCTAATGTTGGTGAAATCAGTTCTAGTGATGATCCAATCCTCTACATACACCCCAACTATTAAATGATATATTTCATTGCTAAGAGTGTACGTAGTGTTCTCAGAGCTTCTCTTTTCAAACCCAAGCATCAGAAAGCAGGCGTCGAGCTTGGCGTTCCGTGCTCTTGAAGATTGGCAGAGGCCATATAGTTCTTTTAGGATCCAGAGAACCTTATGCCCGTGAATGTCGATGATGAAGCTAGGTGGTTTCTTGATACATATCTCCTCTTTGAGGTATCCATTCAGGAATGATGATTTGACATCCTTGTGATGGAATTTTCACCCTTCTTATACCGCCAATGCGATGAGGATCCGCATAGATTCCATGAGTGAAATAGGGACAAAGACATCATCAAAGTCGATCCCATACTGCTAGATATATCTCTTATTAATGAGACTCAACTTGTTCTTTTATACTGGTCCATGATCATCACGCTTCACCTTGAAGACCCACTAGAGACCCATTGAATAATGGATTATGGGTAGATTGACTGGCTCCCATGTGTTATTGTCCTCAATTGAATTCATCTCCCCAATAATCACCTTGTTCTAACACTCATATTGTTTTTGTTTTCCAAAAGAGTTTCTCTTGTTGGATGTAGAGAAATTTATCCCACCAAGGTCGAGCTCGTGTTATACAAATATAGTCAATGTTGTGGCCCCAATGATGTTGTCAATGGTGCGAAACCGAGGTAGGGAATCATTGTGATCAATGTCTATTGATTCTTCCATATTGTAAGGATGCGATGCGAACTACACTATGGATGATGGCACAAACATCACCATGACCAAATATTGAGTTTTAACGTTTGCAGATTCTGCACTAGTGGGTGTGGGTGATGATATATGGTCTCGAAAAGTGTTGTCAGTCTATGACATCACTAGTATACATTTCATTGTATGTTCGATAGTGAATGGATGCTCACTACTCAAAAAACCACGTTCACCATGAGCACACCAATCCCACTACTCCACCTCATCAAATATGATGTTACATGTTACATGCATTCACTTCCTAAGAGGATCATACACATGGTATTCCTTGGATTCTAACTCTTTCTTGATGGAAATCATCGTTATACTCTGGTCATCCATCTTCTTGAGGTGATTCTTCAGGATATTGACATGTGAAATTCAGACAAAGTTGCTACAAAAGTGAACCATCAATATTTTTCCATGCCAAACCTCATATGATGTCACTTTGTCAAGGCTTCATGTCAGTTCTTGGTTGAGGATGAATATGGAAGTAGACACAACCTCACCCTAAAATATTCAAGGAATTCCTTTTTTCCTTCAGAATGCTTCTAACCATGGAAACCATTTTCTAGTTGTGTCATTATATGATCCCATTCTACAGTGGTAAATAAGGGGGAATGAGTTACCATTATATACCATGCTCAATATAGTATTCACCGAAATCCACTGAAGAGAACTCACCACCACGATCTGTATAGAGGACCTTCATCTTGTGTCATGTCTCTACCACCATTGTGTCCTAAAAGAATTTGATTACCGTAGGAGATTGGTACTTTCTTGCAAGCTTATTTAGACACATTTATCATTTCATTTCATCCACGAGCAGTAGAAAGTAGCGGTTACCTCTTGGTGTTTTCGGTGTGATCCGACTATAAAGGCCATCATGGTCAAGGTCGAGGAATTTCTCCACATGATGCTTCTCATTTTCATGGAAAGACACTCGTCGATGATTTCCAATGAGGCTGATGTCACAGACTTCATACACTTGATAAATCAACAGAATCCCTCTCACCACATCACATTGAGAAAACATACACAGTGCTAACAAAATCAGGTGGTCATACGTCGCTTGCTAGTGCACTGATTTCTATGAGCCCCTTGAAGACATGAATACTGGATGTGTAATGTCAATTATGATCTTGTAAATCTATCTGGGGAACTGCTTAAACTTGGATAGAAGGCGCAACTGTTGGCCGCAGATCATTAGGATTCCCTCATCAATCAGTATTGGGTAACTGTTCTCATTGAATTTTCTGATATTAATGATGTTGGTGGTGAGCATCAGGATGAAATACACCCCCATGAGAATGTATTGATCACTATTTTTTAGGCTAAAAATATGGTCCCACACCCCTTGATGTTGATAATAGATCCATCTCCGAACTTCATGGTTCTATGGATCCAAGATTCAAACATAGAGAAGACCATGTGGGACATAATCACGTGGTTTGTTTCACTGGTGTCGAGGGTCCATAAGCCTTCATCACACGCCTCATCCTAATCAAGTTGTGTGAGGAAATTCTCCTTGACCAGCTATAAATGTATGGGTCATTGTCATAGAATATTGGGGGTGGTGGATTGTGGCTATGGGGAATTAGGCACCACGATGAATGAACTTTACATAAGGAGTGTGTCCTGACCACCTCCCTCCAAAGATACCCCTCCTTTGATGGAAATATATAAATGGATATAATGACCCACTGAGTCCCACCTCTAGTAGGCCCCGAGTTGGTGACTAGAACCAGGGGCTTACAAATCTCACAATATGGTAGGAATTAACCTTTTTAAGGAAAAAATATCAGGATATAGGTTGAATCATCCACAATGAAAGTCTAATACATAACCTAAACAAATCAAAAACCATCCCACAATGCATGTATAAATAGGAATGATATAATAAATTTCTTCAAATTAAACACCCAAAAGTAAAGAGAAGCAGTGACACAACAACTATTCAAATGCCCGAGATAATAATGCCCAAAACGATCCATGACATCCTCCTGGAAACCTGAAATTAGTTTTATATACATAGGGTGATCATAGAAGTATACTCATTAGGAAAACCAAAGTTTCTCGTGCACATATGAAAGAATAATATTAATTCTCTAGTGAGGAAAAAACCAAAAATCACCTAAACATGTATACTAACCATCCCAAACTCACCAAGTCACACTCACCAAGTAAACAAAGTAATGTAATATAATATAAATCAAATCTATGATAGGGTACCCCACACCACTTTACCACAGATTAGACACTCTCACACCCCAATGGATGTCATCATGTAACTCCCACCACTACCAAATATTCCACATCACATCCGAACCGCACAAATCTAGGCCTCACAAAACATCCCGCCCAAATACACCTGGGTCTAAAAACACATCCCACCCGAACCAACCTGGACCTCACAACACATCAGCCCACACACACTTGGGCCTACACATTTCATCTCATCCCAAATACACATAGAAGAACACATAACAACTCATATTCAAGACTCATGGTACACTGCATCTCATCACCTACTACCCGAAAAAACTTGGTCCATCATCACCTGGAAGAGGGAGAAGGGAAGACCGGGTGTCCAACCAACCATCACCCCAACAGGATGTTGGGAAAGACACCCTCCCCCGTAATGATGGGGTTGTTTGAAACATAGTGCTTCTCTAGGGTAGAGTGCATATTGAAATAAAAATAATGTACAATGTATACTTATGTATAGAGGAAAGAACAAAATCTCAATCCTGTGAGTTTACAAACAAAACACTAAATAACCCATGGCTTCCCCACTTTTCCACTACCTCTAGATGTAATTAATAGTATCTACGACTGACCGCACTGTCGTGACGTGGAAAATTGATTATGATTTTATGATTGATTTATTTTATAGAGAATACCCTAGGTCATCTCTCATGGAGCATTGGTGGGTTTAGAGTGTGTGTTTTTAATAAGAAGTTCATAGATATGGGTGGTTTTGAAAACAGTTTTAGGATGAAATGACTTAATTAAAGAGTTTAATAGTTGGAAAGAAAATTTGGTGTATTAATAATTATGATAGAATAAGACCATCTCATGTTCACTACACATCTTGGATAGTTCATTGTTCTTAAAATTTAACATGGTTTTGTTTAATTATTTGGTTGAAGGTTGTCAAGATCTTGACTCCCCTCTTGCTTCTTCAAATGTTGCTTAAAGAATCACCCCTTTTCACAAAAATAATGTTGATAATATTTGGTTATCAAACATAGAATTAGAGTTCTACCAAAGCATACTTAATTATTATGTATGTGTGAGATAAATAGGATTATTATTTTTTCCAATCGGAATAACCCAAGATTCCCACTTGAAATCTCAACCCAATCAGTGTTGAAAGAAAAAGTGTTCCACTTAATTATATCAAATGAAATGTAATAAGGGGAAATCATGTTAATAAAAAAATAAGTCAAATATTCAACACACAAATTAAACAAAACCAGTAGATGTGAATGTGCTGGAACTCCCTCCCATGTTTTGTAGCTCCATCGAAATGATTTTCCACCGTTTATCTTACCATCAAGAGGAGGAGGTGGCTCGGGTGGAAATTCATCTCCATCCTTGATTCCCCTATGAGGATAGGGGCCTCCAGAACTCCTTGGATGTCTAGAGGACTTCTTTGGGTCTCCAAAATACCATAGTTTTGCCTCCTAGACGAACTTGAAAATGAGGATCCCAAGGTGCCATTTTATAGAAAAATGGGATGGTGGTTTTGAGCACATAGAATTATTAAAACCACATGTCACAACTGTTTTGAACTAAATAAAGGCTTATCTAAATTTGAAAAAAATAAAAAAGTTGTAGCCCCACATCTTTGATGTCTCCACCGAATGTCTTTCATAAATTTGACACCTATATCCTGAGATATGGACATATCACTGCACATAACTTTTGACATCATGTAGATTCGGTGTTCTGAACAGATCATGTTGGTTGGGAAAATATATGGATGAATGAGTCTTGGGTTCCTTCATAAGAAATGTATCCCAATAAAATTTGGACGATACCACAAAATATCCTCCCAATTGGATGCACGACCTAGTATCAGTGTGTGTATTAATCCACTAGCGTTCTTGGATCTTGTGTTGTTTGACCCATTTTTCTTGGAAATCATCATGAGCTCTCCAAATCACCTATTACTACAATGTAATCATCAAAACAAGTATCATATACCTTTTTAACAGTGATAAACAAAAAACAAATTATTCAAAAATGGAATGAAAATTTTAATTATTTTTATAATTTTTAATATAAAAAAAGTTCAATACAGTGGTGTAAAGGTGAAAATTACACAGTGAATTGTGGTATAATCACACCCCCAAACCTAAACATTTTAACTCCTTGTAAAAGTCATATATCCAAATAAAATGAGGCATATAAATATTCCCAACATCATGAAGATTTAAAATTCGAGGAAATTTTAATTCATTAATGTAATGAGATCAATGAAAAAACCACACCAATGAGTCTTTCCTATGAAAAAAGACATCCCGCAAATCATATCACAATGAAATTCAAAGAGATTCAGGACACCAACATGAGAAAGGAATTCAAAAGTCAACCATTCCACTAACTCTCAAAGTGTGTGTGTGAAAACCATTCCATGATATTCTTTCCAATTTCTATCCAATTAATATATGTTATTTTAATATTATTCATCTTTAAATGAATTTTCACCAAACCCGCCCTACATCCTTTGTAATCATATTTCAAGACCCACTAAATTAAGAATTCCTAGAAGTGAAACCATAAGCTCCTGACCTAGATATCCCCATATGTTGTACATTTCATCACTCTCCTCATTTATTATTTTTTTAGAAGTTGCATTCAGAAAAAATATCACCCTCATCTCTCAACCCTTGTTTGATCTCCTCATGACACTAATTGCAATAGTTATAAGAAGATAAAAGGTTGAGGAGGAGTGGTTTTTGACCTGCCTAACACTCAAATCTTTTTTACGGTTTAAAATAGTCGGGCATTAGGTACACACGCAGAGGTCAATCTGGTACAGTAATGAAACAGATTAGATAAGGAATGAACCTATGAAAATATATGTAGAGACCCGAAGCTTGACGTACATATACATTACATTACTTTGGAATAATACTTAGTATATAACAAAAAACACACACACAAGGACCGTACTAGTTTAGTTTCTTTGGAAACTAGGAACGTAATCTTCTAATCATGGTGAAAGATCTTCAACATCTCCCATAAAGATCTTCTCTTTTTTTTTTCTTACCTAAAACCTTTCTTTATATCCTGGGGAAAAGAAAACATAAAAGGGTGAGCTCAAATGCTCAGTAAGGGTAAAAAAAGAAATATCAATCACATCATATTCATAAGAACATATCTTTAGGAAATCTTAACCTGCAAAAGAGATCATAATTTCATAACATGGGATAAATCATAGTAGTGAAATGTAATCCCAATAATCATAACTTAAAACATGAAACATTGTGGAATACACAAATAATCATAGAGAATCATATCTTATTAGTCAAGACTCATTGCCAAGACTATCTTAGTGGACAAAGTCCCTTTTTGAACTGAGTCACCCTCGTTTCAGTCCTGTTTCACTGAACCGGTATAACCTACCATTCCAGCCATGTCTATCTCATGAGATATAAAATCTTTACCCAATGCATTGGAGGGAGATATAGGTCCCACCCATCTCATAATGATACCATTCTTATGTGTGCCACAAAAGCATTAATCATACATCATAGCATAACCCATGTAACACAAATGGGAATCTTAAACATAATGACATCATAAAACAATTCATATAAGATAAAGGAATTCATAAAAATAATTCCATCCCAGCATAATCAAATCAATGTAATAATAGGGAGAAAATCAGAACCCTTTTATTATCTTAGATGGAAAATAATTTTTATAAAACACTTGAACTCCATTCTTGAGGAAAATATCCTTTCTACTTCAAAAAAACTTTTCGTTTCTTAACATGTCGTACAATTATAAACTAAAAGTAGTTGATTAAAAATAAACTTGAAAACTTGTAAAGGAAGATTCTTGGAAATATTGTTTTAAAAATCCATTCATGCCGTATAAGTTAAAAAAAACATTCTTCGTACTTTTGTTGGAAAATTCAAAAAGTACCTCGTATGAAAAACGACAAAAGATTCCTTTCATATCCTTTACTAAAAAACTCACCGAAGGGTAAAATTGGATTTAAAAAATTGTAGGTAGATGGAAATAATATTACATATTGAGGAAACATGGATGTGGATGATAAAATACAGCCTAGTAAATACCAAAGTATAAATAATCTTGGATAAAAATGAGATTGTGATATTTCCCTTACCTTAGGTCTGACTTGCTTTGTAAGTGTCCGAAACTCCTGTATAATGATTTAAATAATGTTATTGACTTATTCCAGAATCATACTTATTTTTATGATATCATATATGGTCATATTCTTAGCTTCTTAGTAGTAATATTTCATTGCTACTTGTTATTCGGGTGTTTATAACTTTTTGTTCTTATGCGTGTTTTGTCGAATAAATTCTTATTCTTTTCTTTAGGTTATAGATAACTCATTTCCAGAATTGTATTAGTGTAATATATATCATATTAATTCATTCAATTCATTTATATAATCATTATGAAATGAAGATCATGTAGAACGAGTCGCATCACATCGTGGAGACGGTATTCCGTACGTACGCACGAGTGATGATATCGTTCCTATGATCGTGGAGTTGTATTGGAGTATATGTATACTATTTCAGAATCAATATCACTTTATAATAGTCATATATAGTCATTATTTACACCATTATACCAATCCAAGTAGGGTGGTGGTGGAAAATAGATTACACCACGGCGTGGAGACGGTATTCCGTACGTACGCACGCGCGGTGATTTCTTTTTCTGTAGGATGGATAGATGGTGAAATAGGATTGTTTCATACTTATAATAAAATATCCGTATATGAGTGATACTGATTTTATTACTTCATAATGAAACAACCTAAGAATAAGAAGTGGAAGAAGAAATAAAGGTGAAAGAATCGGTAACGGAAATTACCTCTTCTTTGAAGCGCCTCTTTGACACCTCCTCTTAGGGAACTAAAATTGGTCTTTGAGGAAGACCAGAACCTCTAGGATGTTTCTAGGGAAGTGTATAAGAGAATTTGTCAGGGTTTGGCCGAGCTTGAAGGCTCAAAGTTCTGTGAGGAAGAGAGGGAGGAGGTGCCCTTTTATAAGGGAGGAGAGGGGCACCTTTGGAATAACTGAAAATATTATTTTATTATAAAGTCAAGTTCGGTTTTAAATAGCTCTAAATTGATTTATTTCGAGGCTAAGGTGGGGATGGGTCGAAATAATCTCATATAATAGAATTTAGACAAGTTTAGGTTCCTATATTAACCTTATCATGTAGATTTAACATTAAGTTAAATAATTTTACTTCTACCGTGTCTTCTTGTGTTCTTACACTATAAGGTTAATAAACTTACTATAAGAAGCCAAAAGAACCCCAAGTTGTTTATTATTAATATATATAACCTTATCTAAGTCATTTGGCCGAACCGTAGATTTTTAGGAATAAAATAACAATTAATAATATAATATTTGTTTTAAAAACTATTTTATGTCAATTTTGACACTATTTAGTAATTGATTTTTGTGAAAATCATAAAAGAATGATAACTTCGAACAAAGTTAATTAAATATATACTAACATGTCATATTAACCTATAAAAGCATTTTAATTCATAAAAAGTCTCAAATTATATTTATTTGGGTATTTATAACATCAATTATGTCAATATTTCATTAATAAGATAATTACTGCATCATCGTTGTGTCATAAATAAATTACATTATTTAATGTCTAAAAATTACAAATAAAATACCACTATGTAGGAAATCTTTTTAGATTTCTAATTAATATTTATAGTCGAATTTATCTTATGTATAACCCCATATTAAAAATGTTTTAGTAAATAAACTTTGATTTTAACTATTTTAACTCTTCTTTGAATTAAATAATAATAAATGTCCTAATCTAATTAAAGTGGGCCTAAATGGTCATATTTTCTTCCTAAGTTTGTTTTTGGTCGAATTACACTTATTCAATAGAATTAGGAAATGTTTTAGGGTAATAATAATATCATTTTTACCCTTAATTACCCTATTTACTTTTAACCGTGGTAAATAAAAGTAAAAAGTTACTATTCACCAAAAATTATTTTCATCTCATTGAACCACATTTTACTTACTGACATCAACCGTGTCTCTTGGATTTTTGAAATTCCACTCACAGAAGTGGTAAAATTAAGTTTTATGAAAAATTCAGTTTTTTTTAACTACCACTTAGTGGGTTCACTATTCATTAAAAATTGAACGTTTTCAGAAAAATACCAACAATTAGGCCTAAGCTATATTTGATATTATGAACTCAAAAATGATTTTCATTTTACCAAATTCAAAACATATCAGTTGCATTAATTAATTTAGAAATTAATTCCCGTCGTCAAAATAAAAGGCGTGTTTTTAAGAGATAATAACTATCAAAAGATTGACACTTGTTTATAACTGGTTTAAATGTGAAATTACATCCAATGACCAACATTGTATTAAATTGTAAAAATATATTTTAAATATACTTTAAAACCACTCAAATTAATAATTTATCACTATTAATTATTTTGATTGAAAAAGTTGTTTTCAATTAAAATTTTGTAATTTTCACTATTCATCAAAATATGAAAGTTATCCGAAAATCACCAAAATTTCACCCTAAGATAATTTCGATATTCCGAATCCAAAAATGAAGTCCATTTTGAAAAATAAAATTTTCAAAATTTCAAAAAGTGGTTATTACTATTCATAACGGCTAGTTTTAATAATATTTTAATAGCATATCGTTGTTTAACGAAACTTGGTGTTGTGTACAACACACGCTATCGTGGAAGGTCGCGATTGCATGTAATTCAAGCCAGTTCAGAGATGTGTGTTGTGAAATCTCCTTTTGGTGTAGCGTATAACACAATACATTAATGAAATTAAAAAGAATATTTTTCATAAAATCTCGGGGTGTTACAATATAATTTAAAGCTGAAAAATATTAACCTTACATATATTAACCTTATATTAAGTAAGAAATATTCACACTTCGTGGTTTGGTGAAAAAATGTATGGAGATATTAGTGACAGAGTTTCCCAAAAACTACTTACACAAGGGGCATCGATCATCTCAAAATTTTCACAGTGATACAACTGTGTATACCATTGAAAAAAAACCAATTCACTAAAAATCACTCCCTGATGCTAACTTTATACAAATATAATTTTTCACCATTCTTTATAATATTTTTACTTTCCCCCCTTTATGGTCACTGAATCATGGAACTTTGAAAGTTTTGATAGGGGGAAATAGAAAATACCATAAAGAAAGAGAAAAGGAGAAGAAAGAAGAAACAAATGATGAAAATTATTATCTAACCCAAGAATGTACCAATACCACCACACCTAGAATGTGCAGTTTCCTCACAGTAATAATTGATAAGGTGAGAAGGAAGGATAAAACCTAGTGTGTTTTTATTGGTATGTTGCTTCTTGAACATGGATTTCCTCCATTGGGAACTCTGAAAGGGCTTCGTGGGAGTGCTTCAGCCGCTGCACATTGACAGTGAATGATTGATTGGTTTCTTCATTTTGATCCTGGACAACACCAAATGGGGATAAATTAATAATAGTGTATGGACAACACAAGCGGGAATGAAGCTTACCTAGATTCAACTTCTTCCTTGCATTATAAAAGAGGACCTTCTGCCCAATGTGGAACTGATGATGAAGGATAAGACTGTCGTGGGCAGCCTTGGTTCGCTCTTTATAAATCCTAGAGTTTTCATATGTATCTCTTCTCATTTTCTCCAACTCCTGAATCTGCATCATTATTTGGGAACCAAAACTAGAAAGATTAGAATTACATTGTTTGATGGCCTAGTAGGCTCGGTTCTCGATCTCAACAGGTAGGTGACAACTCTTTCCAAAACACAAGAAGATTAGTTGACATTCCAATGGGATTTTTGAAAGAAGTACAATAGGCCCATAATGAATCATCAAGTTGAAGACTCTAATATTTTCTCTTGGTTTGAACCATTTTGTACCTCTCTATTTGACACCTCGGGTTGACCATTTGTCTGTGGATGATATGAAGTAGACACTCTATGACTGACCCCATACTGAATTAAAAGTGATTTCATTGTTCCGTTGCAGAAATGAGAACCCTAGTCACTGATTATGAACCTAGTTAGGCCAAACCTACATAAGATTTGGGTTCTCAAAAATTTTACAACTACCTTAGAATCATCAGTCCTTATAGCTCGTGCTTCCACCCATTTTGATATGTAATCAACAGGAAGAAGAATGTACAAGTTGCCAAAGGAATTGGGAAATTGACCCATAAAGTCAATGCCCCAAACATAAAAAATTTCATGAAATAGAAATGGTTGTTTTGAAATTTCATTTATTTTAGAGACATTCCCCATTATTTGAAAACAAGGAAAAGATTTTCAAAAATCATGGGCATCTCAAAAAAGTGTTGGCCAAATGAGACCATAATCAAGGACCTTGCAAGCAGTCCATTGGGGACCAAAGTTCCCCCCATAAGTAAGAGTGTGGGAGAATCTAAGGATAGACTGAAACTCGCTATCAAGAATACAATTCCTAAGGACTTGATCACTAGATGTGCGCTAGATATAGGGGTCATCCCAAATGTACCAAAGCGACTCATGTTTTATACCACTAGCTTTGTTTTTATTGAAATCATTAGAAATGCAAGATTCTACCAAATAATTTAAAATTTTGGAATACCAAGGAATAACATCTTGCACTCGGTATAATTTATCATCAGGAAACATGTTGTCAATGAGAATACAGGGGGATGAGTCAATTTCCGAGGATGGAAGGATCCTACTGATATGGACAGCCAAAACATTTTCTGCTCCATTTTTATATATAATTTCTATATAAAATTATTGAAGGAGGAGCATCCAGCGAATGAGAGATGGCTTGGCTTCCAGTTTCTTAAGGAGATACCAGAGGGCTGCATGGTTTGAGAACACATTGAATTTAGACCCCAAAAGGTATGATCTAAATTTTTCCAAGGAAAACACAATGGAAATTAATTCTTTTTCTGTTGTCATGTAGTTTTCTTGGGTAGGGTCCAAAGTACGTGAGTCATAGGCAATGTCATGTAGAGATCAATCAACCCTTCGTGACAAGACTTCCCCAACCGCATAGTTAGAGGCATCACACATGAGCACAAACGGTAAATCCCACCAAGGTGGTTGGATTACTGGGGGTGATGTGAGAATCCATTTTAACTTATTAAAAGATTCCTCACATTCTTTATCAAAAACAAATTCTTTTTCTTTTTTGAGCAATCGGGAGGGGGGGAGTGCAATTTTACAAATGTCAGGAATGAAACGATGGTAAAATCCATCATGACCTAGGAAAGACTACACATCCCGTACATTTTTGGGGAATGGTAGGGAAGAAGTTACATCCACTTTTGATTTATCAACTTGGATTCTATCCCCAGAAATGACATGCCCCAAAACTATACCTTGTCGCACCATGAAATGCCTTTTTTCATAATTTAATACAAGATTATTTTCAATACAGCGATGTAGGACTGAACCAAGACTACTCAAACATTCTTCAAAAGAATATCCACAAATAGTGAAAATATCCATCAATACTTCCATGATATTTTCCAAGTAATCCAAAAAAGTACTAATCATGAAACATTGGAAAGTACCCAGAGCATTGCATAGAATAAGTTGAATCCTTCTATAGGAAAATGTGCCAAAGGGGCAAGTGAATGTTGTCTTTTTCCTGATCCTTGGGGGAAATATGGATCTGAAAGTATCCAAAATAACCATGAAGGAAACAGTAGTTGGACTTACCGGCTATCCTCTCTATTATTTGGTCAATGAATGGAAAAGTGAAATGGTCCTTCTTGGTGTGTTGATTTAGTCAGTGATAGTCTATACAAACACACCAACTATTCTTCACACGAGTTAGAACCAATTCATTGTTTTCATTTTTGATTACTATAAGGCCAGTCTTTTTAGGAACTACTTGAACGGAACTGAACCATTGGCTGTCATAGATTGGATAAATAATACCAGTAGCCAATAATTTGGTTACCTCATTTTTCACAACTTATAAAAGGCTTGGGTTCAGTCAAATTTGTGGCTGCCTCCCTGGTTTAGCCTCATCATTTAACAAAAATTGATGTGTACAAATTAATGAAATAATACCAGGAATGTTAGAAAGTGACCATCCCAAATATTGTTTATACTCCCTCAAAAGTTCAAGCATTGTCAATTCATGCTCAGGAGGGAGTGAACTAGCAATTATGACGGGAAACTTGTTTCCATTCTCAAGATATGAATATTTTAAATCTTGAGGAAATTTTTTCAGTTCCAATTCAGGTGGATTTTGGATTGATGGGGGTGTGTGTGAAAGTGAGAGGTCACTGATCTCATCTAACTATTCAAGGGTATCATCCTCAATAGAGTAATGAGCTTTTATAAGCTTAGCAGTACCATCGATGGTCAGTGGATCCTCAGTGTTCAAAATATCATCAATCAATGAACAAGCATGATACTTTACTAGACTAATACAATAATAAATGCATGAATCATTTCCTAGCATTTCTATTAGTGAAGAAAACTTAGAAAGGGGATCAGGGGAAAGAAATGTTTTTAGGGGAAGGGAGTACATCTATATAATTAACAAAGAGAGAGGAATGTTCTTCTAAGGGGTTCTTCATGGCATCAAGGATATTGAAGTGGAAACTTTCACCACCAAACTCCATAGATAATACACCATTGTGGACATTAATTATGGTTTTGGAGGTTTTTAAGAAGCGTCTCCCCTATATAATCAGGGCATGTCCATTTATCCTATCATCATCCATTTGAAGCACATAAAATTCAGAAGGAGAAGTTAAATTTTAAACCCTCACAAGAACATCCTCTAACACACTAGAGGGGCGTGCAGTACTCTGATTAGCTATTTGAACAATAATTCCAGTGGGCTTCAGTTACCCGACCTATAATTTAGAGTAAATAGAGTGAGGCATCACATTTATAGAAGTGCGTAAATCAAGCATAGTATTAGAAAAATAATACTCCCCTATAGTCCATGGAATTTAAATTGTTCAAGGATCGTTGCCCTTGGTGGGAAGTGATGGATCTATCAATGCTGAAAAATTCCTCCCCAATATCACCTTCACATCTCCACGAAGCTGCCTTCAGTGTGTACACATCCCCTTTAGAAACATGGTGTACCATGTAATTTGCTTCACTGCATCAATCAATGGGATGTTGACCCGCACTTTCTGGAAAATTTCGAATATTTCCTTATCAAGTTCAGTTTCCTTTTGTTTTCCTGGTTGGGAGGACCTTTGATGAAATGGAAGAGAAATGGTTGGGTAGGTGACTCATCAATATACACACACTTTCCTTTGGAAGGGCTTCTCTTAGGACAAGGTTCTTCAACATTTGGAACATTTTTAATGGTTGGGATGGGGGTTTCCTCATGATGGGGTGACTCTAATGGAGGATTCATTTTAATTTCTAGTTGTTTTCCACTCCCAAGGGTGATGTAACTAACATTTTCTTTATACCTAGGGTTAACTATTGGTTGAGAGGGAATTTTACCTTATCCATGACATTGAATTTCACCCACTGAGTTAGCTATTTTTCCTAATTGGGTTTTGAGGTCTTGTATAGCTACCTGAGTGGTTTGTTGGAATTGAATATTGTTGGCAACCATTTGTTTCATCATATCTTCTCGGCTAGGCTTGCTTTTTAGAGGTGTTTTTTTGGAAAGGCTTTTGGGGTGGTTGAGGATTTTTGGGTGGTGGTGGTGGATGACTACTCTACCCTAATTGGTTCCATTGTTGTTGAGGTTTGTTTGAATACCCCCTTGCCTATAGGCTTGGTTCTCCTTCCACCCAGGGTTGGATGGATAGTAAGGTTTTTTCCTAAAGGGATGGTTATAGGGGCAACTTGGAAATATTTCCTCACAACTCTCAGATGTTTCCCTCAATTGAGGACATTGGTCAGAGTAGTGGGTGTCAGAAGAACATATACCACGATGGATGGGAGGAGGAGATTGGGATTTCCCTTGGGAAAGAAAAAGTTGTCGAAGAAGGGTACTTACCTCTTCAAACATTGTGTCCACCTTCTTCTTGAATATAGTAATTTTCACCTCATGGACACCTCAAATGGGTATTCTAGACCTTGTACTGAATTGTTTAGTGTTTTGTTCCATGTTCTTGATTAAGGTCCTTGCAGCAATTGGGGTTTTATCTACCAGTGCACCACCTTCAAAGTGTTGTCTTGTGTGTCTCGGTCTCATTGACGTAGGGTCCTCTCTAGTTCAGGTTTGAAAGGTGCTAAATCTCCTGAAGTAGAAAAAATCATGCACCAACCCAACACAAAAAATAGATCACAACAAAATGGGATTTAAAAGGTATAAGAGAAAAAAAATAAATATTCACAAAATTTTCAAAAACCTTATAAAAAACACACACTAAAAACCGAAGCGTTCCTTGGAAACGACACCAAAATTTGACTTCCCTTTCATGACATGGATAATTGATTATGATTTTAAGGTTGATTTATAGTCTAGGGAAGACCCTAGTTTGTCTCACAAGGAGAGTTTGTAGCTTTAGAGTGTGTGTTTTTAATAAGAAGTACTTAGATAGGGGGTGGTTTTGAAAACAGTTTTAGGATGAAATGACTTAATTAAAGAGTTTAATAGTTAGAAATAAAAGGTGGTGTATTAATAATTATGAGAGAATAAGATCATTTCAAGTTCACTACACATCTTTTATAGTTCATTGTTCTGAAAATTTAACATGGTTTTGTTTAATTCTTTGGCTGAAGGTTGTCAAGATCTTGACTCCCCTCTTGCCTCTTCAAATGATGCTTAAAGAACCACCCCTTGGAAAAAAAATCATGTTGCTAATATATGGTTATCAAACATAGAATAATAGTTCTACCAAATCATACTTAAATCTTATGTATGTATGAGATAAATAGGATTACTGTGTTGCCCAATTGGAACAACCCAAGATTCCCACTTGAAATCTCAACCTAATCAGTATTGAAATAGAAAGCGTTCCGCTTAATTATATCAAATGAAATGTAATCAGGGGAAAGAATTTCCAAAAAAATAATAATTAAAATATTCAACACACAAATTATACAAAACTAGGAGAAGAAAATATACTGGAACTCCCTCCCATGCTTGTGTAGCTCCCTCGAAATGATCATCCACCATTTAGCTCGCCATCGAGAGGAGGAGGAGGCTCGGGTGGAACTCCCACTTCATCCTTGATAACCCTATGAGGACAGGGGCCTCATGAACTAATTTGATGATGAGAGGACTTATTTGGGTATACAGAATACTAGATATTTTCCTCCTAGATGATCTTGAAAATGAGGAGCCCAAGGTGACATTTTATAGGAAAATTGGAAGGTGGTTTTGAGCACACAAAATTCTTAAAACCACTTTTCATAGGGTTTTTGACCTCCAGACAGCCTTATCTCGATTTCGAGAAAATAAAAAAGTTTTTGACCCACCTCTTGGATGTATCCACCAAACGTTTGGCATTAATGGGACACCTAGAGCCCGAGATATGGAGAGATCACAACACACAACTTCTGACATCATGCAGATTCGGTGTGCTAGATAGATCAGGTCGGTTGGGCCCCTAGATGGACGAATGAGTCATGGGTTTCTCCATAAGAAATGTATCCCAATAAACATAGAACCAAATCACAAAATATAAGATCAATTGGATGCACATGATAGTAGCAGTGTGCCAATTAATCCACTGATGTGCTTGGATCCTGCGCAGTTTGGCCCATTTTTCTTGGACATCATCAAGAGCCCTCCAAATCACCTCCTCCTGCAATGGAATCATCAAAACAAGTATCATTTCACTTTTTAACAGTGATAAACACAAAATAAATGATTCAAAAATGGAATGAAACTTGAAATTATTTTTCTAATTTTTAATATAAAACAAGTTCAACATAGTGGTGTAAAGGTGAAAATTACACAGTGAATCGTGGTACGATCAACGACCATAATTTCAGAAGGCGAAGAGCCTAATAAACTAATGCAGCTTATGGTCTCGCTTGTCATTGGTTGAAGTTATATGCGCCCCAAATTAATTACCTGTTCTTAGAACTTTAGTATAGAAAAAGTTTGGGGTCGATCCACAGGGAACAATGACGTGAATAAATTCAATTTAGTTAATACTTAATTAGGTGATGTATGAAGAATTTAGAGTTGATTGAGTTGATTTTAGTTTTTTAATTGAAAATAAATTGTTTTACTTTGAAGAAATGATTAACAGTTTTAAATAAAACAATGGGTAAATTTAAAGAGTTTAAAATAGGAAGAAAAGATGTAAAGGGGCTATGGTGATTAAGAAGTACTTTTGAAGGTTGTTTAAATGGTTGTGTTGTTCATAATAATTCAATCATTCTGGATTTCATTTTGTTATAAGATTTCCTTGGTCCGATTCTTCCTGTTTGGAATTAAAGAAGTTGACTCCTTGGTTCGGTACTTAGTGTTCTAAATTCTTTATTATGTTCAGTCCATTATTTGAATCAATGAAATCCTTCCAATGGTCAGGGATGTTTTCACCCTTACTTCTCTTTTGTATCGTTGAGAATCCTTCCCTTGGTCCGGCTAAGAATTCTTAGTTATATTAGACAGTGGTTTAAGAAGAGTAAGATGAATTACAACGATTCAAACACAACTATATAAAACAACATACAAATTATGATCCCATCATCCATAGCTCCAACACAAGGGGTTTAGTTACACATAGAAAGTGGGAGAGAAATGACACACATGATACCTGATAGATTCATCGTGTAGGCATTGAGGTAGGGTGTCGGAAGGTGGAATGGCAGAGTGAAGACACCTTGGTAGCTTCAGGAATTGTGATAGCAGAGCTTCTCTCACCTCTTAATGTTTCTGAACTCCCAAATCCATAGGCTTAGGCCTCTTTTTATAGAAAAAAAAGTACACGACGTGTATAGAAAGTACACGCCGTGTACTTTTCGTCAACACTCTTTGGCGCCAATTTATCCACTGGCAGGTGGCCTAACACACCGTCTTTGAATTTTGAACACGGGGCCGCCTGGTAGTTGAGTGTACACGGAATGTAGCTCCTCCATACACGGCGTGTAGCGCCACCATACACGGCATGTAGTATCAAAAGTATGACTGCCAACCCCTTCTAGAATAGCAGACACGTCATGTAAAAATGGAACACGTCGTGTCTCCATCAACGGCCACATGGGTATGTGGACTTTTCTTGGGAACCCTACCTCAAAGCCTACATGATGTATCCATCAGGTAATACATGTGTTGTTTCTCTCCCACTTTCTATGTGTAACTAAACCCCTCATGTTGGGGCTGTGGATTATGGGATCATAATTTTTATGTTGTTTTCTATAGTAGTCTTTTAATCGTTGTAATTCATCTTACTCTTCTTAAACCACTATTTAATATAACTGAGAATTCTTAGCCGGACCAAGGGAAGGATTTTCAGCAATACAAAAGAGAAGTAACAGTGAAAACATCCATGACCATTGGAAGGATTTCACCAATTCAAATAATGGACTGAACTTAATAAAGAATTAAGAACACTGACTACCGGACCAAGGAGTCAACTACTCTAATTCCCAACAAGAGGAACCGGACCAAGGAAATCTTGTAACAAAATGATATCCAGATTGATTGAATTATTATGAACAATAAAACCATTTAAACAACCTGCAAAAGTACTCCTTAATCACCACAGCCCCGGCACGCCTTTTCTTCTTATTTTAAACTCTTTAAATTTACCCGTTGTTTTATTTAAAACTGTTAATCATTTTTCAAAGTAAAACAATTTAGTTTCAATTAAAAAACCAAAATCAACTCAATCAACTCAAATTAAACATTCTTAGAACTTTAGTATATCATAAGTTCGGGGTCGATCCACAGGGAACAATGACATGCATAATTTCACCTGGGTCTCCTGGGTGAAATTGGCGACAAAATTTGGCCTCGCTTGTCATTGGTTGAAGTTATATGCGTCCCAAATTAATTACACATTCTTAGAACTTTAGTATAGCATAAGTTCAACATCGATCCACAGGGAACAATAGAGTGCATAATTTCAATTGAGTTAATACTTAATTAGGTGAACTATGCAGAATTTAGAGTTGATTGAGTTGATTTTGGTTTTTTAATTGAAACTAAATTGTTTTACTTTGAGGAAATGGTTAACAGTTTTAAATAAAACAACGAGTAAATTTAAATAGTTTAAAAAAAGAATAAAAGACGTTTTAGGGCTCTGGTGATTATGGAGTACTTTTGCAGGTTGTTTAAATGGTTTTTTTATTCATAATAATTCAATCATTCTGGATTTCATTTTGTTACAAGAATTCCTTGGTCCAGTTCCTCTTGTTTGGAATTAGAGCAGTTGACTCCTTGGTCTGGTAGTTAGTGTTCTTAATTCTTTATTAAGTTCAGTCCATTATTTGAATCGGTGAAATCCTTCCAATGGTTATGTATGTTTTCACCGTTACTTCTCTTTTGTATCGCTAAGAATCCTTCCCTTGGTCCGGCTAAGAATTATCAGTTATATTAGATAGTGGTTTAAGAAGAGTAAGATGAATTACAACGATTCAAACAAAACTATATAAAACAACATACAAATTATGATCCCATCATCCACAACCCCAACATGAGGGGTTTAGTTACACATTGAAAGTGGGAGAGAAATGACACATGTGATACTTGATGGATTCATCGTGTAGGCGTTGAGGTAGGGTGTCAGAAGGTGGAATGGCAGAGTGATGACACCTTGGTAGCTTCGGGAATGGTGATATCAGAGCTTATCTCTCCTCTTAATGGTTCTGAACTCCAAAATCCGTAGGCCAAGGCCTCTTTTTATAGAAAAATAAAGTACATGGTGTGTATAGAAAGTACACACCGTGTACTTTTCATCAACACACATTGGCGCCAATTTCTTCGCTGGCAGGTGGCCTAACACACCGTATTTGACTTTTGAACACGGCGCCACCTGTCAGTTGAGTGTACACGACATGTAGCACCACCATACACATCGTGTAGTATCAAAATTTTGGCCGCCATCCCCTTCTAGAATAGAAGACACGACGTGTAAAAATGGAACACACTATGTCTCCATCAACAGCCACATGGGCGTGTGGACTTTTCTTCGGTAACTACTGCTTCTAGAAAGTAGTACACAACGTGTAGCGCCACCACACACAGAGTGTATCTTCTGCCTGGTGACATGGGAGTGTACTCCCTCCTTTGGTACGTGTCCCTGCCTGGATTTACACGGCGTGTATAAAAGTACACGTCGTGTAGTTTCAAAATTTTCACAGACTTCCCTTGATCCGTGTATTTAGCCAGAAAGCTCCTAAAAGTGAACAAATTCACCAAAATAAAATAATATGTTCATCAAACAACATATATTTGCTGAAAACATGTTTTTATTGTAAATTATGTATATGAAAATGTATACACAAATCGGGTGCATCAAATTCCCCAACACTTAGTCATATGATTTCCCTCAAGCAAAATCTCAAAATCTAATTAAGAGAGCCTATAATTTAAAAGGAAGGAATTTAATTAATCCAACGTATAACTGATAAAGTTACTGAGGAAAAATTATAAAAGGCACAAATTAATTCAATTCAAAAGATATTAAAATCATGCCTCATATATAATGCAATTAACTACTCTCATCTTCTTTCAACACATTTTTCAACCTTTCAAAAATAAGCATGCCATTTGATGATTTACCTTACCAGTAAAAATAACACTCCACACTCAAGATATTTTTTTTCAGAGTTATTCTCAATATAATGTATATACACTCTATCCATAGGTTTGAAAGATATCATGTTCTCTTCTTCAAAAAAATTGAATTACAAAAATCATGAGGGCTTTATCAATAAAGTTTAGATGTTTCTATGGCTAAGGGTTGGTAGGTTCAGATGTGAAACAAAATTCTGAGGCTTGAAAAAGGAAGGATAATTCCTTTAAACAACATTTCATGATATTCAAAGTAAATCTCACTGAAAATACATCCTTCAAAATCTCAGTCAAATGCTTTTATAGTCGTCACCATCTTCCTTAGGCAAGTAGGGTTCATGGGCAAATAAGCATAAGGTTCCCTTGTTGTTTGTTTTTTTTTGTTTTTTTGTTTGCTTTTTTTAAGACAAAACACAAGGGAAAAACTTATGAATACAATGAGTAGATGTTTGGAACCCATTCTGCCCCAAATAATCAAGAGGCACTCCCCCACACTTTATTTCATGGTTGTGCACAAAATATACCATGTATTTCCAACTCCCTCTTTAAAGAGCAAACGAATAATCATGCAAAGTTTCAAAAGAAATAGGGTAGGAAGGGAAATAGGCTTGTAATGTGGCTTCATATAAATGATGTTCAAGGCTTCTTATGGGCTTAACTAAGATTAAATGTAGGCTAGGTCTCAAGATAAATGGGTTTAAACAATCTAATGCCTCAATCATTTTAATTTAATTCAAGAAATTTCTTCATGTTTTGAAAAGAAAACTTGCAAATTATGGTAGTGATGCATATACTATGAATATATCAAGAATGAGGGTATTAGAAAAGAAATACGAAAAAGGGTTTAGAATACCTCTCAAGAGTGGAAAAATAATAAAGGGACAACCAGGTCATGACATGAATATAAATTATAGGCCTAATCAATGGAATTTAATCAAGGATGAAAAGTTGCAATTGAAACTATATCAGAAATCATTTTAAAATACTTAATAACCAAAATAAGCATGCAACATTTCCAAAAGTTCCTACTGATGACTCTAGCATTTATAATAATGATTAACCAAAATTGCTTTAAATTTTCAAATATAGATTCTAATAATGATGTCTACTAGATTAGTTTAAGGGAAAAGACTAAGGGGAAAGATATAGATGCTCCCCCGCACCCTCAATCGATCCGACCATTTCCCTCCCCCTAGACACGATGGAGAAAAAGTTAGTTCGTATCATCAGCCGCCAGGACACCATTACATGCCATTTGATTCGTCTGGACAACCACTAGGACCGAATGGAGCATCTGTTGGTGCATATTGCTCAGCATCTTGGTGTTCCAATGCCTCAGCCACTAGCCTCTGCCTCCGTTCCTGGCCCTTCTGCTGCTGCTCCACCGCCATCTCTTGCACAGACCACAAATTCCGTTCTGCTAACTACGGTGTGCCCTACTACTACCACTTCTGCTGGGCCAGGGCCTACTGCTGAGCTACCTTCGCCAAGTCCAGCACCTGTGTCTCCTACTTCTTCAGCTCCCCTTCCTGATGCAGAGTCCGGTCCTCCCACTTCCACGCCTCCTGATCCGTCTTTACCAGATGATTTTGTACAGGATGATGCCTCCCCTGAGGCAACCTCATGATAGTGACATTTTTTTTATTTTATATATCTCTTCTGTCATTTTCTGTGGTATGATGTTGTCCATGTTTGTAGTTTTCTTTTTTCTCATCGATCACAGGTATCATGGAGCACCTTGGGAATCACTTTTTCATGAGAGGAGTATTTTTCCATTTCTACTTTCTTTCTTTTTGGATTAACTTATTCCACTGCTTTCCCCCATTTCTCACTGTTCCCCACCCTTTACCTTAATATTGAACTTGGTGGACCATGTTCAGTATTAAGTGTGGGGGAGCATCTATATCTTTCCCCTTAGTCTTTTCCCTTAAAATAATCTTGGAGACATAATTATTAGACTCTATATTTGAAAATGTAAAGAAATTTTGGTTAATCATTCTTATAAATGCAAGAGTTATTAGTAGGAACTTTTGGAAATGTTTCATTCTTATTTTAGTTATTAAGTATTTTAAAATGATTGCTGATATATTTTCAATTGCAACTTTTCATCCTTGATTAAATTACATTGATTAGGCTAATCATTTATATGAATGTCATGACCTGATTGTCCCTTAATTATTTTTCCACTCCTGAGAGGTATTCTAAACCCTTTTTCATATTTCTTTTCTAATACCCTCTTTCTTGAGAGATTCTTAGGATATGCATCACTACCAGAATTTGCAAGTTTTCTTTTCAAAACATGAAGAAATTTCTTGAATTACATTAAAATGATTAAGGCATTAGATTGTTTCAACCCCTTCATCTGGAGACCTACCCTACATTTAATCTTCGTTAAGCCCACAGAAGCCATGAACAACCTTTATAGGAAGCCACATTACAAGCCTATTTCCCTTCCTACCCTATTTATTTTTAAACATTTTCATGATTATTTGTTTGAACTTTAAAGAGGGAGTTGGAAATATATGGTATATTTTGTGCACAACCATGAAATAAAGTGTGGGGGAGTGCCTATTGATTAATTGGGGTAGAATGGGTTCCAAACATCTACTCATTGTAAGAAATTTATTCATGTTTTGAAAAGAAAACTTGAAAATTATGGTAGTGATTCATATCCTAAGAATCTCTCAAGAAAGATGGTATTAGAAAAGAAATATGAAAAAGGGTTTAGAATACCTCTCAGGAGTGGAAAAATAACAAAGGGACAATCAGTTCATGACATGCATATAAATTATTAGCCTAATCAATGTAATTTATTCAAGGATGAAAAGTTGCAATTGAAACTATATCAGCAATCATTTTAAAATACTTAATAACTAAAATAAGCATGCAACATTTCCAAAAGTTCCTACTGATAACTCTAGCATTTATAAGAATTAATAACCAAAATTTCTTTACATTTTCAAATATATAATCTAATAATGATATCTCATAGATTAGTTTAAGGGCAAAGACTAAGGGGAAAGCTATAGATGCTCCCCCACACTTAATACTACACATGGTCCACCAAGTGCAATATTAAGGTAAAGGGTGGGAAATGGGAAAAAATGGGGGAAAGTAGTTGAAGAAGTAAATCCAAAAAGAAATAAAATAGAAATGAAAAAATACTCCCATCGTGAAAAAGTGATGCCCAAGGTGCTCCATGATACCTATGACCGGTGAGTAAAAAGAAAACTGCAAGCATGCACAACATCACAACACAAAAAATGAAAGAAGATATATATAAGATAAAGAAAAATGCCACTATCATGGGGTCACCTCAGAGGATGCATCATCGTGTACAGAATCGGCCAGTAAAGACGGATCAGGAGGCATGGTAGTTGGAGGCCCGGACTCTGCATCAGGAAGGGGAGCTGAAGAAGTAGGATCCACAGGTGCTGGACTCGGCGAAGGTAGCTCAACAACAGGCCCTGGCCCAACAGAAGTGGTAGCAGTAGGGCTCACCATAGTCATCAGAACGAAATCTATGGCCTGCGCAGGATATGGCGGTGGAGCAGCAGCAGAAGGGCCAGGAACGGATGCAGAGGCTGGTGGCAAAGGCAGTGGAACACCAAGATGATGAGCAATATGCACCAACAGATGCTTCATCCGGTACTGGAGGCTGTCCAGACGAATCAAATGGCGTGCAATGGTGTCCTGGTAGCTGATGATACGAACTAACTTTTGCTCCATCATGGCTAGGCGGAGGGAAAGGGTCTGATCGACTGAGGGTGCGGGGGTAGGTGGGATGGGGGATGGGACAGAAGAAGTGGGGTCAGTAGGAGGTGGGTAAGGTGGAGAAGATGGAGGGGTGGGGAGGGAGGAGCGGGGTCAGCAACTAGGGTAGGGGGTCAGCAGGTGGTGGAGCGCGATCCTGAGCAAGGATGTAGGCACCCCCTGATTCTGGACCAATCCCATGTGAATGAGCATGAGGAATTCCATCCGCTGGGGTGAACCTATCAATTCACGAGGTAATAAGGGCTCGAATATCCCTAAGTGGTGAGCAAGAAAGGTGGTGTAAAACCCACCGTTCAAGTTGCCCTGGCGACCGGTAAACATGGAGTGGAAATAGGAGGCAGCAAGATAGGGGAGGTCCGGATAGTCGTGCCGGATGACACAGGTAAGAAGCTCCATGTCACGACTGGTCATGACCCCCATATCCTCATGGCAGGGGAAAAGGATGGTGCTGAAGCACCGGTGGGTGAAGCGAAGGACATGGTCAGCTTTAAGAGTGATCTTCTGGGAAGTGGGGGAGTACCGGTGGTCAGGCCCAGTGATCTCCTGCCACATGGCAACGAGGTCAGAGCGCTCGGGCCGGGTCAAGTCAGAAATGGGGGGTGGAGTGATAGGATGGGGGTAGAAGCAGCACCCTCATCCAAACTCTAACATCGTCAGAGAAAAACGTCGGTCGCCTAGCCGGAATCGAACTACTGGCACCACATCCCCAGGTGTCTCTCAGTACTCTGCTCCATAGAACAAAAACGAGACCACAACCTCCAAAAATAAATCACAGAACATAGGAGTGATGACCTGGAAAATATCGAGGAGTACGGTGTGCCCGAGAAGCACCTCTAACTCCTCCCAAATACCGAGCTTCTACAGAATGCTACTGTCGAGGTACCGACCACTCAACGATATCGGACGACAAGAGAAGTGTCAGAACTTGTCGTATGCGAGTTCGGTGACTGGGAATAACGTGCAAGGATAGGGAGCACATGTAGGTCCCAGCCCAGGTGCCGGTGCAGCATCAACATCTGGCTCTGGAGGTGGATCTGCCGAAGTAGAAGGTGGCTCGGTGGAAGGTGTGCTAGAAGAAGGACCTTCTGCTGAGTATGATAGTACAGGGAAAGTGGTAGTAGGTGCAACAGAAGTAGGACCGGCCTCATCTGAGGGAGTGAGTTTTGGAAAAATGGCCAATGGAGGGAGCTTAAAGACTGGAGCATCGGGGTCCGACTGCGTAAGTGGTCGGATTCAGATCTTATGATAACTGGACTCCTCGCCCTCAGTGGCAGAGGCTGGCCGCTTCCCGAGTGAAGGATCATGATATGCCATATCTTGAAATAGAAATAAATAGAAAACAAAATAAAAGAAAAATAAAAAGGAAGGAAAACAAAACAAAGAAAATGTGAGAAAACTGAAAAAGAAAAGTACACGGCGTGTACTCCGGAGTACACAACGTGTAGTAAAAAATGGAGAGTATCCCGTGTTCTCTGGATAGACACGCCGAGGGTGAAAAAGATACCATAGAAAAGTACACTTCGTGTACCGAACATACACGTCGTGTTCACTCAAAGTGTTGGTGGTCATGTGGAACAAATGACACGGCCATGTTTTTATCAGTTCATAGAAAACAATACATGCCGTGTAAGTACAGGACACGGGGTGTACTGCACACGAAGAACATAGCCATGTAGAGGGTGAGACACGGGCAGGCTGAACCTCTAAAAGACACGGTATGTACCGAACACACATGCCGTGTATAGGAACATGGGGTGAGAGGCTGTGTGCAAAGGGTAGGAACGGGAAGAATTAATATATAAAGGACACGACGTGTACCAAACATACACACCGTGTATATTCAAATTTAAAAATATTTTGTGTGTGGCCGTGTACAGAAGTACACAGTGTGTGTTCTTCATTTCGTGGCCGTGTACTACCGGAAGCCGAATGGGCAGCCGATCTGAAAAACACCCTAAACGATTATAAAAACTTGAAACAGAGGGTGTAGAACGGTGTACCTGGATCGAGGATCATAGTGTGAGAAGAATCAAAACTTAAAACACCCCAAATCAACGGATCTAGATAAGGGGGGTTCGGGTGGCATTTGGGAGAAGAAACGGGAAGAAAAGAGAAAAATGGGGTGGCCGTGCGACACGGCCTCAAGCCAGGTGGACCGCAGCTTATATAGCCAAGGTACACGGTGTGTATGTATAGTTCACACCGCGTGTCCCTATTTGTTTTGAATATTGTATAAATAAATATAATTATTATAGTAAACTATATAATAATTATTAATAATTAAAATAAAATAGATATATCTACAAAATCTATTATAAATAAATTGATACACGACATATATCAGGAAATACATGCCGTGTATTTTAGAATGAGAAAAAGAGTAGTACAACCTCTGGTCCGGTGCTTGGGGCGGGATTCGAACCGGCGATCGACCGATTCGAACGGACGCCCTCACCCACTGGAGCAAAGGTTGTTCTACTATCCATATTTATTATTATATATATATATATTTATTCTATACATCCTATACACACGGAAAGAAAGAAAAGCATAGCGTGTGGTTTTTATTTAGGAAAGGATGGGGGTAAAGCAGGGAGATTAGCACGATTCGAAACCGGGTCTTTTGAACCTGGTGCCGAGACTCTGCCAATCCGCAAACTTCACCCATGTGTAATTTCTTATTTTTAAAATGTTTTTAATTTATATTTGAAAAATTATGGCGCACATGGCATATATCGGGATACACGTCGTGTGGTTTTATTAAAAGAACAAATGATGGAAATGGGATGGTTTTCTGGATTCGAACCCGGGTCTTGTGAAACCGGATTACGATTCTAGCCAACCCATACATCCCCATCATGGGTTTTATTAAACACATTTATATATATACATATATGGAAAATACCACACATGTCGTGAAAATAAAAGGAGGAACCCCGTGCCGAAGGTAGGTCAGGAAGATTCAAATCGAGGATGGCTCGAATAAACTCCAGTGACTTTTCCATCAACACCGACATCATCCATGGTTATTTATTTGTTATTCTAGAGATTTATACGATTAAGATTACAAATTAAAAAGATAAGTACACACCATGTATATAAGTGGGACACGGTGTGTAACCTCTGGGTTGCCTCCCAGGAAGTGCCTTTGTTTTAGGTCATTGGCTCGACCTACTTACCTTGCTTACCTAAGGAGTATGGTGGAAAATGTTCCCACCATGTTGTCTGTAGGATGGTAAGCTTTCAACCGCTGCCCGTTTACCTTGAATGGTTGACCATATTCTCCATAAATTTCTACCGCTCCATGATGGAATACGCGCACAACGTGGAATGATCCCGACTATCGTGACTTTAACATCCCTGGGAATAAGTGAAGATGAGAATTAAAGAGAAGTACCTAATCACCAGGTTGGAATGTTTTTCATGAAATCATCCGTTCGTGAATGGCTCTTGTCTTCTCCTGGTACATCTTGGCATTCTCGTATTCCTCTAATCAGATCTCATCTAGTTTTGACAGTTGGAAGTTCCATTTTTCTTCAGCTTCCTTCAGATCATAATTTAGGGCTTTGACGGCCAAGTAGGCTTTGTGTTCCAATTCTACTAGAAAATGGCAGGGTTTTCTATAGACGAGGTGGAATGGGGACAATCCTAGTGGTGTTTTGGAAGCAGTCCGATAGGCCCCCGAGGCATCATCTAACTTCTTGGACCAGTCCTTCCACGAAGTGTTCACTGTTTTCTCCAGGATCTGCTTGAGCTCATGATTGGAGAGATCTACCTGTCCACTGGACTGGGGATGATATGGTGTCCCCATCTGATGCTTTACTCCATACTTCAACAGTATTCCTCTCATCAGTGTGTTGTCGATGTGGGTCCCCCTATCGCTGATAAGTACTTGTGGAACTCCAAAACTGCTAAAAATATTTTTCTTTTAGAAATTGATGACTACCTTGGCTGTGTCTTGAGCTGTAGCAGTGGCTTCCACCCATTTGGAGACGTAGTTGACGCAGACTAGGATATAAATGTTCCCAAAAGATGCGGGAAATGGACCCATGAAATCTATGGCACAGACATCGAAACTCTCGACCTCCAGGATGGGGTACTGGGGCATCTCAGTTGTATGTACTATATTATCGGTCCTCTGGCACTGATCTAAACAGGAAACAAAGACCCAGGCATCTTTGTGCAAGGTGGGCCATAAAACTCTAGACTGCATGATCTTAGTTATGGTACGGTCTGAACCATGATGTCCTTTTACTAGTGAGGCGTGACAGAACTCCAGGACACCGTGAACTTCATTCTCCGGGATGCAACGACGGATCACTCCATCTATACAGGATGAGAATAGCAGAGGATCCTACCAGAAGTATATTTTCACAACAGAGAAAAATCTTTTCCTTTGCTAGAAGGAGTGGTCGGGGTGAACGACACTTGTAACTAGAAAATTAGCAATATCAGTATACCATGGCCTAGGTGTTTCGTTGATTGAAAAGAGGTGTTCATCAGGGAAATCCTCCCTGATCTCCCGATCTTCTTCCTTCTCCAAATTAGGCAGCTCGAGGTGGGAGAGATGGTCAACAATGAAGTTCTCACTCCCTTTATTATCTCGGATCTCAAGATCGAATTCTTGTAAGATGGGTACCCATCGGATCAATTGGGGCTTCACATATTTCTTGTTGAGTATGTACTTTAGTGTTGCATGGTCAGTATAAACAACAACTTTAGACAACACTATGTAAGAACGAAACCTGTCAAATGAAAAAACCACTGCAAGAATCTCCTTTTCTGTGGTGGTGTAGTTGATTTGTTCCTCATTGAGTGTCCTACTGGCATAATAGATAGGTAGGAAAATCCGGTTAGGTCGCTGTCCCATGATTTCTCCCACGGTGTAGTCGCTCGCATCGCATATCACCTCAAATTGTTCCTCCCAGTTGGGAGAAATCATAACTGGAGCTTCCACCAGGCGCTGCTTTAGATGCTCAAAAGATCTGACACATGACTCACCAAACTCAAATATGGAATCCTTGGTTAGAAGATTGTTGAGGGGTTAGGATATTTTGGAGAAGTAGTGGACAAACTGCCTATAAAAACCTGCATGCCTGAGGAAACTGCGGATGGCTCGGATGGAAGTTGATATAGGTAGTTGTGAAATGACTTCGATCTTCGCTGGGTCCACCTCTATCCCCTTCGCCAAAATTCTGTGGCCAAGTACTATGCCACTTTGTACCTTGAAATGACACTTTTCCCAGTTCAAGACTAGGTTAGTGTGCTCACATAGTTCCAAAACAACCTATAGGTGTCATAAAAAAATGGTGAATGATTTTCTGTAAACGGAAAATTCATCCATGAATACCTCCAGGATTCATTACTCCATGTCGTGGAAGATGGCCATCATACATCGCTGGAAGGTGGAGGGGGAATTAGACATTCCAAAAGACATCCTTCGATAAGAAAATGTTCTATAGGTGTAAGTGAATGTGCTCTTTTCCGGATCCTCTGGAGTAATAGAGATTTGGTTGTAACCGGAAAAACCATCGAGGAAGTAATAGAAGTTGTGCCCTGCTAGTCGCTCTAGAATTTGATCCATGAATGGAAAGGGGAAGTGATCCTTTCTTGTGGCATCATTTAACTTTTGATAATCCACATAGACTTTCCAGCCCGTGATAGTGTGTGTAGGTATGAGATCATTCTTTTCATTTGAAATCACAGTGATACCCCCCTTTTTGGGTGCCACTTGGAGAGGACTCACCAACAGACTATCCGAGAGGGGATAGATGATGCATGCATCCAATAATTTGATCACCTCCTTTTTGACAACTTCCTTCATGGGAGTATTCAAGGGCCATTTTGGTTGCTGATATTTCTTGGAACCTTCTTCAAGTAACACCTTGTGAGTGCAAATGGTAGGGCCGATGCCCTTTAGATCAGCGACTGTCCACCCAATAGCATGCTTCCGCTGTTTGATAACCTGCATAAGTGCATCTTCCTGCTCCTGTGATAGTTCTGCATTAAGTATAACATGCAACGTTTGATTGGGTCCTAAATACCCATAATTGAGAGAAGATGGAAGAGGCTTTAGTTTGAGTTCAGGATCCTTGAAAATCGAAGGCAAAAGTGGTTGCACCTTGTCCCGTTCCAAACTATGAGGAAAAACTACACACTGCCAATAGAGGCCGCCTTGGCCTTCTATTAATTGCAAGTCTTATGGATCTTCTTCTAATATAATATCTGTAATAGTTAAATTATTTGAAATAAAATAACATCCCAGATAATCCCCTTGTTCGCTAAAATGATTAACCATGATGGAAAATGCATAACATTCCTCATGCTCTGATAAGGAATCATGTTTGATGGATTTGAGAACGTTATAGGAAACTTTTTCATCACCTACCTGAAAAATAAGCTCCTCTTGGTGCACATTGATCAGTACATTCCCAGTTTCCAAGAAACGTCTTACAAGTATAAGAGGTGCTTCCTGGTCATCCCCAATGTCTAGGATGATGAAATCAGTGGGAAGGATCAGCCTACCCACCTTGACCAGTATGTCCTCCAGTAGTCCCTTCGGGTGTTTGATGGATCGATCAGCAAGTTGAAGGGCTACATGGGTAGGCTTGAGCTCATTGAGTCCCAGCTTCTTGAAAACTCCAAGGGGCATGAGGTTCACGCTGGCCCCTAAGTTGCAGAGGGCCTTACCAAACTCACAGGATCCAATCGTTCAAGGAATGGTGAAACTACCTGGATCTTAGAGTTTGGGAGGAATGGAATGTTGAACCATCACGGAGCACTCCTTTGTTAGTGCAATAATGCCCAAATCCTTCATCTTCCTCTTATTCGAGAGGATTTCTTTCATGAATTTGGCATAGGTGGGCTTCTGAGTCATGGACTCTGCAAATGGGATGTTGATATGTAGCTTCTTGAACACATCCATGAATTTTCTGAAATGGTGGTGCAGCTTCCTCTGCTTCAATATTTCCTTTGAAGGTAAGGCTGGCTTGAATGATTGGATTAATTCCTTTTCTTTATTCTGCAAAGCCTCCTTCTGCAGGCTTTTGGATGATGAGGGGTTGGTATTGGTACCTTTTTTATCAATAGTGGGTGTGGATGCACCATGCTGTGCTGATTGGTTCTATTGGAGATCTTTTTCAATTTGGAGCATGATAGCATTAACCTCCTCCCTTGGGTTATTTTTAGTGTTCCTCAGTAGTGTACCAGGCTGTCTCCCTAAATGTTGGTTTGCCAGCTGGCCAATCTGATTCTCCAAGCCTCGAATCGAAACATCTTGATTTTGGAACCGAGTCTCAGTAGTAGATATGAATTTAGTCATTAGATCCTCTAACCTTGAGGTGTTCTCCTGCTGAGGTGGTTGTTGAGTTGGTGGAGGATGTGGCTACTGTGGAAGAGGGTTTTGATACCCTTTTTACTGATACGGACACTGTTGGGGTTGTTGCAGCCTTTGGTATTGGTTCTGGTATAGAGGCTGGTTGTAGCTGGGCGGTCGCTGGGGCGGAGGATTCTGCTGTTTTTGGCCCCAGCCTGTGTTCTGTTGATCTCTCCATGCTGGGTTTTGGTACTAATAGTACTAGTTGGGCCCTTGATTTTGGGAAACATAACTCACCTCGCTCGTCGAAGGGCCTCCAGTCAAACCTAGGAATTCTCCCATGATGTGGTTATCACCATAGTCGCCGCATGCTGGATGGTGCGCCGCATGAACTTGAGAGGCCCCTTTGAGGTTCAATGCATCGATTTTCTTGGACACATCATCCAACTGAGCATCTAACATAGTGGTAGCGTCAATATTGTGCATACCTCGATTTTGAGTCCCCCGCTCGGAGTGCCACTGGAAGCTGTTGGATGACATATCATCCAGTAGTTCAAATAGTTCTTTGGGGTATTTCCGCATCACCGTGCCTCTAGAAGTAACGTCCACCACAGATTTGGTATTCGTGGTAAGTCCTCTGTAGAAGGTCTGGACTTGCATCCAGAGTGGGAGTCCGTGGTGGGGGCATTTTTGTTACATTTCTTTGAAACGTTCCCAGGACTCATACAACGATTTGGAGTCATGTTGCTGGAAATTATGAATCTCATTCCGTAGTGTAACCGTCTTTGATGGTGGAAAGTACTTGGATTGAAACGCCTGGGCTAGCTCCTCCCAGGTGAGGATAGATCATTGTGGAAGCCCCTTGATCCAGTCTTTTGCTTTGTCCCATAGAGAAAAGGGGAATAGGCAAAGACAGATGGAGTCTTTAGACACGCCGATGTACCGAAAGGTGTCGCAGATCTCTAGAATGTTGAAGAGATGAGCATTCGTGTCCTCGTTGTCCAGGCCTCCAAATTGAACTATGTTCTAGATTAGCTGCATGATAGCAGGCTTGATCTCGAAATGTGGAGCCTGAACCAGGGGACAGACAATGCCCGTATCAGCTCTGTGGATTGAAGGAAGACTGTACTCCATAAGGGTACGCCTTGGAGGTTGTTGCTGAAGGGGTGGAGCTTGCATGAACTGCTCCTGAGGGGAGAAGTATGGCCGTGGGAAGAGTTTCTATGGCGGCCGTTGGTAATCCCTTGTGATGAATTCCATGAATGCTCCAGGAGGTTGCTCCGGTAGACTAGCAGCGGGAGGCTGTTGATCCTGGTACTGATGCTCAGTCGCAGCATCTATGGCAGATGCTCCCTCTTCCTTGTTCTCCATGGGTTGTGGTTGATGGTTGTGAGTTTCTGTATGTGTACGCCGACGATTAAGCAAGGTCCATTCGATTTCCAGGTCATGCGGAACTAATTCCGAAGATTCGGTGCTTTTGGATCATGTAAGACATCTAAACTTACACTTTAAGCTCTGCACAACACAAAAATGAAAACCAGGCGTAAAAAATAAAAACAAAAGAAAAAATTTGAAATGGGATTAGATAAGAGATTTTTGATAATTTTTGATTTTTATTTTCACTTAAATCAATTATTAACACAATTAAAATCTAAGCACTAAAACCAAAGATGTCCCCGGCAACGACACCAAAATTTGGTCTCGATTTTCGTTGGTTGAAGTTATATTTGTCCCAAATTAATTACCCATTCTTAGAACTTTAGTATAGCATAAGTTCGGGGTCGATCCACAGGGAACAATGGCGTGCATAAATTCAATTGAGTTATTACTTAATTAGGTAAAGTATGCAGAATTTAGAGTTTATTGAGTTGATTCTGGTTTTTTAATTGAAACTAAATTGTTTTACTTTGAATATATGATTAACAGTTTTAAATAAAACAACAGGTAATTTTAAAGAGTTTAAAATAGGAATAAAAGACGTGTCGGGGTTGTGGTGATTAAGGAGTACTTTTTTAGGTTGTTTAAATGGTTGTGTTGATCATAATAATTCAATCATTCTGGATTTCATTTTTTTACAAGATTTCCATGGTCCAGTCCTCTTGTTTGGAATTAGAGCAATTGACTCCTTGGTCCAGTAGTCAGTGTTCTAAATTCTTTATTAAGTTTAGTCCATTATTTGAATTGGTGAAATCCTTCCAATGGTCATGGATGTTTTCACCATTACTTCAATTTTTTATCGCTGAGATTCCTTCCCTTGGTCCGACTAAGAATTCTCAGTTATATTAGACAGTGGTTTAAGAAGAGTAAGATGAATTACAAAGATTCAAACATAACTATATAAAACAACATACAAATTATGATCTCATCATCCAAAGCCCCAACACGAAGGGTTTAGTTACACATAGAAAGTGGGAGAGAAACGACACACGTGATACCTGATGGATTCATCATGTAGGTGTTGAGGTAGTGTGTCGGAAGTTGGAATGGCGGAGTGACGACACCTTGGTACCTTCGGGAATGGTGATAGAAGAGCTTATATCTCCTCCTAATGGTTCTGAACTCCCAAATCTATAGGCCAATGCCTCTTTTTACAGAAAAATAATGTACACGGTGTGTATAGAAAGTACACGCCGTGTACTTTTCGTCAACGTGCTTTGGCACCAATTTCTCCGCTGGTAGGTGGTCTAACACGCCGTCTTTGACTTTTGAACATGGTGTCGCCTGGTAGTTCAGTGTACATGGCGTGTAGTGCTGCCATACTCAGCGAGTAGTATCAAAAGTTTGTCCACCAGCCCCTTCTAGAATAGCAGACACGGCGTGTAAAAACTGGAACACACCGTGTCTCCATTAACAGCCCCATGGGCGTGTGGACTTTTCATCGGCAACTACCACTTCTAGAAAGTAGTACATAGCGTGTAGTGCCTCCACACACAGCATGTATCTTCTGCCTGGTAACATGGGCATGTACTCCCTCCTTTGGTCCGTGTCACTTCCTGGATGTACACGACGTGTATAAAAGTACACACCGTGTAGATTCAAAATTTTCCTAGACTTCCCTTGATCCGTGTATTTAGTCAGAAAGCTCCTAAAAGTAAACAGTTTCACCAAAATCAAAGAATATGTTCATAAAACAACATATATTTTCTGAAAACATGTTTTTATTGTTACTTATATATATGGAAATGTATACACAAATCGGGTGCATCAGCTTCACATTTCCTCCACGTTTAACACCCATTCATTACATAATTTAAAATGATAGAAATTCAACTAGAGAATCCACAAATTTATATTTCATTGACCACTTCTATTCCATTAACTAGATCAACCCATGTCATCCAAAAATTACCAATCAATTATTTTTCCATTCTATCACTACCCGGATAACTATCAGGCACATCACGTAACAAGTAACATAGTAACAGTCATTCCCAATCATCTGAGGGATGAAGAATCCTGGTAAATTAATTCAATTCTCATTAAATACACATCATACCATGAACTACAAATATGGGGTGAATCTTTCTGCATTTTAGTAATGGTGAAGCACCCATACCAATAACTATTGTCCCTTTTCAAGGAATCCTACCCAAACCACCATATTATCAAAACTGACCCCAACTCACAACCACATATGACAGTACCCCAAAGCACCCCCAAAAACTGGTGCCCTGTTGCATAATCACACCACACCCATCACAACCCCACTACAAAGCCACATGTCATCCACTTCCCCTATACACACAACCCACAAAAATTCCACACCTCACATCCAATCACATACAAAGGAAAACACATTTTTATATATAATAAGACATACCTTATTTAATTCTACTTGTAAATTTTGGGGATATCATAGATACTGTATGATCTTGGGGAATCCATTTATTAGCCAAATATATGCGTTTAACCAACTTTTATTAACATGCATTCAACAAAAACCAAACAACATGAATCTAAAAAACTATCCCATGCTCATACAAGGACCCCCAATGTCCATGATTCTCAGCGGGTATTTAGCCCATACAAATCATATTATCAATAATAACAAACATACAGTAAGATCTTGCATCACTTTCCCTAGCCCCTATATATTGATTATTAAACCAATTATATTATCTTTATTAATCTACAATAAACTATTTTCACAAGAGGAAAACATCTATATACCCATCCCACATGATAAAAAATTATTAAAGATGAAGGAAAACCTACATGAAGAATAATGATATGCACTTCTTTTTTGTGCCAAAATATGGGGCACACATGCAGCATAAAAAGATATTAGGAATCAAAAACCAATGGTTGCAGTAGCTTAATTGACTTCTTTGGGATGAAGGATTCAGGGAGTCCTATAACAGGATTAATGAGGAATAAATGGAAAAGGGGGAATATATCTTAACTTTTGGAAAATCCAAATAGATCTATGGGTTTGGATACCATTTTGATTTTCCAATAATGGATGATATGGTTAAAACCATACATTTTGACCAATTAAATGACTCCAAAACCTTAGGTAATTAATGATACAGTTTATAACCTTTGAACTAGTCTTAACCCCTTTTAAATTTGGCCTTAAACTAATTTTATGTCAAGTAAATATGTCAAAAGGGAAAAACTAGATGAACTGGAAACATTGTACTGGAGGAACCATCGAATGAGGCACCACCAGTGAGGAGCCATTAGATGAGGAACTGCTAGATGAGGTACCATCAGGATGAACAACCTATCACCATCAGTGAGACACCATCAGGCAAGAGACCACCAGACGAGACAGTGCTGGATGATGCACCACTAGATAAGGCATCACTGGATGAGAGACCACCAACAAGCCACTGTTGATGCTCCTTTCATAACAGAATCTAAATATTAGAAAGGGAAATGACTTAGCACAAATTGATTCATCCTTTGAAGAAATCATCAAAAATCGACAAAGGCATGAACAAGGCTTTAAAAGCACAAGTGTCATGCAAGTTCCCTCACATTCGCACAAGTATACTTGCATGCCACCTAATGGTCGCACAAGTGACTTGAGCTCCCTAATGGATAACCGCCCTAGGTCTTATCCAGCCTATAAATACCCCCGGTGGCCCCCCCATTTCGAGAGGAATTTTTCCAGAATTCACAGACAGAGCTATGAACTCCCAAGTCTCTTCTTCAGGTCTTCTGAACTCCTCTAAGGTAATTCTTTACCTAGAATGGAAGGTCTAAACAGGAGGAGTAAGGTCTAAGTGTTAGAATTCACTAACACTTGCGCGCCTAAGTGTTTCACCCTTAAGGGAAATGAACACACTTGCGCGCTGCCCTACTTCTTCATCAGAACTTGCGCGCCATCTTCTGGAAAGCCTCTAGGGATAATACCAAGGGTTTGAGCCAAGTCTCGCCCAAGTATTACTCAAGGACTGAAAATCACGCAAGTAACCATGTGTCGCGCAGGTATACCTGTGCGACCAGGACTTGTGCGCCCACGCAGTACCTGCATGCCTGCCAGGAATTTAGCGCCCCTACCTTTTAGGGTGCCTTTCCGGCCCACTTCACCCCTCTTATGCCATTCCACTTCTCCTATTCAAGATTCAGTCTTCAAGACACTCTTCAAAGCCATTTATTGCATGATTTCTTGATTTGGATTCCTTATCTGAAAGGAACTCCGTGGAACATCTCTAATTTTTTTTGCGATTTATAGATCTTTATGTCACTAAAGATTGATATTTTATTCATTCAACCTCATCCTTTAAGATGAGAGAATCCTTAACCTAGGCCACCTTTTCAGGAGTAAGACCGAGTCTCAAATATGGGAATCCTACTTAGGAGTAAGCCCCATGTCCTCTTTTAACCTGGGCATCCTTTTTAGGAGTAACCCCAGTCTCAAATATGGGCATCCTCTTCAGAAGTAAGCCCCAACAATAATTCTCTTAACCTGGGCCTCCTTTTCAGGAGTAAACCCCAGTCTCAAATATGGTAATCCTCTTCAGGAGTAAGCCCCACCCAAAATTCCCTTTAACATGGGACTCCTTTTTAGGAATAATCTCTAGTCTCAAATATGGGCATCCTCTTCAGGAGTAAGCCCCAAGTCCCTTAATTTTTCAAGTCCCTTAAACTGGGCCTCCTTTTTAGGAGTAATCCCCAGTCTTAATTTCTCTTAACCAATTCTAATTTACTTTGATTTGGGGCTTCTTTCTCAGGAGTAAAACCCAATCATAAGTCCCCTCTTAACTTGGGAATCTTCCTTAGGAGTATGTCTCAATATTATAGTATCCAAATCTCCATAAAGTACATATACCTTTATGGACCATGTTCCTGGATTTCTTCCCTGAAGTAAATCTCAATCCTCATCTATTTTGGGCAGTCATAAACACATAATCCCCACATCATTGCATCTTTTGTAGCACAATTGTATGGTTTCACCAATACCTCTTGTTTCTCACACCAAGCATGACTCACGTGAGATTAGAGTGTAAAAGTAATCATGACTTATTTCTTTGATCCATCAATCATGCATAAGCATCATACTCCCTTATTCAAACTATGTGGGTTCTGATTCCTTTTTCAAAACAAAGGATATGTAGGTAGCCCATCAATGGGTATGATCCCAATTCTGAAATAATCCATGTCCTCCTGAATGACAACAAACTTCAAGTGCCCCACTGAGTGGGTTTAAAACCAGTATGGTCATCATAATGACCAAGAGACTTTTATGTATTTTAAGGATACCATCAACTAAGAATCTCTAACAAATACAGATGAATCTTCAACGATGAAGAACCTCGAATACATATAAAAGATTCTCTAAATTTCTTACATATCAATCATTGATTGTCAGACTAAAGGAAAGCTCATTTTATTCTTGGTAATGTAATAAGTATTCATGAACATAACTTAAATCTATAAAGAGAGTCCCAAAGTAGACAATAATTCCCCTAAAAAAGGTATGATGAGTCCGACCTCCCATCCTCTCGAACAATGAAAATTCCTAAGCGTTATCAGTCCACAACTAATGAGCACCTACCTTTGGAAAGTATGTCCAAATGGATATGGAATCATTGGATGTTTCCGGTTCTATGAACAAACCCGTTAGAAACTGATTGGAATGTATGAACCTTCAATCTATGAGGTCATCCCCGATTCCAGAGGAAAAAAAATGGAGAACCCGACGTCAATCCTTAACCAAGTTAAAATAATGTTTTGTTTATTTGTTAGGACCCTATTTAAAACTCAATGAGAGGGCCAAAAAAATAATCATTGACATATGTACTCATCCAAAATATGTAGTGGTTGAATTTATCTTGATTATGTCTGTTACATAAAACAAGCACTCTTTTTAAAGATTTTCCGCCTTTTAAGAAATGGCTGCTCTCAAGTTCACACCTATGAATACAACTGGTGTGAATACCGCTGCTGTAAATGCCACTGCTGCTACTCCTGCTGGATCGTCATCCGCGTTGACGATGACATCACCTACTCAGTGTATTCAACGCTGGGTATCAAATGCGCTGATTAAGGAGTACCGTCAACATGATACCATTCCTACTCTGGAGGCTCCTCGAAAAGCCCTCCATGTGAACAATTCAACCTGGTCATCCAGACAACGATGACCAACGATCAAGAAATGGGCAGTGCTAACTACCGTCTCCAACCGTTTGGAGTCATTATCCCTGGAATGCAATAACCGTTCACTCCAATATTCTGGGGAAAAGAATGAGCAGGTCCCTAAGGGCCTTAATTCAATGAATCAGGAGTCCTTCCTGAGGGATCCTATCCACAATCACCGCTAGACTCGTGCGGAAGTATGCCCTCAACATGATGAGGGTACTAACTTTGGGCGTTCAACTCAGGTTCCTCGAACCTGAACAGGCAAGACAAACCGCCAGAGGCAGAATCCGGTCAACAGTGAGAAGGTTCTCATCTCTGCCATCTCCGGAGAAGTCCACCAACCTAACTTGGTGGCTTGCAACGATCTGGAACATACACCTACCCATTTTAATTCCATTTTCCAGCAAACTTGTCTGGCACCATCACATCAATCCCACCAGGCAATTCCGGCGGAGTACTATAGGCAGGAACATACACATGTTTATACATCATTAAATAGTTAGTAGGTTCATTTGACTACATATAATGGAGCTCGTCAACCACGTTCGGCAAAGTGCAATTAGAAGGCACATACACCTGCTAGTATTAATCAAGCCTACCAACAGCCTCGCTTGGTAGCACAAGGAGAAGTCAGTCGGAAAGCTCTGACGACAAACAAGAGGTAGACTCAACTCTTTTCCCCCACACTTGAGTACTGTCAGGATTCACTGACAGGAAAAGGAGGACATGAGCAGGAAAATACACCTACTCTAAGCATGGAATGGACGTATATCCCCGTTCTGGTAGCTGAAGTCGCCAAGCATATTTTATCAATGGTGAAAGAGCAGAAGCAAATCCCTACTCATATTCTGGATGCTTTCCAGGATATTATAACAGCTTCAGCAGCATCTCAGGGAAAGGCACATATATCTATCCCTACCAGTGTAGTGACACATCAACAGTTCACTCCGAAATAGACACACACATCTGTTCCAGTCCAAGAGGGTTGTGGGGAATACTCCCCCATATCATACAGACAACCAAGTCAGGCACATACACCTGATTTGAGTGGAGATCGTCAGCCTAAACTGGCCATCTCTCCTGATCAGGCACATACACCAGCTCAGAACTGCCACTTTTGTCAACAAGTGGTTTCCAAGGCGAGTAAGAAGGCATCTAAGAAGAAAACCCACCCAACAAAGTCAGGAGATCAAGAGCCAATCTTTTACAAGGCCTTGCTCGATGCTGGAGTTCTTGAAGCGCTCAGACAGTTATCTATTGGAATTCAAGATTCTACTCCCTCATATCCCAATAGTGGGAACATTAATTCCTAAGGTCTTCAACAAACACTTCATCATGAAGGCTTGCTTCATGAAAATTCGGTCGATCTTGAAGTTTTTTCTTCATATTAGAGCCATAGGAACTCTCTATGTGGTCAGAAGACCAAGGATCAAGAGATCTCATATTTTTCTTTAACCCACCATGGTGGTCCTCCCCATGATGATGAATTTTTCTGCAAAATTCCTCTCCGTAGTAGTGATGCAAATTTCCTAGAAAATTCTCCAGTGGACAATGTAGTGCCGAGAAATCCCTCTTATATTGAGGTACTTGCAAATGCAAAACCAGTCATGTTTGATGCTTCATCGTTAGTAGGTGAAATACTTTCTCAATCGGAAGATAGCCCAGGGTGTAGGTCATTCTCCGAACCACCCCTAAGTCATGCATCTTCTAGTTTGATCAGTGATTTCTCTACTAATATTGTTGAATCTGATGAAGAAATTTGGAAGCACCAACTCTGGTCAAATCAGGTAGAAGAATCTTCATTTAATGATAAAGAGGAAATACTGAACATGAGAAAACAACTGGAAAAAGGTGAAGTGCCAGTTATGTTTTGGCCTCTGGCCGACTATCAGAATGACATTCTAGAGATGTTAACCGAAGATGGGATTCATGATATTTGTATCAAAATATGGAAAACTCTTTGTCAGTTGAAAAAGAATGTATTATTTTATGATGAATATGAAAATCATCTTAAGATAATAGAAGGGTTACAACGTCAGATTGATTTGGCATCTCTATCAGTCTCTCGATATCCGAAGGCTGAAAAGCAGCAAAGATCCCTTCAGCATTCATACCTTGGTTCACTAAGAAGATTACACCAGTTAATTTCCAATGCCCCATCTGCTAATCATGTCAGAGTAAGGGGTGTTCATGGAGCACTACATTTCACAGTGCTGTCCAGTCAGCAAAGTCCATCAAAAATGGTCTCATGCAATGTTATTGCCCATGGACGGCCACAGTCAATGGGATTTGTTTGTAATCAAAAGCTTTCCCAAGAACATGCCTCAACTAGTTCCTCTCAAAATCAAGAATACAGAGAACAAGTTGTTGAATTACTCCTGCATCAAGAAAATGAGAATATTGAACATGCATCTCGTATGGAGCTAGAACATCATCAAGCGACAGAAGTTTCAGAAATCATCCAATGGTCTTTCGAACCGAGTGATAAAAGTGGATACAGGTTGATGCATCCAACAAATTTTTGGACTAAGGTCCGCAAGATCAGGAGAGCTTTTAAGATAGTCTCAGACATAGCATGTCAAGAGCCACCCCAGTTCGCCAGACTGAGGACTCTTTTAAACCAACCTTCAGAATCAACAAATAAGATTCATGGAGTTGAGCAAAGACAGCAGGAACAGCCCCAGTCCACTAGACTGGGGAATTTTTCAAATCATCAATCCCCTCCTCAGATAAAGTTGGTCTTTTCACGATTGGGGAAGAAGCCTCAAGAGGAACGAAGAGCCAAATTATCAGGAGATTCTCTCCAAATTACGATTCTTCAATAATTTCCTGTGGGATTGGGTCAACAAAAGTAAATGTCTCATCAAAGACATGGCTGAAGAAAATATCACAAAAATGCTGATAGAAGGGATGTGATGTGTTATGAATCAATCAATGTCATCAACTTCATTGTTGCTGATACACCAGATGAGGCTCACTCAGGGGACTTAGATGAAGAGGTTCCTACTAAGGAAGTTGTATGCACATACACAAATGAAGAAGGTGTGCGTACATGAAATCAAAGGTTTACCCAAAATCTGGGTGTTCTTTCAAATAAACCACTTCCCCCTCTCCGAAATGGATCAAAAAATGTGAAGTTAAAGAATCAGGTTACATATCCTTCCTCTGAATAAGGCCTATCGCTCTCACTATAGCAAAGATCTGCACAACAGGAGGAAGAAATGAAAGAATTGAGGAGGTTGAACGCAGAACTACTTCAAGGTAGTCTTCCTCATTAGCATGCTGGAGTCAGTCAGCCAATGGAGTTTGTTGCAGCTACTGAGATGGATCAAGAATATCCTCATTTATTAGTACACCCTCATAGGTCTAATCCTACTGGTCAAGTGCAACAACAATTGGCAGTGCTGCCATCAGTTGCTGTACCAGCTGCCATACCTGTCCAGACTCCAGTCATTAAACCTGCCCAAGTCCAAGCTCAACCAGATGTTTCTCAAAAGTTAATCACTAACATTGAGTCATTAACAGCTCGGTTAGAGACTATGGAAGGGAAGCGTGCGATGGTTCAACCGGAAAAGAAAGATTACCCTGAATGGGTAGATTCAATCTCTCCCCCATCAAATTTTGGGAACCCTGTATTCCCTATTTTCAATAGATTAGGATACCCTGAATAGAATTTGACGCATTATGTGTCTTGTTGCAATCCTATGATGGGAACTCCAGAGTAGTAAGAAGCAGTGAAACTCAGATACTTCCTGCGAACCATACAAGGGCCAGCCTTTGTCTGGAACAAAATCTTGAAATACCGGTCAATTACCGGATGGGAAGATCTCTGTCAATGATTTCTTCTTCAATTCAGCTCAACTTTTCCAAATAAAATAGTTTTCAATCTTACAAATTGTAAGCAAAGGGAGAATGAAGGAGTCTCTAATTTCATTGCTCACTGGAAGGGATTAACATATTCCCTGAGCTTAGCACTACCTCAAGAGAAACTATTTCCAATATGTGTGGAAAATCTACGTGAAGAATTTCGACACCACTGATCCATGTGAAATACACAAGAGGGTTTCGAGACCTTACATCAATCGCTCAACAAATTGAAGATTCTCTTATACAGACTAAGGCTAAATCTCGTGTAATTTCATCAACTCCAGGAAGGAGAATGGGTAAAGCAGAAACTGCTATAATTATGATTAAACAAGAACCTGTACCTACTTCTACCTCAAAACCTTCATCTTTTCGAAGGGATCCACCTCTTGAGAGCCAACAAAAAATGCTGTTTCACCAAGACGATCAAAAATATCAGAGACGAAAACAACTTGAGGATCTGAAGAGAAAAACATACTCTTTCTGAAATGAACATGTTCCTGGTCAATTTATTTCTGCCCTAGAGAATAATTTGGTTCAGCTACCAAAGCCCAAGAGGCCAAACAAGGAAGGAGTTGAAGACCATCCCAATTATTTCCCCTTTCATCAAATGTTGGGGAATACCATCTAGTATTGTTTTTTCTTCAAAGACCTCATGAAAAAGATGGTCGACTCGGGACAAGTCAAAATGAAAGGCTCTTCAGCCCAGGTAGCATGTGTCACTGCTACAGTTCCATAGGTGGAAGGTGAGTGGCAAGAAGTCAAAAGAAAAAATGCACAAAAATATGTTGATTGGATGATTTGAAATATTATCAACCTAACTCATGCTATTTTGAAAACGCAATTGAAGAATCCAATTGTACCTTGTTCCATGAATACCGCAGTAAAACCCTCTTCATCAAAGGGAAAATACTCAAAGAAACGACATGATTCAAAGAAATAAAAAGAATCAGAAGAAGATGAGTATGTGTCAAAGCCTAAGTTGTCTTTGACTCTGGAAGACTTCATTCCATCTACTTCAAATAAATGGGCACTTCCCCACCAAATGGTACAGCCTAAATTGGCTAGTCAGGCAGAATCCTGATCAGATGAAGAGTTGATTTTTGGTTCTATTAATATGATTCAATTAACAGATCCATATGCCAGTCGCAGTTTCGATTTCGATGAGCCTGAATACCCTGTATCAAACAGAAGAATCAGAGGAAGTTCCAGAGGCTCAGGATACATGGGAAGATGTGGATCTTTCAGAAGCCACTATTCCAATTCTACCCCTGCTAGAACTGTGTACGTAGCAGAAACTCGTGGTAGAGCCCTTCAATTATCTCAGCAAGAATAATCAAGTTATTCCACCAATAGAAAATTCAGTCCGGGCACAATTATTTTGGAAGACTGGTTGAAGGTTACATATTCTTCCTCTCAGTATGTAAATAGACCTAATTGGTATAATCTTCCAAATCAAGGAGTATTACCAACTCCTATCCCAGTACAAGATGCATCAAATTCCAAAGCATCAACTTCCAAGGCACTTGTTAAACCACATGTTCTTGTTGGGAAACGCAGACCTCTGGATCAAAAGTATGATGTATTGAAACACTTGGCCCATGTACCATCCAAGTTATAAATTCTGGATGCTTTGAATTTGTCAAAATATCTTCAGGAGGCACTCATCGAGGCTTTGTCAAGTCCTCAGGAGTTTGAAACTGAAATTGCTGCAGCTGAAGTCTATCACATAGAGAATAATCCTGCAGAATGCCATGCAATAATATCTTTTACTAATGAATATGAATATGATGTTGTGCATGGGCATATTTTACCTTTGTACTTATCTGGCAAGGTCAATGGCATAGACGTCCGAAGAGATTTCATTGACAATGGTTCACGAGTCAACCTCATGCCCATTCGTACACTACGTCGATTGGGCCTCACAGAATCTGATTTATCTCCTTCTACCATGATGTTACAAGGATATGATAAAAATGAACAAGAACCATTGGGCAAAGTTACACTTAGAACTCAGTTTGGAGATCTTGTATCCAATTCATATTTCATGGTTGTTGATCAAGACACAGCCTTCAACATCCTTCTTGGAAGACCCTTGCTACATCAACATGTGGTTATCCCTTCATCATACCATCAATGTCTCAAATATTGTTTCGATGGTCAAGTTGGAACATTGTATGGTGATACGGCCTAATTAAATACATTTGAGTCTCAATACATTGAGGTTGAATTCTATCACATGAAGGGAAGGGAGAAATCCACAACAAAGAAGATTACCAAAATTAATGTTCCATATGGTTTGGAAAAGATTCTAGTAAATCCATTTGCGCATGAGAGTACAGATTATGTGTTGCCTATCATTCATATTGATAGGATAGACCCAAATCAAAATACTCTTATGGAAAGATCCATACTGTCAATTACGGAAATCAAGCCAGACAACATGGGAGAAATTGGTGATTCTCCAAGTAGTGATGAAAACCCAAATAGTGACATCTTCATTTCATCTTCTAAAATCCAACATGTCTATACTTCACCAATTAGGCCAGAATATGTTACAAAGACATCAGAGGTGGTCAATGATGTCGATTCTCAATCCATCATCTCCTCTTTACTACCCAAAAAAGACCCTTCATCATCAATCGGGTCGGAAATGGAAGCTTCTTCTTCAAGATGTGAAAATTTTGAAATCTCTTATGATCATGAAAACTATGCTTTATCATCTACTATGCAAGTAGAGATGGAAGAAATAACACATGAAGAAGAAGAAGAGGAAGATCTCATAGATGCTCCTCCAGCATTTGAAGAGGGTATTTCTACCACCGTGGATGAACACAGAGAAATAAATCTGGGTCCAAAAGAAGATCTACACCCCACATTAATCAGCGTAGCCACGAATCTTGAAGAGAAAGAGATGTATATTAACTTTATAAAGAAAAATAGATATATATTTTATTCGAACTATACAGAAATTCCTAGGCTTGATCCTGATGTTGCTAATCATCATTTGGGTTTACCAAAAGAACATAGAGGATTTAAGCAAGCCACGAGAAGAACAAACCCAACTTATGCTTCCAAAATTGAAGCTGAAGTGGACAAGCTTATCAAATCTAACTTCGTCAGAGAAGTTCAATATCCCATGTGGTTGGCTAATATTGTCCCTGTAAAGAAGAAGAACAGAAAAATTAGAGTTTTCATCGATTTCAAAGATCTTAATTGGCATTGCCCTATGGATGATTTCCCAGTTCTAATTACATAACTTTTAATTGATGCAACAGCTGGCTATGAAGCACTTTCCTTCATGGATGGATATTCCAGATATAATCAAATTCGAATGGACCCAGAAGATGAGGAATCCATAGCCTTCAGAGCCCCTTAGGGTGTGTTTTGCTACAGGGTAATTCCCTTTGGCTTAAAGAATGCGGGTGCTACATATCAGCGTTCCATGCATCGTATCTTCAAACCCTTTCTAGGGAAGTGTGTTAAATTAAATGTAGAAGATTTTGTGGTTAAATCCAAACAATGTTCTAATCACTTGGCTGATTTGGAAGTCATATTACGTAAGCTTCGACAATATAATTTGAAGATAAACCTATTAAAATGTGCTTTTAAGGTAACCTCAGGAAAGTTTCTTGGCTTTTTTGTACGCCATTGTGGTACTGAAGTCGATCCTGAGAAGACAAAGTCAATCCTTGGTATTTCACCACCTCGAGATTTTAAATAATTAAGAGGTCTTCAAGGATACTTAGCCTATATTATGTGTTTCATCACCAATTTGGTAGGCAAAAGCTTACCCTTCACCAAATAGATGATGAAGGGAGTCACTTATCAGTGGACTGAAGAATGTCAAGAAGAATTCAATATTCTCAAGAAATACCTCTTGAGTCCATCGGTACTCATGCCACCTGTTGAAAGAAGACCACTTATCCTCTACATGACAGCTCTAGAGCGATCATTTGGTGCCTTTATTACTCAGAAGAATGACGCTAGGAATGAAAACAACCTCTACTACCTCAGTCGGACTATGCTTGAAGCAGAAACCTGGTATTCAAGTATTGAGAAGTGCTACCTGGAATTAATCTTTGAAGTTCAGATGTTGAGACACTACTTGAAACATCATGAGGTCCAATTGGTATCTCGCAATAACCTACTCAAATTCATCCTTAGTCGTCCAATACTTACAGGACGTCTGGAAAGGTGGGTAGTTATTTTGCAGTAATTTGATATTCAGTATGTGTCTCAAAAGGCAACAAAGGGCCATGCTCTGGCTGATTTCTTGGATGAACACCCTTCAGTGGAAGACACATCTTCAGATATTGAACTCCCTGATGAGGAAATATTCTATATTCAAGAAAGTCCTCAGTCATGGGAAATGTATTTTGATGGTGCTTCCAAAAGTCCAACAGGGAGGAAAATGGAAAATCCAAAATTCAACAATGTTGGCTTAGGAATTGTGGTCATTTATCTAGAAAAGACAGTGTTACCTTATTCCTTCTTATTATGGGAAGGTGGTACCAATAATGAAGCAAAACACTATCATAGGCTTGGAATTGGCACTTCAAGCAAAAGTTAATTAATTAAAGTTGAAAGGTGATTCAGACTTGGTAATCAAACAAGTCAATGGGGATTATGCCATCATAAAAGAAGAACTAATCCCTTTATATGATTACGTCAGAGAGTTAATGGCGGAATTCCCTTTGGAACCGACATTTTCTTATGTACCGCGATCAAAAAATGCTCATGCTGATGCACTAGCTAATATACACACAACTCTGGAAGATCCAAATCAGGATGAGACAACCATCAGTATTGCCCACCGTCATGCAGTTTCACCTTATGTTCGAATCAAAACAAAGGAAATTAATGAAATTAGTCCCATTCCTGAACCATATGGTCATATTACAGGATGAATGTCACCTATCAGGGAATACCTTAAAAATGGAACACTTCCACCTGATAGAGCCGAGAAAGAACAAATCCAGCGACGTGTGGTCAATTTTACTCTTTATGATAGCCCATATTACCTAGAGAAAATTCTCTACATATGTGGTTTTGATGGAGTTCTATTCAGATGCATTGATGGTGAAGAGACAATGGATGTCATGAAAGAAGTGCATGCAGGAGTCTGTGGTGCCCACCAGTCTGGACATAGACTATCTGATCAGATTCAAAGGCTTGGATACCTTTGTCCTTCAATGATACAAGATTGTGTTGATTTCACAAAGAAGATTCATTCATGCCATGTACATTCCAACTTCATTCATCAACCTCTAGAGTTGCTTCATACAACTAAATACTCGTGGACATTTTCCATATGGGGAATGGACATGGTGGGACCTTACCCTTCAGTTACAGCCAAGTAGTTTAAGTATATTCTTACTGCTACTAATTTCTCTTCCAAATGGGCAGAGGCAATACCTCTCAAGGAAGTAAGTTCTAAATGAATTGTTAGCTTCATCAAGTCTAACATCATTACCAGATTTGGTGTCCCTCATACCATATTGATGGACAATGGAACCAAATTCTATTCATCCGAGTTGAGGAAATTGTATCAAGAATAAAACATCAAATCTAACCATTCATCTCAGTATCATGCAGCGGCCAATGGCCAAATAGAAGCTTTCAACAAGACTCTGTCAAATATACTACAAAAGATGGTGGATAAAGATAAGAAATAATGGCCTGATAATCTCTTTCATGATTTAAGGGCTTATCGGACTACCACCTGCACTGTAACTCAGTCAACTCCATATTCATTGGTATATGGAACAGAATCAGTCTTGCCAATTGAAGTTCAACTACCCTCGCTCAGAGTTTCCATTTGTGATCAATCATCTACAGATGAACAATATCAAAAGCGATTGAATGAATTGGAACGATTAGATGAGAAAATATTGTGCACTTTGCACCACTTAGAAGTCTATCAGAATCAAATAGCACAAGCTTTTAACAAAAAAGTTCGACTTCATTCATTCACTCAGGGAGAATTGGTATTAGTTCTCAGAACTCCAATGATACCAGGAAAGAAACCTCCCAAGCATGAGCCAAAATGGGAAGGACCTTACTCAATACATAGGGTCTACTACAATGGAGCTTATTCATTAATCTCGATGAATGGAGAACTCATCACTACTCAAACCAATGCCAGATTTTTGAATAAGTATTTTGTATAAACACAAAAAATATCATCCATGGTCCGGTATGACCTTAAACTGCACCACCGTCCAGCAAGACGTTAAACTGCATATGTAACATTACAGGTAAATAAAGAATAAAAGATTTTCATACTTATTAATATTTACAAATTAAATATTAATTTTACTTTAAAGGGGTTTCTATGTTCGATAGTGTACTCGATACGCAACAAAGAGTTTCTTTGAAATCTTACATTGCACAATAGTAATAAAATAATATTATTTTAAATAGTAGTTAACACGTAGCCGTTGTATTGGAGGGAATGAATAGAAATACCTAAAATATGATTATACTTGTTTTTTATATGTTTTTACATTTATCCAATAAAGGATAAAGGCTGAAAATACGAAAATAACTCAATTTTAGGCATATATACTCTAATTTTCACTAAAGGTCCACTTATCACATTTTGATGGAGAACCCTCTTTAAATATAGTTTTGGTCACTCTTATAAATTATTTTGGACCAAATAAAATTCTTCTTTATAATTGGGACATCAAAATTTAATTTGTCTAAATTTTTGGTATTTTTCCGATAAAGTTTATTTTTTTAATGAATAGTGAAAAATGTTGTATTTTAATTCAAAAACTCTTTTTAAACTAATTTATATATATGATTAGATTATCTTTTTAATTGGTTTTAAATTGAAATTAGAATATATTTTTACCATTTAATCCAATATTTATTGTTGGAATTAATTTCACTTTGAAATTGGACTTAAACTAGTGTAAATCTTTTGATATATATTGTTTCATAAAACACGCTATTTGTTCTGACAGCGGGAATTAATTATTAAATTAATTAATGTAACTTATATTTTTCTAATTTTGTAAAATAGATATTATTCTTGAATTCGGAATATCAAATATATCTTAGGGTGATTTTTTGGTATTTTTCTGAAAAACATCAATTTTGATGAATAGTGAAACCACTAAGTGGTACTTAAAAAAACTGAATTTTTGTTTAAATGTAATTTTACAACCTATGTGTTTTGAATTTAAAAAATCTGACAATAATTGTTGTCATTAATAAGTAAAATGTGGTTCAATGGGATTAAAATAATTTTTTTGGTGAATAGTATCTTTAAAGTTTTTTATCGCGATTAGATGTAATTAGTGTAATTTAAGGTAAAAATAATGTTTTAATAATATGAAATGAACTTGACACATGTATTACCATTACTGGATGAGTCATAGAAGACCACAACAATCCATGGGTCAACTTGGGGACCCCATGGAGACACTTTGGTAGGAAAATGACATTAAGAACTTTTTTTAATGTTAAAATAAAAATGTCACAAACATGTGTTGTTTTACTAAAACAATTTTTACATGGGGTTATAGAAGACATAATTTTGACTATAAATATTAATTAGAAATATAAAATTATTTCCTATATCATGTCAATTTTTTTAAAATTTTTAGACATTAAATAAAGTAAATTATCTATGAAACCATGATGATGCAGTGATTACCTCATTATTTAACGATTTAAATAAAATGAAAAGATAATGTAAAATATAAGACCAAAACTTGTCAAAAACCTATTGGATGGGTTTATTTATAACACTTATCATCTTATCCTAGAAATATTTAATTTTGGGACCATTAAAATCCGAAAATAATTTTATAATAAAGTATCCTTTCATAACTTTCCAAGAGTGCCCCTCCTCTCCTCTTATAAAAGGCCCCCACCTCTACCACCTTAACCAAACCTCTAAAGACTTTGGATTGTCCAAAACCTTCCCATTTGTTTCTCCACATCCATTTCTTACTCCTAGAAGCCTCACTTTGGGCAGAAGTATTTCCAAGGAAGCCTTTGATCTCAAATCAAAAAGAGTTACCCGTTTTAAAGGTAGTGTCTTCTCTTGTGTTCTTAGGTTTTATTTTGCTTCTCCAACCCACTAAACTCTTTTTATTCCATTTTTTTGTAACAACAACAGTATATTAAATATACTAGGATGTTTTTATGAGAAGTATTAGAGCTAAACTTACACACACCTTCATCTAATGGTTAAAGAGCATACTGTTTCCGTGGATGGCGAATTCCTGCCTCACGAAACGATGATTTTTCAATATTCTTCTAACACCTTCAAAGGTGGCCATTAAGATGACACTATATTTATATATGATATATAATATTTTTATTTTTTACTTAAGATTCTGTATTTTTTTTATGGCATACCTTTATGGCTTCCATTATGGGTATACGCGATATATTCATTTTAGGAAGTGCGGACTACCGCCCCCTCAAAGTGATTTGATTCGTTAATGCCATATGTGGGATGTATAAAGGATGGAGTTAATGATATTATATATGAAATTATACTGGAATTATAATATACCTCTATGTCATTATGATTCCATCATATAAAATACGAAATATAAATGAAAGTAGCATTCATGCGTACATACGGCTTACCGTCTTCATGAACGGTGCATTTCATTTCTTACCACTAAATGTTATGTAATATTATAAATGCATGTATATACTGAATATATATGATATCTACATAATGAATATAACTCTGGATATAATGGATACATTAACAACTTGTAATTATAAAGAGTTTATTTTTTACTCAAGTACCAATGATCGTTAAAACGACCGTTATTAACTTAAATAAAAACATAATGTTCATGACATGGTAATAAGTGATATAAAAGGAATAATGAACAAGAAAAAGGATCTTAAGCAAGTATAAATTAACTCAAGTTTATTATTCAGGAGATTAAAGAGAAATTGAGTCACGTCGGACACGAGGTAAGGGACTTTGTCTCAATCTCCATTCGTTGTGGCATATTTTGTTTTATACACAACATTCTTTTATACGGTGTATAAACCCCTTTGAATTTTATTCTTATTTAAAAGGAATATTTTTTATATGAAGCATTTTACTAAACGACAAAAGGAATGTTTTTTTGTCATACGTATGCGGCGACAACGACTTCTCCACCGCCGTGACCATTATTTGAGTTTCGGATTCCTCTACATGCCATAACCTAACTTTTTTTAAAATTAAAAATAAATACCATGTATTAATTTTCTTTTATTTTGGTACTGAAAATGGTTTTCATAATGTTTTTATTATATCAATGTGTTGTATTGATATCTTGTGATTGAAATGTGGAAATGTTATGTTTCCTTTATGCATGTTTTACGTGATACAATTATGTTATGGTTCTTGGGCATTATAATGATGATGGGTGGTTCCATGATAAACTAAGGGTGGGTGAGCCCGATATAGCTCTCCAATGCATTGGGTAATGTGAAGGAGTCAAATATTAAGGTTAATCTGAAGAGATTTAGGGAATATACTATGATGGGTATTCGAAACGTAACCATGAGGGTTACTCCCTGTGTAAGAATGTTATGAATGCCTCGTGTTACCTTTATGTCTTATGATTTCTATGATTTATTCATGATTTGATGAGGTATGTTAAAATGCTTATGTTTTATGAGTAAAGTATGATTTCATGCACGTACTAATGTTTTCATTTCATACTTTTATATCCCTTACTGAGCTTTTTATGCTCATCCCAAGTTTTTGAAATGTTTTTCACAGGACTTAATGTCGAATAGGGTCAAGGATGAGATCAAGGAAAAGTCATGCTATCTATAACGTGGAATTAGACATGTTTATTTTTAAGAGTTTTTATTTTATGGAAACTTTTTAGAAGTGTCTACTTTGTAATATTTTGAGATGTAATAGTTATGATCTAATTATCTAAAACTCTAAACCTGAAAAGATCCTCAATGGGAATTATTCATTTAATTCAATATTAAGTAATGTTTAAGGCCAGTGCGTTATAGTTGGTATTATAGGTCGGTTTAGATAACTTTAGGAGTTATAATTCTATTAAAAGATTATCCAAAAATATTTTTTATGGTCAAATTGAAATGATATAGAATTTGAAGATTACCATGTTGCTTCATCTAAGACATGTTTGTTCAGAATGGTTTTCCATAGAGGAAATAGGGAAGCAGTGCTAGGAAGGAATACATAAGGAAATATCCTTCCGAATCAGCATCCTGATATGGTCAGAATTGGAACTGAACAGTTTGTTGCAGTAATGGCGCAACTGACTCAAGCAATAAATGGTGGCGGTATCCATGCACGAGATCAGCCAGATAAACCGCAGAGGAACATGTCAGTGGTGGAACATTTCACGAGGCAACATCCCCCATCATTCAAGGGATCATCTGACCCTGTGCAAGATAAAGGGTTCATTAAAGCACTGGAGAATATTTTCAATGTCATGGGGTTTTCAGACAATCAAAAGGTTAGTCTTGATATTTACCGTTTAGAGGGTGAAGCAGATCAGTGGTGGTCGATGGTTAAAAATATCCGGGGTGATGATGAGATTGATGCTCTTTACTGGTATGAATTCAAAGGTATGTTTCTTGAGAAGTATTTTCCTAAGTATGTTCAACTTAGGATGGAAAAATGATTCCTAGAATTGAGGCAAGATGAAGACTCAGTGGCTGCCTATGAAGAAAGGTTCACTTGATTGGCAAGGTATGCTCCAAATTTTATCTGAGAACTTGATAGTAAAACCAATCGTTTTTACTCAGGATTAAAGCCAAAATATCGAAGGGCTTTAGCTTCTCGTGAGTTAAAAAGTTCTGAAAAGCTTGTTCGATGTGCTGAGAAGGTGGAAATGGAGTTTACCGATGATCAAGTGTTCTATAACAACTAGCAGAAGAAGAGACCAAGGTGGCAGGAGAAAGGAAAGAATTCTTCAAAAAGGTCTGACGGTAAGAAAACTAAGTTTACAGTTTGTGATAAAATGCGGTAAAAGGCATGCTGGGGAATGTCTTCTGAATTCTGTAAAGTTCTATCGATGTGGTAAGATGGCACATAAGGCTCATCATTTCACTGAAAAAGATCAAGGTGATGGTAAGTCCAAATTTGATTTACAGTTAGTGAAATGTTTTAAGTGCAATGAGATGGTTCACTATGCAAATGAGTGTCCGACAAAGAGCTTGAGTGATGGGAACCAGTTAGACTACAAGCAAAAAGGGGTGGTGAAATCCTTTGCAACTACTTCAGCAGATGTCGGGCCATCAAATGAAGTTGTATCAGGTACTCTGGTTATTTTTTCAGATTATTCCAGTTAGTTGTTTGATTTTGGGTCTACACATTCTTTCATCTCTGAAAACGTTTCTAGTAAAATGGGAATACCATCTCAAGAAATGACTCCTGAACTTGTGGTAAAAAAACCTGGGGGAAATGTTGAGGCAAAAATAATTTATAATAATATTCCTATCCTTCTCCGTGGAAAGAACCTACTTACAAACCCTATTGTTTTACCTCTAGTAGAGTTTGATGTTATCCTAGGTATGGATTGGCCCTCTATTTACCATGCTATGATTGGATGTAGAGCTAAAGAAGTTTCTTTTCAGAAAGAATTTCAATTTTTGTACAATAATGAACCCTTACTGTTGATAACATATCAAGAGGTCGAGAAACATGTAAAAGATGGAAATGAATGTTACCTTGCACATATCATTGAAAAAAGGGAACTGTTCAGATTAATGATGTGCCAATTGTAAAAGAGTATCCTGATGTTTTTCCTGATGAGTTTCCTGGAATAATTCCAGATCAGGAAGTTGAATTTACTGTTTACTTAGTTCCTGATGCAAAGCCAATTTCAAAATCCCCTTATCGAATGGCTCAAAATGAACTTTTAGAGTTGAAGGAGCAATTACAGGATTTATTAGAGAAAGGTTTCATTCGACCTATCACATCACCATGGGGTGCTTCTGTTTTATTTTTAAAAATGAAAGATGGTTCAATGAGACTTTTCATTGATTATAGAGCCTTGAATAACATCACTGTTAAGAACAAATATCCTTTGTATCATATCGATGATTTGTTTGATCAGCTCAAGGGAGCTCAATTTTTTTAAAAGATTGACCTGATATCGGGGTACCATCAGTTGAAGGTAAGGGAAGAAGATATTCTGAAGACCGCATTTCGTACAAGATATGGCCATTATGAATTTGTAGTAATGCCTCTTGGGCTAACCAATGCACCTGCTGAATTCATGGACCTTATGAATAGAATTTTCCATGAGTTCTTGGATAAGTTTATGGTTTTTTTCATTGATGATATTTTGGTGTTTTATAAAAGTAAAGAGGAGCATTAAACACATTTAAGGGTTATTTATCAAACCTTAAAAGAAAATAAATTGTATGGAAAATTCAGCAAGTGTGAGTTTTGGTTGTAACAAATTTCATTCCTTGGTCATATTGTTTCTAAATATGGAATAAATATGGATCCTGCAAAAACAAAAGTTGTTGTAGAATGGCCAAGACCCACAAATGTAACCGAGATCCATAGTTTTCTTGGTTTGGCAGGTTACTATCGAAGGTTTGTTGAAAATGTTTCACGGTTATCTAGTCCAATGACTAAGCTAAATCAGAAGGGTGTTAAGTTTATCTGGACAAAAGAATGTGATGATTGTTTTCAGGAGTTGAAAAGAAGATTGGAGAATGCTCCAGTTTTGGCGCTTCCTTCCAGGAATGGTGAGTTTGTTATATACAGTGATGCTTTGTTGAAGGGACATGGTTGTGTCCTTATGCATATTGATCAGGTAATTGCATATGCTTCACGTTAGTTGAAAATTCATGAGGTAAATTACCCTACACATGACTTGGAATTAGCTGCTGTTGTTTTTTCTCTAAAAATATGGAGCCATAATTTGTATGGAGTAAAGTGTGAAATATATACTGATCACAAAAGTTTAAATTATATATTCACTCAGAAAGAATTGAACATGAGACAGAGTAGATGGCCAGAATTAATCAAGGATTATGATTGTACAATTCATTACCAACCGAGAAATGAAAATAATGTGGTTGATGCTTTGAGTCGAAAAAGTGATGCTTCATTAAACATGATATGTTTGGAATGAGATCCATTGGTTAATGATTTGATGAAATTTGGAATAAAATTTGTTAGTTCAGGATGTCCTTCTATTTTGTTTCAGGCATCAGTGAAATCTTCTCTATCAGATGGAATCAAGAAAGCACATAATCAAGACAGTGAGTTGCAGAAAAAGATAGAGATGGTTCATAAGGGTAAGTTTCTTGAATTCAAAATTGATAATGACAATGTTTTAAGATTTGGGAAGAGATTGTGTGTGCCTTGTGATTCACATTTGAATAATGAGTTGTTATGTGAGGCTCATAGTTCCCCATTTTCAGTTCATCCTGGCAGTACTAAGATGTACAGAGATCTGCAGGAGTATTACTGGTGGGATGGAATGAAAAGAGATATTGCTGATTTTACTGTGAAGTGTTTGACTTGTCAGCAGGTTAAAGCAGAGCGGAAGTTACCTAAAGGGATGCTTCAGCCCTTACCGGTTCCAGAGTGTAAATGGGAAAATATATCCATGGGCTTTGTTGTGAGATTACCGAAGACATCTCGAGGTAATAATGCAATCTGGGTTATTTTAGATCGCTTGACTAAATCTGCTCATTTCCTTCCTATTCGATATACTTTCTCTCTAGACCAACTTTCTTGATTGTATCTTAAAGAGATAGTAAGGTTGCATGGAGTTTCCCTATCCATTGTATCTGATCATGATCCTAGGTTTACATCTAAATTTTGGAAATTCGTTCAGAAGTCATTGGGTACTGAATTAAATTTTAGTACAGATTTTCATCCTTAATTAGATGGGCAGTCTGAACGAACAATTCAGACTTTGGAGGATATGATATATGCTTGTTAGATGGATTATCAGGGAAGTTGGTACCAACATCTTTCTTTGGTTGAATTTTCATATAATAACAGTTTTCATTCTAGTATACAGATGACACCGTTTGAGGAATTATATGGGAATCAGTGTTGAACTTTAGATTTTTGGGATAATGTGGGTGAAAGGAAGCTGATGGGAGATGACAGAAAAAGTTCAGTTGATTCAAAAACACATGAGAACAGCTCAGAGTAGGCATAAGAGTTATGCAGATAACCGGAGGAAGGATCTATCTTTCGATGTAGGTGATCATGTTTTTCTCAAAGTTTCACAGTGGAAAAGTGTGATGCGATTTGGTAAGAAAGTAAAGCTGAGCCCAAGGTTCATTGGACCAAATGAAATTCTGGAAAAGGTTGGATCAGTTGCTTACCGAGTGTCTTTACCTCCGAGTTTATCTCAGGTACACAATGTTTTTCATGTTTCAATGTTGAGAAAGTATATTCCAGATCCATCTCATGTTTTGAGCCCAGAGGTAGTTCAGTTGGAAGAGAATCTCTCTTATGAAGAACAACCAGTCCAGATTCTTGACCATAGAGAGCAAGTGTTGCAGAATAAGGTAATTCATCAGGTAAAGGTTTTGTGGAAAAACCATATGGTTGAAGAGGCAACGTGGTAATGTAAAAATTCTATGAGGGATAAATACCCCCACTTATTTTGATAAGTGAATAAAATTTCGAGGACGCAATTCCCAAAAGGGGGGAAGGATGTAACACCCCAGGTATATAAAGAATAATACAATTTCATATTTATTAATATTTACGAATTAAATATTAATTTTACTTTAAAGGGGTTGCTATGTTCGATAGCATACCTGATACGCAACAAAGAGTTCCTTTGAAATCTTACGTTGCACACTAGTAATAAAATAATATTATTTTAAATGGTAGTTAACACGTAGCCATTGTATTAGCGGGAATGAATAGATATAACTAAAATATGATTTTATATGTTTGTTAAATGTTTTTACATTTATCCAATAATGGATAAAGGCTTAAAATACAAAAAGAATTCAATTTTAGGCATATATACTCTAATTTTCACTAAAGGTCCACTTATCACCTTTTGACGACGAACTCTCTTTAAATATAATTTTGGTCACTCTTATACATTATTTTGGACCAAATAAAATTCTTCTTTATAATTGGGATATCAAAATTTACTTTGTGTAAATTTTTGGTATTTTTCTGATAAAGTTTATTTTTTAATGAATAGTGAAAAATGTTGTATTTTAATTCAAAAAATCATTTTAATCTAATTTATTTATATGATTATATTACCTTTTTAATTGTTTTTAAAGTGAAATTAGAATATATTGTTACCATTTAATCCAATAGTGGTCTTTGGAATTAATTTCACTTTGAAATTGGACTTAAACTAGTGTCAATCTATTGATATATATTGTTTCATAAAAACACGCTATTTGTTCTAACAACAGGAATTAATTATTAAATTAATTAATGTAACTTATATTTTTTGAATTTTTTAAAATAGACATAATTTTTTAATTTGGAATATCAAATATAGCTTAGGCTGAAGTTTTGGTATTTTTCTGAAAAACTTCAATTTTTGATGAATAGTGAAACCACTAAGTGGTACTTAAAAAAACTGATTTTTTGTTTATATGAAAATTTACAACCTCTGTGTTTTGAATTGAAAAAATCTAACTTTCATGGTTTTCATTAAGAATTAAAATGTGGTTCAATGGGATTTAAATAATTTTTTTGTGAATAGTAACTTTTATGTTTTTAATCGCGATTAGAGGAAATTGGTGTAATTTAAGGTAAAAATAAAGTTTTAATAATATGAAATGACCTTGACACATGTCCTACCATTATTGGATGAGTCATGGACGACCACTAAAATCCATGGGTCTACTTGGGGACCCCATGGAGCCACTTAAGTAGGAAAATGGTATTAATAACTTTTTATTTAATGTTAAAATAAAAATGTCACAAACATGTGTTGTTTTACTAAAACAATGTTTACATGGGGTTATACAAGTCAAAATTTGGACTATAAATATTAATTATAAATCTAAAAATATTTCCTACATAATGATATATTTTTTATAATTTTTATTCATTAAATAAATTAAATTATTTATGACACCATGATGATGCAGCGATTACCTCATTATTTAACGATTTAAATAAAATGAAAATATAATGTAAAATCTAAGACCTACACTTGTCAAAAACCTATTGGATGGGTGTATTTCGAACTCTTATCACCTTATCCTAGAAATATATAATTTTGGGACCTTTAAAATACGAAAATAAATTTATAATAAAGTAACCTTTTATAACATTCCAAGAGTGCCCCTCCTCTCCTCTTATAAAAGGCCCCCACCTCTACCACCTTACCCAGACCTCTCAAGCCTTTTTCTCGGCTAACACCTGCCCATTTTGTCTCTCCACATCCCATTATTACTCTTAGAAGCCTCATGTTGGGCAAAAGTCTTTCCAAGAAAGCCTTTGAGCTCCAATAAAAAAGAGTTACCAGTTTTAAAGGTAGTGTCTTCTCTTGTGTTCTTATGTTTTATTTTGCTTCTCCAACCCCCTAAACTCTTTTTATTACTTTATTTTGTAACAACGCATGTTTCTACAATATAATAGGATGTTTTTATGAGAATTATTAGAGCTAAACATACACACACCTTCATCTAATGGTTAAAGAGAATACTATTTCCGTGGATGGCGAATTTCTGCCTCACGAAACGATGATTGTTCAATATTATTCTAAAACCTACAAAGGTGGCCATTAATATGACACTATATTTATATATGATATATAATATTCTTATGTTTTTCTTAAGCCTCTGTATTTTTCATTTATGTCATACCTTTATGGCTTCCATTATGGGTATACGCGATATCATCATTTTAGGAAGTGCAGACAACCACCCCCTCAAAGTGATTTGTTTTGTTAATGCCATATGTGGGACGTATAAAGGATGGAGTTAATGATATTATATATGAAATTATAATGGAATTATTATATACCTCTATTTCATTATGATTCCATTCCATAAAATATGAAATAGAAATGAAAGTAGCGTTCATGCGTACGTACGGCTTATCGTCTCCATGAACGGTGCATTTCATTTCTTACCTATAAATGTTATATAATATTATAAATGAATGTATATAAAGGATATATATCATATATATGATATCTAAATAATGAATATAACTCTTGATATAATGGATACATGAACAACTTGTAATTATAAAGAGTTTATTTTTGACTCAAGTACCAATGATCGTTAAAATGACTTTTATTAACTTAAATAATTAAATAGTGTTCATGACATGGTAATAAGTGATATAAAAGGAATAATGAATTTTAAAAAGTTTCTTAAGCAAGTAGAAATTAACTCAAGTTTATTATTTAGGAGATTAAAGAGAAATCGAGTCACGTCGGACACAAGGTAAGGGACTTCGTCTCAATCTCCATTCATTGATACATATTTTGTTTTATACACAACCTTCTTTTATACGGTGTATAAACCAATTTGAATTTTATGATTATTCAAAATGAATCTTTTTTTATATGAAGCATTTTAATAAATAACAAAAGGAATGTTTTTTGTCGTACGTATGTGGAGACAACGACTTCTCCACCGCTGTGACCATTATTTGGGTTTCAGCTCCCTCTACAAGCCATAACCTAACTTTTTTTTAAAATGAAAAATAAATAGCATGTATTAATTTTCTTTTATTTTGTTATTGAAAATGGATTTGATAATGTTTTTATTATATCAATGTGCTTTATTGATTTCTTGTGATTGCAATGTGGAAATGTTATGTTTCCTTTATGCATTTTTTACGTGATACGATTATGTTATGGTTCTTGGGAATTATTATGAAGATGGGTGGTTCCGTGATAAACTAAGGGCGGGTGATCCCAATATAGCTCTCCAATGCATTGGGTAACACGAAGGAGTTAAATGATAAGGTTTCTCCGAAGAGATTTAGGGAATATACTGTGATGGGTATTCCAAACGTAACCATGAGGGTTACTCCCTACGTAAGAATGTTATGAATTACTCAAGTTACCTTTATGTCTTATGATTTCTATGATTTATTAATGATTTGATGAGGTATGTTAAAATGCATATGTTTTATGAGTAAAGTATGATTTTATACATGGACTAATGTTTTCATTTCGTACTTTTATATCCCTTTCTGAGCTTTTTATGCTCATCCCATGTTTTTGAAATGTTTTTCATAGGACTTAATGTGGAATAGGGTCAAGGATGGGATCAAGGAAAAGTCATGCTATCTAAAACATGGAACTAGACATTTTTCTTTTTTAGAGTTTTTATTTTATGGGAACTTTGTAGAAGTCTCTACTGTGTAATCTTTTGAGATGTAATAGTTATGATCTAATTCTCTAAAACTCTAAACCTGAAAATATCCTCAATGGTAATTATTCATTTAATTCAATATTAAGTAATGTTTATGGCCGAGGCCTTATAGCATCATCCATGGTCCATGCATATGACCCTAAACTATTTGCACATACATCCAACATGACGTTAAACTGTGTTCCCTTTATCGCCCTTACTATATGATGTTAAACTATACAGCAACAGTTCATACATATGACCTTAATCTATTTGTATTCCTTTCGTCTCACATGACGTTAAACTGTAACATCCTAACTACATGACGCTAAAATGTACAAAAGTCCCTTACATCCAGCATGACATTAAAATGCACCATCCACGGTCCATGAATATGACCTTAAACTATTCTCACTTTCGTCCAACATGACGCTAAACTGAATCATCCCTTTTTCATCCAACATGACGTTAAACTGTGAAAACTTCCCTTACGTCCAGCATGACGTTAAACGACATCATCAATTGTCCATACATATGACCTTAAACTATTTGTGTTACTTTAGTCCAACATGACGTTAAACTATGAAAAAAGTCCCTAATATGTCCAACATGACGTTAAATGGTGTACTCTTTTGTCCTTACTGCATGACATTAAACTGCACATTTGTCTTTTTTTCCAACATGATGTTAAACTATGTTGTCTCCATCATCCTAACTACATGACTCTAAACTATACAAGAATTCCTTTGATACGTCCAACATGACATTAAACTGTACTTTGTCCTTACTACATGACACTGAACTGTGCAGCACCAATAGTCCTAACTGCAAGACTTTAAACTGCATATTCCCTTATGTCCTACATGACATTAAACTCTGCATTATTAAGGTTGTTGTTACCTCTTGTTTCTCACACCGAGTATGAATCACTTGAGATTAGAGAAAACCTCAACCATAACACTCTCTCTAGGCTAATAACCATGTTTAAGTCCCAACAACATCATTTTTTAGGTCGTTGTCCCCAAGAACAACTTGATCATTAATTCATTCTTTAATTTAACTACACGGACTTTGATCCTTGCCTTCCAGGATGGGTAGATAGGCAACCTCCAATGGTTCAAGACCAAAACCAATCTCTTCACATCGGTTCACCTCCATCTCATACGATGTTGATTCATGAAACCTCCCCTAGAATCAATATCTTTACATTGATTCACTTTCGTCCTTGCTATACGACGTTAAACTATACAACACTGTTTTGTCTAGTATGAAAATAAACTTCAAATATTCTTTGATACCCTCACCTAAGAGGGAACCATTATTTACATTGATTGTTTAGTCATGTTTCATTTCAAAGACTATGTGCGTACATGGCAATGCCTAAACCTTTTATCTTGGGTTAAACCATCATTACATTAAATTCCCCTTTCACCCTTCACATGTACGAACCAAATTTGTACATAGGGTAGTTCTATAACTATGTGGACTTGATTACCATCCTTAAGGGATACATAGGAACGTTCGAGTGTCCCACAAATCCAGCCCCAAGTCATTGGGCCTAACCCCAAATTCCACTTTCAATCCCTTGGCTGAAAAGTCCCCATGAAAACACACACTGTGTATTTCTTATAATGGTCCATGCTCTATGACCCTAGACTAAGATCTCTAATCCTTTTGTCCCACATGACATTAAACTGTAGTTCAAGAACTACATATGGCTTGATTCTTATCCTTATGGGATACATAGTGAAGTCCAACATTTCCATTCAGGACCCAGCCACAACATGATTATGGTTAGCATTCATCTCTGTGTCTCTGTATACATTGGAAAATACCCATTTTTATGTGTCATAATCCTAACCATAAATATTTTTAGATCTTCATAACCATTTTCTTTACTTTTAATCACAAAAATGTCAAATTTCTGAGAGTTCTTTTACCTGACTATGTAGTATGTGCCCTTAGGTGGCCTTGCATAAACAGTCTCCATAACAGATTTTTCAGCCAAAGGATACTATTATTTGACTATGCAGCCAATTCCCTTAGGTGGCCCTTCATAATTAAACCCCCTAACGGGTTTGTTGGATACTGGTAACTTCATTCTTAGGAAGAAAGCCTCTTTTTCCCTTATTGGTCTTAAATGAAAGTATGTAGGGATCCGCAAAAAAATAGCCATCCTTATAATATTTGTCCCATATACTTTTTCAGGAACTGAAAGTATTCAAGTCTATGGTTTATATTCTCCTTCCCTATGTTTGGGCCAGACCTTCGCAGGAGTGATATCCATCCAGTTCTATGATAATATTTTTTGGAAATATCTTCTCCATATTCAAGTACCTCTTTCCATACAAAAAACTCTATACTTTGGAAAATTTGAGTCTCCATAAACTTTGACTGGCTTTTTAGCACTAGGAAAGTAAAATTCCGAGATTATTTTGCCTGAATATGTAGCACGTTCCCTTAGGTGACCTTGCATAAAAAATCTACATAAAAGACTTGTTAGCCAAAAGATGCTATTTATTTGACTATGCAACCAATGCCCTTATGTGGCCCTGCATAATTCAACCCCCTAACGGGTTTGTTAAATAATAGTAACTTCATTCTTGGAAACTAATTCTTCTGCTACCTTTTAGATCTTTTTCATATCATTCCTCAGATTCAAATATTCTTAATCCATAGTTTACATATTTTTCCCTCATTCTTGAGTATGATAATATGTTTTCAGATAAATTGTCAAAGAATTGATTCAATTCTAATTCAATCGGTCAAATCTATTTCGACCATAAAAATTAGCCTCTTTATGTCCGACGTGCATAAATTTAAACTTCCCACAAAAGACGAATGAACTCTGAATAAAATTCAAGTTCCTGCTCACTAAACATAGATTTTGTATGATTTAGGTAATATTGAGAAATTAAAAGATTCAATATTTGTAGGGTTATTTATATTAATCCTAGTAAAAATCAAACTATGCTTACTAGGCCCATTGGCTTAGGTAAAATTTAAAGCATGTAGCAAAAGAATGCAGGTAAAAATAATTGAAGATGAAAGTGTTTTTCATTGATACACAGGAGATATAAGGACATCCACAGACTAGAGTCTCTTCTCTTTTTTCAAGAATTACAAAAGGCTTTCAACATAACTCTTCATTTGATTTACGGCATCCTGAGATTTATCAGCAACCACATGGAATTCATTCATTCAACTAGATACAATAAGAGATGCAGTGATACCATCTCTTCTTGGATCAATTGTAAAAGGATGTTCTTGAGTGTGGTTTGAGAAAATGTTCTGCCAATCAAATAGTGACTATGTTTCTATCCAAGAGACTTGGAAGATGGATACATGGATTTAAGAATGGAGCATTGGAAGTAAAGATCCATTTGGAGAGAGTAGTCTTTTCAGATATTGCTCTAATGCCATGTTTGTATTCTCTCCACCAACCGGCAGTGGAAAACATTTCATACCATGGGTTTTCCATTTTCATATCTGCAAGGAAATGACATGGAGGAAAAATTTGAAAGTTCACACCAATGCTGTTGCTCTTAATGCATAGCACAACCGAAATAGAGGAGTAGCAGTGCAGCTGCATCTCAGGCGTATAGTTCTTTGCATCTGGAACATTGACTCCTTGCAGATGACCATGACTATACAGAGACATGTAGATTCTCTATGAGAAATTAAGATGGTATTTCTTCAAGTACTTAGCCAAATCTGGGAGAGTGTTGTCGCAGATATCATAGTAATCATGGCCAACAATGCCCATCATGTCATCAATCCGCTTGCTAGCCAGTTCATCACCCATTCCGAATCTCTTGAGAGCCATTGAATTTGCACAAAAGTTGAATAAACTAACTTTTAAATGGGTTTATTTTTCATAAAATTTGTGAAGGAATTCAGAAAAATGGAAAAGGCATTATGGCACGCAAGTCTAAACATTGCGCGCAAGTGTTAGAGTGCCGCACTAGTTTTTGACGCGCAAGTATAAACCATGTAAGTCTAAACACCTCTACAGCAGCGCGACAACAAAGAAACAGCGGAAAACAGAGCAACCTGCGTAGCGAAGGCCACTTGCATGACGAGAGCTCGAAAGTTTGAAATCCGGATGCTTTGTACAGAAATGGGGACACATATTTATAGGCCACAGCCATACCCTGTGCGCCAAAGTCTGTCCAGCTGGAAGTTGCGCACCATACCTTGCACGCCACATCCTGTGAACCATACACTTGCGCGCCGACTTTCCTTTAGTTTTCTTCTTTTCCTCAAAGTCACATCCTCATTTCTTTCGGATCCAAATCTGAGGGGGGACTTTTGTTGATTCTCCTTTAATCACAGAATCTAAATATTGGAAAGGGAAATGACTTAGCACAAATTGATTCATCCTTTGAAGAAATCATCAAAAATCGACAAAGGTTTGAACAAGGCTTCAAAAGCACAAGGGTCATGCAAGTTCTCTCACTGTCGCAAAGTATACTTGCACTCCACCTAATGGTCACACAAGTGACTTGAGAGCCCTAATGGATAACCGCCCGAGGTCTTCTCTAGCCTATAAATACCCCCGATGGGACCCCATTTCGAGAGGAATTTTTCCATAATTCACAGACAGAGATCTGAACGCCAAAGTCTCTTCTTCAAGTCTTCTGAACTACTCTAATGTAATTATTTACCTAGAATGGAAGGTCTAAATAGGAGGAGTAAGTTCAGTGTTACAATTCACTAAAATTTCCATGCCTAAGTGTTTTACCCTTAAGGGAAATGAACACACTTGCGCGCCGTGCTACTTCTTCATCAGAACTTGGGCGCCATCTACTGGAAAGCCTCTAGGGATAATACCAAGGGTTTGAGCCAAGTCTCGCCCTAGTATTACTCAAGGACTAAAAATCACGCAAGTACCCATGTGTCGCACAGGTATACCTGCACGACCAGGACATGCACACCCACGCAATACCTTCACGCCCGCCAGGACTTGCGTGCCCCTACCTTTTTGGGTGCCTTTCGTGCCCACTTCACCCCTCTTATGACATTACACTTCTACTATTAATTATTCAGTCTTCAAGACACTCTTAAAATCCATTTATGGCATGATTTCTTGATTTGGATTCCTTATCTTAAAGGAACTCCGTTGAACATCTCTAAAAAATCTCGTGATCTATAGATCTTTATGTCACTAAAGATTGAGATTTCATTCATTCAACCTCATCCTTTAAGATGAGAGAATCCTTAACATGGTCCTCTTTTTCAGGAGTAAACCATAGTCTCAAATATGGGCCTCCTTTTCAAGAGTAATCCCCAGTCTCAAATATGGGCATCCTCCTCAGGATTAAGCCCCAACCATAATTCCCTTAACCTGGGCGTCCTTTTCAGGATTATGCCCCAGTCTCAAATATGGGCATCCTCCTTAGGAGTAATCCCCAAGTCCTCTTTTAACCTAGGACTCCTTTTCAGGAGTAATCCACAGTCTCAAATATGGGAATCCTCTTCAAGAGTATGCCCCAACCATAATTCTCTTAACCTGGGCCTCCTTTTCAGGAGTAAACCCCAGTCAAAAATATGGGCATCCTCCTCAGGAGTAATGCCCTACCATAATTCCCTTTAACCTGGGCCTCCTTTTTAGGAATAAGCCCTATTCTCAAATATTGGCGTCCTCTTCAAGAGTAAGCCCCAAGTCCCGTAATTTTTCAAGTCCCTTAAACTGGGCCTCCTTTTCAGGAGTAATCCCCAGTCTTAATTTCTCCTAACCATTTCTAATTTACTTTTGATTTGGGGCTTCTTTCTTAGGAGTAAAACCCAATCACAAGTCCCCTCCTAACTTGAGCATCATACTTAGGAGTAAGTCTCAAGATTAGAGTATCCAAATCTCTATAACGTACATATACCTTTATAGACCATGTTCTTGGATTTCTTCCCGAAAGTAAATCTTAATCGTCATCTATTTTGGGTAGTCATAAACACATAGTCCCCACATAATTGCATCTTTCGTGGCACAATTGTCTGGTTTCACCAATACCTCTTGTTTCTCACACCGAGCTTGACTCATGGAGCTTAGAGTGTAAAAGTAATCATGGATTCTTTCTTTGAGCCATCAATCATGCATAAGCATCATACTCCCTTATTCGAACTTCATGGGTTCTGATTCCTTTAAAAAAAAAGGATACGTTGGTATCCCATGAATGGGTACAATCCCAATTCCGAAATAATCCATGTCCTCCTAAATGAAAATATACTTCAAATTCCCCACTGAGTGGATTTAAAACCAGTATGGTCATCATAATGACCAAGAGACATTTAATTATTTTAAGGATACCATTAACTAAGAATCTATAACAAATATAGATGATTCTTCATCTATGAAGAACCACAAATACATATAAAAGATTCTATGAATTTCTTACATATCAATCATTGATTGTCAAACTAAAGGGAAGATCATTTTATAATCGGTAAGGTAATAAGGATTCATGAACATAAATTAAATCTATAAAGAGAGTCCCGGAGTAGACAATAATTCCCCTAAAAAATGTGTGATGAGTCCGATCTCTCATCCTCTCGACCAATGCAAATTCCTAAGCCTTATCAGTCCACAACTAATGAGCACCTACCTTTGGAAAGTAGGTCCAAATGTATATGGAATCATTGGATGTTCTCGTTTCTACGAGAAAACCCGTTAAAAATCGATTGTAATGTTTGAACCTTCAATCAACGAGGTCATCCATGATTCCAGAGGGAAACAACCACCTCCAGCGAGTGACCGCTAGGTTGAGACATTGCTGACAGGATCAACCACTAGGGTGAAACCACCAGGGTGACACCACCAAGGAAACACTACTAGGGTGACACTACTAGGGTTACCCTGATAGGGTGATGCATCTTTAGAAAACATGGAAAACTAATAGTTTTTCCATGTATTGAAAATAGTCACCTTAAATCCCCAAGGCACCCCAAAAACTAGATTTACCAAAAATTAATGGACTGGAATGGTGTAGTATATTACATCAGATACCTCTCAAACTATTATATCCCTCAATAATTCAAAAAAAAACGCGAAGGGAAAGAGAGGAAAGGTCCAAACAACCATCCCTGGAGATACCTTTGAAGGATCTCATTACACATGAAAAAACAATGTCAACTTAAATCATCTAGATTTAATGATAAACCTCCTTTTTTTGTTATAAAGTTGGAGTGAAAACCTCTATACCTAGGAACACCTAATTTTACATCTTCCAACCATGCCTTATTAGTATATTTGTTGACACATCACCCCCAAACCACAAAAAAAAACATTTAAAAAACACAAAAAAAAAACAGACCGTCTGAACAAATGAAATCATGGAATCTAATACTCCATGTCAAGATACTATCTTCTATGGGAGGCAAAGACTCGTCCGCAAAGGATTAATTGCATGAAAGTTAATATATCTCATTGATGAATTAATCCCCCTTTCATATGTTAGGACTTCATCACACATCACAAACCAAGATAAAACATATCATCTCATATAAAACATGGTTTAAACATCACATCATAAATAAAAATAAAAGAATTCAATAATCCAAACAACTCTATGTACTTGACACACATATGCATCTCTCATTCCCATGTACTCTCCTCATGGACACAATTCCTCCACAAAACGTGAACCATAGGAAAGGTCTGTCCACACAAAACCTTATCTCGATGATCCTATATATCTATTGGATGCTCCATAGACATCGCATCAACCTTGATATCTAACTCTACCCAATCGTTGACATGTGAGTAATTATGAAGATACCGATGAAGCTGAGATACGTGGTAGATTTTGTGGATTCTCTCCAACTACAGTGGCAAAAAAATCGCTATTAAACCTCTCTAAATCACCCCAATACCTCAAAGGGTAAAACAAAACTAGGAGAAAGCTTACATCTTCTACCAAACCTCTACTGATCTTTTTGAGTGGAAACCTTTAAGAATGCATGGTAAACAACCTCAAACAATAAGGGCCTCCTTCTACAATCGGCATATGACTTATTCTAGTCATGCACTACTTTCATTCTATCCTGAATAAGATGAACCTTTTCTGTCATGCGCTGCACCACACCGGGACCAAGAATAGCTATCTCCCTAACCTCCATTCAGTATAATGGAGAATAAAATGGTCTCCCATACTAAGCCTCAAATGGGTCCATGCCAATGGAAGAGAGATATCTATTATTATAAGAAAACTCCACTAAGGGATGGTGTCATACCAAGAATATAGTAAAGTCCAGGACACACGCTCAGAGTATATCCTCTAACAAATGGATAATAATTTTTGTCATACCATCTATTTGAAGGTTGAAAGTAGTGATGTGGCTTAACTAAGTTCAAAAAGCATGATGCAATCCCCTCCATAATCGTTAAGTAAATCATGTGTCCTGATCTGAGAAAATAGACCTTGGAGCTCCACAAAACTGTACTAATTGATCCACATACCTCTTATCCATGGAATCCACCATAACTTACTTCTTGATTTATAATAACTGAACTGATTTCGTCAACTGAAACACCATCACCTAGATAGAATAATAACATTTCGGAGCACTAGGTAACCCTGTAAATAATTCCACTGATATGTCATCCCACTTACACCCAGTTACATCCAAGGGATGCAAGAAACCACCAGGAACATGATGCTCAGAATTTACTTGATGGAAAACCAATCACTTCTCTACAAACTCCGCCATTTCCCATTTCAACATGGTCCACCAAAACTAAATCCTCAAGCCATGGTACATAATGAAAACTTGTAGTTGTACCACAAAAGGTGGGTAATGAAACTCACAAAGAACTCCCTTGCAAATCGCCACTGAAACAAACAAATTTACATGAAACGACATCCGGTTCTGATAATCCTCCAACCATCCCTCTGGCGTATCACCATGGCCAACACAATCATGTATCACCTCTACCTCTGAGAGTCCCTATAGAGACCTTTCCACCTACCACATAAGAGAAGACTACACCGACACCTAAAACAAATAGCCTTCTCCACCATCCACTCTTGCATATAAGTGCATGGATGCCAACTCCTCCATTTCACTCCAAGAATACATATATTCCCAAACAACCTTCTTATATGACTTCTTGGACAAGGAATCGACCATGAAATTTCCATTTCCTGAGGTATAGAATATCAAAAAATCAAAATTATAAATAAATTCTATCCACCTCCACTTTTGAAAGTTCTAATCACATTGAGAAAAGATATACCTCAAGCTCTTGTGATTCATGAAGACCACAAAGTTCTCCCCAATGATGCAATTATTCCACAACTTCAGTGAACAAAATTATAATAACTCTAGATAATAGGTGGTGTATTTAATTTCATGTGTATATAAATTCATAAAAAAAATAGATCACTTCTATCTATATCATCATCACTCATCCCAATCCTAAATGGAATGCGTCACAAAACACCTCAAACATTACCCCTTCCTTAGGCAACCGAAGGACTGGGGCATTGACCAACCTCCCATTCAGGTAACCAAATGCTTCCTGGTACTGATTGATCCATAAAATATATTACTCACTGCTTGTCAATGTTTTCAAATGGGATAAAAATTGAGAGAAATCGAGTACAAACCTACGATAATAGCCTGTAAGACCATGACAACTATGAACCTATACTATGTTCTTGGGCGATACCCAAGAAAAAACTTCTTAGACCTTAGACATGTCTACTTCAACACCATACTAAGACAGCACATTCTCAAGGAAATTCACCTATTTTTTCCAAAAATTTAACTTTGAAAACTTATTATAGAGTAGGTGGCATCAAAGAACCTATAAGACACTTCTGAGAAGCTTAGAGGTCTTCTCTTCTCATTTCGAGTAGACTAAGATATCATTGAAGAATATGATGAAAAACCACTGTAGGAACACACATAAGATGGAGTTCATGACCCCCATGAACATGGATTGTGCATTCATGATACTGAAATACCTGACTACAATCTCGAAGTTCCCATACTGGCATCGAAAGGAAGTCATTGAGACATCACCCTCCTTTACCCTTATCTGGAGATATCTATACCACATATCAATCATAGAAAACCAACTCACCCATAATAGTCAGTTGAGAGATAATCTATTCTCACAAGAGGGTAATAGTTTTTCCAATCACCTGATTCAACCTATTATAGTCTAGGAAACCCCTTAGACCACCATATGACTTCTTTGAGAACAATACTAGAGCACCCCACGATGAAAAACTAGTCTGGATAAAACCCTTCTTATTTAGATAATCTATCTAAATCCCCAACTCCTACAACATAGAAGGTTTCATCCAATAAGGATCCATAAAAATTGGGGAAGCACTAGGATGCAATTCTATCCCAAACTAAACACCATGTCGAGGGGGTAGCGTCAAAAACTCCTTAGAAAGAACAACTAGGAACTCTCCAAAGACTATGGGAACCTATAACATCCTAGCATCAAATAATTCCACAAATAACTAATCTTGAAAGTAATAAAAGTTCTCTACGCACTGAATTCCCACCTGACAAGTCTTCTCACTGATGAAAACCACATGCTGGCCATCCACATCTGAAAACATGAATCTGTTCCACAATTAGTCTATAACTGCATGTATGGAATACAACTTGTCGATGATGAAAGTAAAATTTTGTATAGATTCATCTTTAGAAAGATGATATCTCCACATGACTAAGGCACCCCCTTCACCAGTATACAACCCCGACAGACATCAGACAAGCTAGCCTGGCTTCCAACTGGTGTACTCAACACCAAGGGAAAAAGAACACTCTTTATGCCTAGTCCTTGAGAATGGGCTAGAAAGGGTGAAAAAAATTATTGTGAATATGTTTGATATAACAAGGTTTAAACAAGGATGATAAACAAACATATCATACTTATGAATATCTCTTTCCCCTCTAAAATTGATACCTCTATTGTTTGAAACATACCAAACCCACATCCTCTGCCTCACTATTAAAAAGCACCACCATAGAACCACTCAGGTCTCGATCCCTGAACATGAGGAAAATCTTGAGGTCAACCTCTACTTATTCCACCTCCCCTTAGGGGAGTGAAAGCTTGCTGACCCTGATGAAAAAATGGTCTCAGAGGAAACTACTACTGAGACTGGTGCTAAACCTATCCACCTCAACCAAAATAGTCTCGGGAATCCACTAGGAACTAGTTCTGAAGAAGGATATGAACCAAATAGGAGAAACACATCATCCCCAAGCCCACATGGAAGGAACAGAGACCAATAGAACTAGAATGATGAAAGGAAGATACTAAGGTCAACTCCATGCTGGTTGAAACCTCGAAGGTTCTGGGGCCTAAGATATGCCACTGACAACTCCATGTCTAGAAGAACTCAGCTGGATAGCCTCTCATGGTATAACTCCTCACGAGTGAATCCACTCGATCACCTCTGCCTTCATCATAATTTACAAATACATTGGTAGAAAAAAAGGAGTAATAACATTCTTGATAAAAGTGTGGAGTTCCTCCTCGAGACATCTCTCATGTGACTCCTCATCCAACAAAGGATCTACGACAAAGCGTAGGAGGTCATGGAACTTGATCCTGCACTCCCACACTAACATACTCCCATATTGAAGGGAGAGTATCTCTTGTCTCTTCTCATCCTTCAAAGTCGAAGAAAGGAATTATGCCTATAAATCCTTCTGGAACTCTAACCCTAAAATTACTTCTTCATTCTACTTTCCTAGATAACACATCCACCGCTAACATGCATCACCACACATCTAACTAACTACCAAAGGGACCCTGTACTCTATCGGGGCCCATATCAAACTGAAAGTAATCTCGATATCCTCTATCCATCTCTGTATCTCCACATTTGAAACACATACCGGATACTTCTCCAAGGCCTACTGTGAGAAATCCCACAGCATCCTCTACTACTAATCATCCTCTTCCTCTAGGATAAACTTATGGTGATCAAAAAACCAACCTGCTGAACCTAAACCACTTAAGCCACACATGGATGATAACCATGAGCCATAACTGAAAGGTGAACAAGGATTTCTTAAGGCCGAGTAGTATGAAATTTTCATTAAGATTTATTTTAATTACCTTTCATTGTTTTATCCCATTTAAAGTTCTCAAAATAACCTAATTCAAAAAGGAATAAAAGTCTTTATAATGCATACAACATTCTTAGGTATCTAACCTATAAGCAGGTCCATCTCACTTGGCGATTCAATAAGCTTGGAGTCCATGCACTGGATCACAAGGGGGTCCTAAAATACTATTTCCTAGCTGTTCTTCGTGGCATATATCAAGAACCAATGTCAACTGGAACTATTTCCATATCACCCCATGCAATACTCATTATTCCTAACTCCAAAACTCCACCATATCTATCCACCATTACCTCTAACACCACTCTATCAAAACTCCCTCCCTCCCAAGATACCCCTCCTTGGTTGTCAATGAAGACACTGAGATTATGACAACAGAGTCCCTCCTCTAGTAGGCATCAAGTTGGAAATTAGCATAAAGGGTATACAAATCTCACAATATGAGAGTCATTACCCATTATATGGAATAAAAATCAGGACATAAGATGAATCATCCATAATTAAACTCTAAGACATAGTATAAAGAAATCCAAAACCATCTCAAAATTCATGTATAAATAGAACAAATACCGTAAATGTATCTAATATAAATACCGGAATGTAAAGCTAAGAAGTGACACAAAAACTGTCCAAATGTCCAAGATAGTAACACCCAACACGGTCCATGAAATCCTCCTACTACCTTGAAAGTAGTTTTATATACGTAGGGTGAGCATACAAGTATACTCAGTAGGAAAATGAAAGTCTCTTATGCATAAGTTAAAGAACCATACTAATGCTTCTGTGAGAAAAACTCAAAACCAAACAACACCTAAACATGTATACTAACCATCCAATCCTCAACAAGGCATAGTCACCAAGTAACACAATTAATTTTATATAATATAAATAACATCGGAGATAGGGCACCCCACACCACTTTCCCAAAGATTATCCACTCTCACACCCAACATAATATGTCATGGAACTACCAAATCTTTTCAATATACCACATCACATCCCTCTTACACACACCTAGGCCTCACAACACATCCCACCCACACACACCTAGGCCTCACAACACATCCCATCTCATCATGAAAACACCTAAGAGAGAACATCACTACTCATCCAGAAGACACCTGTGACACCACATCTCATCACATCCTACCTTGAGAAACTTGGTTCATCATCATCTAGAAGAGGGGTTTGGGAAGTGTGGGTGGCTATCCATCCATCCTCCCACTGAGATGTTGGGAAAGACACCCTAACCCATGATGATAGGGGTATTTGGAAGATAGTTATCAACTAGGGTGGGGTGCATATAGAAATGCAAAGAATGTACAATGTATAAATATGCATAGAGGAAACCACACAAGTCCAATACTATGGGTTTAGATACAAAACCCTAACCAAACCATGACTTCCCCACTTTCCAACTACCACTAGATGAAATTAATAGGATCTATTACCCTTATTTTAGAATTTGGAGATCCAGATAATCTAATGTAGATTCACATTTCCTCCATGTTTAACACCCATGCATTCCATTATTTATTATCATCCACATTCAACAAAACAACACACCAATTTAAATATCATTGACCATTTACCTTCCATTAACCGAACCAAACCATGTCATCCAAACATTACAAAGAAATTATTTATTCATTACATCAATAACCATGAAATTATCAGGCATGAAACATAATAAGTAACATAGTAACATTCGTTCATAATTATACCAGTGATGGAGAACCATGGTAAATTAACACACTTCACATTAATGACACATCATACCATGACCTCAAGATACGAGGTTAATCGTTCTGCATATTGTCAATGAAAAAGAACCCATACCAATCTTTGATATCATTTTTCAAGGCATCATTCCCAAACCACTATATTTATAGAACCAAACACCAACTCAAAACTACATCCAACAGTACACCAAATCACAACCAATAACTGGAGCCATACTTCATAATCACACCACAACCATCACAACCACACTACACCACCACATGTCATTCACGTCCCCTCCCATACACACAACCCATAATAATTACACAAATCATATCACCTCACATACCAAGGAAAATACATTTTTAGATTTAATAAGTAATTTCTTATTTAATTCCACATATAAATTTTGTGGTTATAATAGAAACTGTATAATCCTATGGAATCTAGTTATTAGCCTAATTTATGTAGTAAACCTACATTTATAAAGATAAATTAAAAAAATAGAACAACATGAATCTAAAAAACTATCCAATGCACAAACTAGGACCCCCAATGACCACAATGTTTAGTGGATATTATCCCATAAAAATCATAATATCAATAATAATAAACTTACAACAAGATCATGTGTCACTTTTCCCAACCCCTGTATATTTATTATTGAACCAATTTGATTATATTTATTAATCTGGAATAAAATATTTTCACTAGGGGGAAAAATCTATATATCCATCCCATATGATGATCATTTATGAAAAAAAAGAAAACCCACCTGGAAGAAGAATGATATGAACTTCCTAGTTTCACCAAAAACTAGGGATTGCATGCATCATGAAAAGTTCCAGGGAATCAAGAACCAACTTCTACAACAATTTACTTGAATCTTATGGGAAGACGGATTCGTGGAGTCTCATAGAAATAGGAAGCAAGAAGAAATCGATAAGGGGTATGATATCTCGGCTTTAAGAAATTCTAAACAAAGCCACGAGTTTAGATACTATATGGATTTTCTAATAAACGAGGATCTAGAAAATACCATGAATTTTTAAAAATTAAAATAATTTATATCCTTAGGGAATTAAAGATATAATTTATGGCCTTTGAACCAGTATTAGACCCTTTTAAATTTTTCCTTAAACTAATTTTATGTTAAAAAAAGAGGTCAAAAGGGAAAAACTAGAAGAACTAGAAACACTACATGAGGAACTATCATATGAGGAACTACCGGTGATGAACCATTGGACGAAGTACCACTGGATGTGGAAATGTCAAGAAAACCTTCCTTCCACCATTAGTGAGTCATCGTCGGTGAGACACTGTTAGACAAGGCACCGCTGGATGAGCCACCACTGGATGAGCGAATGCTAGTGATCCATCACTAGAAAGTGACTGCTAGAGAGAGACATCACCACAGTGAGGTATCTATAGAGTGACACCACCAAGGTGAAGCAATGTGGGAAAACTTGGTAAATTGGGAATTTTTCAAAGTGTTGGAAAGAGTCACGTTGACTCCCCATAACACCTCAAATAGCATATTTCACACAATTTAATGGACTGGAAAGGATCGAGTCATTACAAAGTGCGAGCTCTTCATCATAACCATTGGTTAAAGGGCCTTATCCCTTTATAGACAACCATAAAAATATTTGGCCTAATGGCCCATTTTTCTGCAATTGTAACCTTTTCCCCTTGATACTACATGGCTTCATCTATATCCCAAGATATCCTTTCCATTTTCACTATTCCCACTATCATTATTTTTCCATAGTGGTTGGAAATGCTAGTTCCTGGACATGGAGTCATTTAATATGGATCCCTCATATTCCACTCCTTCATTCATGCAACCCACTCCTCCTTAATAAGGAATAACTTCCCTATAGCATTGGAAGTGGGTAATGGGTTAAAATGATCCTCCATTACTTTGAGTCTCCCTATTACATCCTCTATAGATAGAATAAAGATACCGATAAGAGTCTCTATTGAAATAGAAATATGGGAGACCCTAAATGGGAAGATGTGCATGTACTTCTCAATAACCTTGTCTTGTGGCTCTGGATCACTGAGGATTATGAGTTGTTTGACCAACCTAGTGACCCGCATCATGAAGTCATCCACAGATTCTTCATTGTAGAAAGAAATTCCTTAATAATCCTTGCAGATATTCTAAGCATTGGCCTTGTATATGAGATAAATGCCGATGGAAATGATCTTGATGTGTCCCGTGCTTCTTCAGAACTTTCCTTGATGGTGAGTATGAAGATCATATCCGGTGGGATAGTGCATAAGATGACCTCTAGTTCCATATGATCTTCCTGGAGTTCGACACCCCTAGTACTGATGATGTCCCGGAGTCCATATTCTTAGCACCTAACCTTCATCAGGAAGGACCAATCACAATGGCTTGTCTTCATGAGGCTTGGATACATCACTGATCCCCCAAACAACTTGACCACCCTATGTACTAATATAGGGTATATTTCTCCTTAAAAAGGGATCTGGGATGTGTTGATGATATCAGAGAGCGTTAAGGTGATGAGGGATTGAAGTCTGGCAATGTGGATCAAGTCAACCTATCTTTAATACCAAATTTTGTAAATATGAATCGATCGACACCCATGAAACAAAAAATTGAATGCCTTGAAAGGGGGAAAAATTATAGAACATAATAGATATGTTTCACACTACGAAGTTGAATCATTTCTAGAAGGAATTTTTATTAATTTAAACACACACACACAAAATAAATGCATATTTTTAACATAATTAAAACCACTCAGGAGCCTTAATGAGTTCAAATTACTTTGAGCTATAAATGAGGGATAATAATGAGGGTGAGGTAAAATAGTAATATATTTAATCCCCATTATTTCAATAATTAAATAGATAATGGGACTAAAATTTATTTTTTGGTTTGTCTTGAAGTGGAATTGTTGAGTTAGATTGAAGGGAGATTGGTGAGAAGCTATAAAACTTGTGGTTTCAAATTTGAATTAATGCCCTGGGAGACTTAATTTCAATGGATAAAAAACCAATATAGTGTATATTATTGTTTATGGGAGGTTAATTCAATTTTATTAATTTTTATGAAGTCTTGATTTGATCATGGGCTGTATTGCAGGCGATTAACCATGTTACAATTTGAAATTAATTAAGATAGATAATCTCAACTAATTTAAAATGATTTGAAGTTATGCTTTATTGAAGTTTTCATATTGGAATTGATCATGCTAATAAAACATGTACTTGTCTATAGATGTGGAGCTCTATTTTCTATAAGGAGAGTTTCATTGTGAAGGAGTTCAATGAAATTAATTTTTTTTGAATGGGTTCATGTGATGAAAAATGAGGAGGAAGTGGGAACCTTAAGGATTTTTTTCCACTCAAGAAACTCATAACCATGAATTATATAATAAAACATAATTTAAAAATTTTATGGTTAATATATCAAGAAATGAATTCGATGCTATAGAAAGGGAGTAGAGTTTGAAACTTGTAAGAAGGAAATTGGAAGGTGACATGAAATTTTCAGATATGACGTAAAGGTATTTGAATCCTTTCTAATTTCATATAAGGTTACATTAGTTAATTTTACATTATAGGGAAACATTAGGGAAAGCTAGGAGTAGGACAAAAGAGATGGGTAATTCAAAAAAGAATATGTTCCTTTCTGGGGAGGCATGCTTATGTTCATAGGAGAATATCCAGTTAGAGAAGGTTTGACAAAATTAAATGATAGAGGTTGTTATAAAATGAAAACCTCCCCACATGGAGGCTCTCTAGGGGAAGGTTAAGGTTGTTTATAGTGATATAAGTAGCTAAAAAATAATTTAATTTAGAATATTATTGGAATAAAATAAGGAATTCCCAAGATAGGAAGAAGAGCAAACCATTCACCATTCCTTGATTCTCCAAATCCACCTTCATTCATCATTTAATCACTATTCTATTTCACAAATCATTAATCATACATCTAGAATATGACATAGAGTAGATAGTGATGAATGGATGGAGGTGATGATCCATAAAATACCCTTAGAGATGGATCAGAAGGATGTATTTGATCATTGAAGATAGGCTTCCTTATATATTCTCTACTTCATGTAATACTGTTTTGAGATGTTTATATTGAATTATATTTTTTTCTTCAAGAATGAGTAGATAAATCGTTTCATAGGATTATATCTAATGGATATCAAATATTTAATTCTTCCAAGTCTAATATGGGTTTAATAAATGAGGAACATTGTATTTCTATAGAATATATCAATTTTTCTTCATCATGAGCATCTTTTCACTCTATTGTAAGTACCAAGTGATGAAAGGTAGATTATCTTTTTACTCGGTGACCCAAACTATAGTAACGAACTAGAAAAGCTTATGATAAGATCTTCTGGATGAGAAAGAATAATAATATTGTGTTCTGTTGGAGACAATAGTTCAAAATATAGATCTCTAGTGAGGGTGATTTTTCTGAAAATAGTTATACATTTTATTCCCAAACACTTGACTAGAGTACCTTTTGGTTGATTCTATAATTATGTGGTGATATTTCTATCAATTCCATATTTTCTAGTTTTCTAATTAAATCAATTGTCTATTTTCCATATCAATTTTTTTAAATTTACTTTTATCGTCAAAAATTTATCAATCACTCTACATTAACTTCATAAGTTCACCTCACAGTCTTTTTTTTTCTTGATTTATTTATTTTTTCATGTTTTTTATTTTGGTTTTAGTTTGAATAACATCTCATTATTTTTCCTTTTACCCTTATTACCATAATTACTAGTGTAAATATGTTTATAAATAATTAATTTTACCCAATAATAGTTAATTACATATGTCTTTACCCTATAAATGTTTGACACCATTTTCAAATAATGTATGTGCGACCATGTAAAAAAAATTAAAAAATATAATAATAAATAAAAATTTAAAAAATCTGAAAAACCTAAAAAAATTAAAATGAATATAGAACAAGATTTTTTTTAAAAAAATATCAAAATTAATTACAATAATGATAACAAGGGATAATTTGGTTGTTCAAGATGTCAAAAAAATTTGAATCTTATAGAGCCTCAAAATTAAATCCCTAAGATGACTCTCCAAAGAGAGTTTCTGTTGCCTTGAGAGGATAAAAATACTTCCTGAATAAGGCTCAATTCTAGGTATAGGAACTATGCACTTAAATATTCTTATATTTTATTCCTTACCACATTCAATACTCATCTTTATGGGAATCAACTTGATTTTATTATATATTTATTATATAACTCTACAGTGTTTTGAAACAATTACCTCTCTATGGATTGAGGAAGTATGAGATTAGGTTAAGGGTGTTCCCATTTATTCTCAATGGAAAGATAAAAAGTCTGTTCCAAAATATGTATAGGGGATTTTTGAGACACAATACACACTTTTAACCTCGTATATTTCTAAATTTTAGACATGAAAGACCACTATATAAGTTTGGTAAAAAACCATACTATCTTTCTCGGATGAGGGAGAGCTATTTCATGAGGAATGAGATAAGTTTATAGGACTAAGAAAATTTAACGAACACTAATTAGATGATAATATTCTAATTTAAAAATTTTATAATAGTTTCACACCATAAAATAAAAATCAAGTGGATTTATTTTTTAGAGGTTACGTTTTTGATAACATAGCTCATGAAGTTAGAGGAATTTTTTATAAACTTGTTCAAAACTCTTAGAACTAGTCTAATAGGAATATAATGACTCATATGACTGGAAAAAACATTAGGATGTTATATTTTGTATTAAAATAACAATTAGGGAGAAATTCATTCATTGCGGGATGTATGGTCACACTCAAAATTGTTTCCCAATTTTGATATGTTATCCCAGCTTGAGGAGGGTGCTCAATTTATGGATTTTAGGGAAATACAATAAAAAAATAATTTTTTATCTACTAATGAATTAAATTTTGGATACAAAAAGAATACAATATTTATTAGAAAGAAACATGTGTCACCACTATCCAAATATATTTGAATAAATAATAAAATAAAATTCAAAACAAGTTTAAACCTTTAAATTTGTTTGATTTAGAAGAACCTGTTAGCTAGTTGATTACAAGAAATTTTCTCAACATGAAATGATTGAAAATCTCTAATCTAAAATGGGATAAATGTATAGGGACATAAATTATAATGAAATATTTAATATTCTATTTATAATAATTTTAACACCCCAAGATTTCATAGTAAGTTATTTTGATTAAAGTAATTCAATAGCTTGCGCTACACGCAACACCGAGTTCAAGCGCACCACGACTTACCAAACTAGTCGTTCAAAAAGAGGTTATGAATAGTATTAACTGAATCATGTATTTTATATAATCCATATAATTTCAGAGTCCATATTATGTGTTTCTTAGACATAATAAAAGAGCCAATTCATTTTTTCAGATAAAAGATGTATTTATAAAAAAAATGCAATTTTACCACCTTTTAATGGAAAACCCCTTTTAAACCCAATATTTGACACTTTTATATAATCAGTTTAATTAAATTAAATTATTCTTTATAAATAGGACACAAAATTTATTTTGGATAAATTTTGGGTACTTTTTTAATGACATTCATATATTGATGAACACTGAAAAATACTAAATTTTAATTGAAAACTAATTTTTTAATTGAAATAATTTATAGTGTTAAATTATGAATTTGAATGGTTTGGAAGTATAATTAGATTATATTTTTATCATTTAATACAATGTAGGTCATTATAAGTAATTTCTCAATGAAATTTGACATAAACAAATGTCAATCTTTTGATATTTTTATCTTTTTAAAAACCCGCTTTTCGGTTTTGACAACGTGAATTAATTTTAAATTAATTAATTCCACATCTATGTTTTTAATTTTTTAAAATATAATTCATTTTTGAATTCATAATATCAAAATTATCTTTGGGTAAAGTTTTGGTATATTTCTGAAGAGATTTAATTTTTGACTTATTGTGAAAAACACTCTGTTATTGTTTAAAAAAGACTTTTTATTTAAATAATAATTTGTTTTATTTAAATTTATTTTATGTTGAAATAGATATATAATACCTACATAAGTTTAATTTAATTTATTGGATTCTTTTTATAAAAAAATTAGATATATAATATTTTATTGAAATTTTTTCCATCTTTTACCTGTATTTTAAGAGAATTTGCAAATTTGCATAAACATTAATTTTACCACTTTTATGAATTGAATTTAGAAAATCTGAGAGACACGGTTAATAACTGTTAATAAAATGTGATTCTATAAGATGAAAATAATTTTTGGTGAATAGTAATGTTTGACTTTTATTTACCACGATTAAAAGGCAATAGGGTAATTAAAGGTAGAAATGATATTATAACTACCGTAACATATGTTCTAATTCTATTAGATGAGTTTAATTAAACCAAAAACAACCTTAGGAATAAAATATGATTCTTTATGTCCACTTGGATTAGATTAGGACATTTATTATTATTTTATTTAAAGAAGAGTTTAAAGTGTTAAATTCAAAGGCTAATAACTAAACCATTTTTAATATGGGGTTACAAAAAAGATAAATTAGACTATAAATATTAATTAGAAATATAGGGATATTTCCTAACAAATGGTATTTTATTTATAAATTTAATACATTAAATAATTCAATTTATGTATGACACAATGATGATGCAGTAATTACCTTATTAATGAAATATTAAAATAATTGATATTATTAATATCCAAATAAATGTAAATTGAGATTTATGATGGATTAAAATAATTTTATAGGTTAATATGACATTTTTTGGTTGATTAAATAAATTTTATTAATAGTGATAAAGTTTTTATGGCTTTCAGAAAAATCAAATTTTAAATAGTGTTAAAATTTAAAAAATTGAGTTTTTAAAACAACTAATATATTATTAATTGATATAATATTCCTAAAAATATAAGGTTTGGCCAAATGACATATATAAGGTTATAAATATTAATAATGAACCACTTGGGGTTTGATTGTCTTGTTATAGAATGTTTATTGACCATATAATTTAAAAATACAAAGAGACATGACAAATGTAAAACTATTTAACTAAGAGTTAAATATAAAAGTTAAGGTTAATATGGTGACCTAAACATGTCTAAAACCACTTGGTTGAGAGGTGTTACACCCATAACCACCTTAGCCTCTATATAAATCATTTTAGAGACATTAGAAACCGAAAATGATTTTATTATAAAATAATATTTCAAGCAATTCCTAAAGTGCCCCTCACCCCTCTTATAAAATGAAACTTCCCTTTCTCTAAAACTAAGACCTCCATAGCCATTTTTATTGGTAAACCCCAGAAAAAATATCATAAATAAATCCCTCAAATCATCCTAGAGTCCTTATTTTGATCATAAATCCAAGTTAATGAGCCCTTTTGATCAACTCAAAAGGAAACACCCAAGGAAGAAGTAATAATTTCACCACCCTCTTTCAAGTCTTTTCTTCTTCCACTTCCACTTCCTATTTTGTTTCCATAAATAAATAATAAATCTGGTACCTTATACATACTGTTATGTTATTATAAATATGGAACAACCATATTCTTTATTCTATCCATCCTATAAATGACAAAGTCACCATACGTACTTACGTACGACTTACCGTCTCCACGGTGTGGTGTAGTTTGTTATTCAAACTCTTAATTATTTGTATGGGTATAATAATGTGTATACATGATGTAAATAATAAATATAAAATTTTAATGATTCTTTATATATTATATACCATCCAATTACATACGATTTCATCATCAATATTATGATATTGTTGCTCGTGCGTATGTACGACTTACCGTCTCCACGAACGCGATGAGATTCATTACCCATCATAATAAATCAATAATATTTTTCATTTTATGATTAAAAATAATGTTTAATAACATAATATCATTTTGTATGTAAACAATATACGCCTTATACATATAAAACATGTCTTACGTACAAAAAATGTAACGGAAAACGAATCAGTTAACAACAAAAACAACGATACTATTCAAATACCATTAACAAAGTAATATTAGAAGATCATATATGATATCATATTTATGTATTTGGTTATTTTATAATTTAATAACAATTATTTTACCATTATACTGGAGGTTAATCTACCTTATACTAAGTAAAAGTAAATGGTAAGCGGTTTTCATCTCACATTTATTCCCGTAAGATTCATGATATATTTTCCACTATTACCATTTGTGTGGTGTATGTACTACCCATGATGGTATTTTTTTCATAATATTCTTTAATTTATGGGTATTTACATCATTATTGGATGATCCTTCTTTCATGGGGTGTATGTTTCATAAGTTACCAAATCGGTAAGAGAATTTCCAATTTCAATTTCCAGTCATTCGATTTTATGAAAACATTATTGATTACTTTACTCCAAGATTATGTGTGAAATAACTATTTATTTACTTATATAGTAATTTACACTACCCATTTTATGGATATACCTTTGATACACAAAATCATTCCATTGATAAATTCTGAAGTCATCGATATAAACATGATAAGCGTAATTTAAACTCAATTTTTATTCATTGAGTTAAACATCCAAGTCATTGGTTTTGTTTTTATAAGAATATGTGTGAATGTACTCTGATTGATTTACAATGAATAAAAAATCATATTTAGTATATTTATATTTTTCACACATAATTATGTCATTGATTTATCCTTCACCTAAGTATACAACCTTTATAAAGGAATTTTGCTGAACTTACATTCCATTGAGACTTCTTTGTGGTTATGCACCAATTCACTTTTATTTGGTATATATACTATACATTGACATAATATATCTGGACTCCCTTTATTCACATGATATTATAAAGTTTTTATTACCACTATTTGTATTCAAGCATCTCTCATTTGGTTAGGAACTCTAACTAAAATATCATATTAAATGTTTTTAAAATTTATTCTTCTAAATCATTCTCATTAAAGTCTATGTTTTAAAAATGTGTTTAAGGTTTTATTTATATGGAAATTAATGTTTTAAAAATGGAATTCCTTTAAAAATTTTTAAGGTGGTATAGGAAACTTTGAGTCAAAAATGTTTTTTAAATAACTTCTTGATAAATAGTGAGACTTTTAAATGTTTTCATGAAAAAGTGATATTTCTCTCAACGATTTTTACTGATCATTTTCATCTATGTCAACATCCTTTATGAGATATTATTCTTGATCGAGGTTTATTTATTATGATAAAAATCTTTCATACTGTGTTGAAGGTTTTGTGATATTGTTGACTGTGGATGTGTTATTTTTATACACTTCATGGTTTATAAATAAAGTATTGACATTTCATGTGCTAGTTTTTATACGAATGTTTAGGTTACGTTTAAAACTTTTCACATGATGAATGCATTGAACTTAGTAAATGACAGGTGGAGCCTGCTATAGCTCCTCGATGCATCGATAGGTCTCATGTGACAAAGTAAGGTCTTGGTATAAGACCTTGACAAAATATTATTTGTAGTCTTGGCACAAGGACTTGACTATGTGGTTATAAAGTCTGGAATTATGCATTCCATCATTAGGAAATTGGCTATTGATATTACATGTGATTATTCGACTAGTAGAATATCCATGAGAATAATTAAATTACATTATTTAATTTATATTTTTCATATTATGATGACATTTAAGTTTAAAAGACTTGTATTCTAGTCTTATACAATTCCTTAAATGTTTATTTTTATTTATGATAGTTTCCACTATATTTTTATCCTTATAGAGCATCTGAGCTCGACCCTTTCTTATGTTTTATTTTTCCCAATATTCGAAGAAGTATATTACGATTAACCTATAGAAATAGGCTATGAGATATAAGGGTGTTCAAATGGGGCATAATGTTTTTTTCATGATGTAAAGTAAAACTTATGTATGTATCTAGTACTTTCAAGGCTACTAAACTGATCGGTATTTTGGGACATGATTCCTTATATCATGCCAATGTTATGTAATAATGCTCTAATTCTGGGTAACAAGGGTCAGGGCGTTACAATTGGTATTATAGGAAGTTTATTTCAAACCTTGGACGTTAGATTTCGAAAAAACTATGATTTGGAAACACTACCGTTATATAGATATTGAGGATTAGTATATAAGAACATCCAATTTTTTTTATGTAAATATAATGTGGGTTTTCCATGAAATACATCCCTTTCTGGATATGAGAATGTAGAGGTGGCTCTGTCATATATGTACCTAGGAGTGAAAAATCCAACCAGGAGTTGCGGTCTTGACCTGCTGTATCCTGGTAAATGCCAACAGGCCTTGCTACACTCTAGGTTATGACACTCCTAGGGGATATGATTAGGATAATTCAGATTTTCATTACAAACCGATTTGAAGTATTTTAATATTAGATTAGAATAAATAATCTTGGATAATCCTAAGGTATTTTAGATTGAAAATAATGTGTTATGATATTCTCTAAATGATTTTATGAATCATACTTGATTTCTTGTGTTAGAGAATGGCTGGATTCCAAGGAAGTCATAATAACATTGAACATGATGTGTACAGTGGGCACATTGGTGGAAATGAGCAATGAAATGGAATTTTGATAGGTGTAAAAGATATCATGTTCATGCCAAATTAGTTTTCGAAAAATATGATCAACAACATATATACTAACCAACTCCCAAACTCAACAATGAAGAGAAATGCGGTGAATGATAAGACCTCCACCAGTGGAGACCCTAGAGAAAAGAAAGATAAATTTCCATCATGTAGAAAATTTTAGAAGGAGACACCTAGGAAAGTGTCTCAATGGAAAAAATAAATCCTTTATATGTGGGAAATAAGGACATATTGTAAATAATTACAGAGGAAAAATGAACACTACTATGGAAAAAATAAAAATGATCCCAAAAATCCATTTACACTCATTTGTCATAAATGTTGGGGACCTAGGCTTTACTCGAGTGAATGCCCTATTCTATAGGATAATCTCTTGGTCAAGGAAGAACCTATGTGGAAATAAATGGATGGTTAAATGTTTAAAAATATTAGTGATTTTTGTTGATGGTATTACTTTGGAATACTGTTCTCTTGTATGGGTAACCTTGCAGTTTGTTATGTAAAAATGATATTTTAGGAAGAATTGTCATTTCTATTGTTGATATAATTATAAATAACCATTTGGTATTATATTATCCTTGCATTTGAGGTAATTACAAGTTATTAAATTTTGGGATGAAAATGGGAGGTATGAGATAACATTTGTTGTGAAATTATGCTATGGTTATTTTGAGGAATTTATCCAATTTTGGGAATGTTATACAATATAGTTATTTTAAAAGGAAAACACGCAGACTGTGTGAAAACCCATCCCATCGCAAAAATATGTGGGAATAGAACCAACAACTAGAGTGCGATTGGGATTTAGCACCTACTAGTGGACTACGTGAATTCCCTGGTTAGTGTGACTAATTATTTTAAGTTAAATGATTTTATTGACCTATAATAATTTGACTTGGGATCTAATGACTTATCAAATGAATATCATTTTTATAGGAAAATTATTAGGTGATTAAGTGATAAATGTTATTTTGGAATATGTTTTCTCTGTGGGAACACTATATGCCTAAGGAAAATCAAATACTATGGGATTTAATTTGAGGAGTAATGGTGGGTTTTTATCTATGTTTTTATTATGGATTTATTGCTATTTTAGTTATTAGTGGAAATGATAAAACTATTATAGATAATATGTGATTAGGTTAATTATGACTAAGTATGTGACTTTAAGAGTAGTCGATGTTATATGGAGATACAATTTAACGTGGAAGACTGCGTAATCAAATTCTTCTATGTTTTGGGTTTCAATATTATTTTGGATTATATTGAAGGATTTTAAGCACAATTGTTTATTGAATGGTATTTATTCAACTTTGGGTATTTTTGTTTTAATTTTAGAAATTAATATTAGTATTTTTTTCAATAAAGGATTATCTTTTTTGGGGATCATATGATCTTGTACTAACCATTTTGGTTTTGGTTAATCCTTAAAGATAAGGTAAATTTATAGTTTATCCTTTATGGATCATGTGATTCTCTATAAGATGATTATAGTGCTTTAGGTGTGACCAAGTCTTGTTGAATACTCATCATTTGAAAAAAAAGATTAGTTAGTTGTAAAAACTTTATTAAAGGATGAAACTCTATTGTAAAGTAAGTATATCTCTTTATGTTTTTAGTCAATCTCATAAATAATTTCCTCAACTTTTTGAAATGGACCTTAAAACAAAAAACATTGTCTGTTTTCTTTTCCTACTGAGAAACTAATGACCGTTTATCCTATAAAAAGTAAGTGGTTTTCATGTTGTCAACTTTCTCATGATCATGTTTTCTCTCACTTTCCATTAGAACATGACACTTATTTTATCTTCCATATCCTTGTTTTCTTACATGGAAACCTAGTATGGGTTATCTAGGGTGACCTTTGTACTTCTCTTTCTTTCTTTTTAAAATAATAGTTTTATTGACCATTTTTCTGACGTAGGACTTTCAATGAAGTTAACAAGGCCAATTTTAAAATTATGAGGATGCAATTTCCAAAAGGGGGAATAATGTAACACCCCAAGATTTCATAGTAGGTTATTTCCTTTAAAGTTCTTCAGTAGCTTACGCTACACGCAACACTAAGTTCGAGCAAACCATGACTTTCCAAACGAGCTATTCAAAAAGTGGTTATGAATATTATTAACTAAATTTTCAATTTTATATACTACATATAATTTTAGAATCCATATTATGCGCTTCTTAGACATAATATAAGAACAAATCCATTGTTTTAGATAAAAGAAGTATTTTTAAAAAAAAATCGATTTTGCCACTTTTTAATGGAAAACCCTTTTAAAACAAATATTTGACACTTTTATATATTAAATTTAATGACATTATATTCTTATTTAGAATCAGGAAATAAAAATTTATTTTGGATAAATTTTTGGTACTTTTCTGATAACTTTCATATTTTGAATAATACTGAAAAATACTAAATTTTAATTGAAAACTACTTTTTCAATCTAAATAATTTATAGTGTTAAATAATGAATTTTATTGGTTTGTAAGTATAATTATGTTATATTTTTATCATTTAATACAATGTAGGTCATTATAAGTAATTTCACATTTAAATTTGACATAAACACATGTCAATCTTTTGATAGTTTTTACTTTTTAAAAAGTAGCTTTTCAGTTTTGACAACAGGAATTAATTTTAAATTAATTAATGAATTTTTTTTTTAATTTGGTAATGTATAATTCATTTTCGAGTTTAAAATATCAAAATATCTTAGAGTAAATATTTGGTATTTTTCAGAAAATATTAAATTTTTGATGAATAGTGAAAGCATTGCGTTCTTGTTTAAAACTAACTTTTTATTTAAAAAATTATTTATTTTATTTAAATTTATTTTAAGTTCAAATAGATATCTAATACCTATATAAGTTCAATTTAATTAATTGGAGTCATTTTATTTTAAAACCAGATATATAAAATTTTATTAAACTTTTTACCGTTTGTTACCCATCCTTTAGGAGCATTTGTAAATTTTCAAAAAAGTTAATTTTACCACTTTGGTGAATTGAATTTCAAAACTATGAGAGCAAAGGTTTATATAAGTAAGTAATTTTTTTTTTGAATAAGTTGAAAATAATTTTTGGTGAATAGTAACTTTTAACTTCTATTTACCACGATTAAAAGTAAGTAGGTAATTAAAGGTAAAAATGATATTATAATTTCCCTAAAACATGTCCTAATTCATTTGGATAATTGTAATTCAACCAAAAACAACCTTAGGAATAAAATATGATCCTTTAGGTCCACCTGATTTATATTAGGACATTTATTATTATTTTATTTAAAGAAGAGTTAAAAGGGTTAAATTCAGTGTTTAATAACTAAACCATTTTTAATATAGGATTACACATAAGATAAATTTGACTATAAGTATTTATTATAAATATAAGTAGATTTATTACAAAATGGTATTTTATTTATAATTTTTAAAAATTAAATAATTTAATTTATTAATGATACAATGATGATGAAGTAATTACCATATTAATGAAATATTAAAATAATTGATATTATAAATATCCAAATAAATGTAAATTTATACTTATGATGAATTAAAATAATTTTATAGGTTAATATGAAATTTTAGGGTTGATTAATTAAATTTTATTCAATGTGATAATGTTTTTATGGCTTTCCAAAAAATCAAATACTAAATAGTGTCAAAATTGACATAATTGTGTTTTTAAAACAAATACTATATTATTAATTGATATAATATTTTTAAAAATATAAGGTTCATCCGAAGGACTTAGATAACATTATATATATTAATAATTAACCACTTGGGGTTCTCTTGGCTTGTTATAGAAAGTTTATTAACTATATAATATAAAAAGTCAAAGAGACATGGTAAATGTCAAACTATTTAACTAAGAGTTAAATCTAAAAGATAAGGTTAATATGGTGACCTAAACCTATATAAAACCTATTTTTGAGAGGTTTTAGACCCATAACCACTTTAACCTCAAAATAAATTATTTTTGAGCCATTAGAAACCGAAAAGGAGTTTATTATAAAATAATATTTCAACATTTTCCTAAAGTGCCCCTCACTCCTCTTATAAAAGGGGACTTCCCCATCTCTCCAAATCACTCCTCCAAAGCCATTTGGCTCGTCCAATGCCTGAAAAAATATCCTCCCAAATTTCATCACATAAACCTAGAGCCCTTAAATTGATCAGAAATCCAACCTAAAGATCCCTTTTGATCAACTCAAAAAGAAACTCCCAAAGAATAGGTAATAGTTTCACAACCCTCTTTCAAGTTCTTTTCTTCTTCCACTTCTGCTTTATTTTTTTTGTTTCCATACCAAAAAAATAAATCTAGTACCTTCTAAATACTATTATGCTGTTATAAATATGGCACAACCATATTTTTTATTCTATCCATCTTATAAATGACAAAGTCACCATACATGCGTACGTACGACTTACCATCTCCACGTCGTGGTGTAGTTTGTTATTCAAAAACTTCATTATTTATATGGGTATAATAATGAGTATAAATGATGTAAATTATAAATATAACATGTTAATTATTATATATATATGATATACCATCTAATTATATATTATTTCAATATCAATAAAGTGATATTGTTGCTCATTCGTACGTACAACTTACCGTCTCCACGAACATAATGAGATTCATTCAACATCATTTTAATTCAAGACTAATTTTCATTTTATGATTAAAAATAATGTTTAAGAACTTAATATAGTTATATATATGAATCAAATACAGCCTATACAGAACAAACATGACTTACATAACAAAACATATAAAGGAAAACGAATCAGTTAACAACCAAAATAATGATACTACTGTAATATCATTCAAAAAGAAATATTAGAATATCATATATGATATCATATTTATGTATTTGGTTCTTTAATAATTTAATAACAATTATTTCACCATTATACAGAAGGTTAAACTACCCTATATTATCGAAAAGTACATGGTAATGGGTTTTCATCTCACATTTATTCCTGTGAGATTCATGTTATATTTTCCACTATTAGCTTTTGTGTGGTGTATGTACTGCCCATGATAGTATTGTTTGTGAAATATAATTTAATTTATGGGTATTTACATCATCATCGGATGATCCTTCTTTCATGGGGTGTATGTTTTGTAAGTTACCAAATCCGTAATGGAATTTCAAATTTCAATTTCCACTCATTCGGTTTTACACAAACTTCATTGATTACTTTACTCCAAGATTATGTGTGAAATCACTATTTATTTACTAATGTATTAATTTTCACTCCCCTTTGCATGAATATACTTTTGATACATATAATAAATCCATTTATAAATTCCCAAGTTATCGATATAAACTCGTTAAGAGTAATTTTAACTCAATTTCTATTCATTGAGTTAAACATCAAAGTCATTTTTGTTGTTTTTACAAAAATATGTTGGAATATACTCTGATTTATTTACACTGAATATCAAATCATATAGAGTTTATTTATATTTTTCACACATAATTATGTCATTTATTTATCCTTAACCTAAGGATACAGTCTTTATAAAGGAATTCATCTCCACATACATTCCATTGAGACTTCTTTGTTGTTGTGTGCCAATTCACTTTTATTTGGTGTATATACTATACATTGACACAGTATACCATGAATCCCTTTATTCTCATGATATTATAAATTTTTTATTACCTCAATTATTTGTATTCAAGCATCTCTCATTTGGTTAGAAACTCTAACAAAAATATCATTTTAATTGTTTTAAAAATTTATTCTTCTAAATAATTCTTATTAATGTCTATGTTTTAAAAATTGTTTTAAGGTTTTATTTATATGGAAATTAATGTTTTAAAATTTAAATTACTTTTAATATTTTTAAATTTGTATGGGACACTTTGAGTAAAAAATCCATTTTAAACAGATTTTGGATAAATAGTGAGACTTTAAAATGTTTTCATGAAAAAATGATATTTCTATCAAAGATTTTTACTGATCATTTTCAAATATGTCAACATCCTTTACATGATATTATTCTAGATCGAGGTTGATTTATTTTGATAGAAATATTTCATACTCTATTAAATTTTTCGTGATATGTTTGACTGTGGATGTTTTATTTTTATACCATTTATGGTTTATGGAAAAAGTATTGACATTTCGTATGTTAGTTTTATTATGAATGTTTATGTTTTGTTTAAACCTTTTCATATGAGGAATTTATTGGACTTAGTAAGTGGCAGGTGTAGCCCACTATAGCTCTTAGATGTGTTATTATCTCTCATGAGTCAAACTAGTGTCTTGGCACAAGGCCATGAAAAAATCTTATTTGTATTCTTAGCACAAGGCATTGACTATGTTGTTATGATGTCTAGAATTATGGATTCCATCATTATAAAATTGGATATTGATATTACATGTGATTATTCGACTAGTATAATATACATGTGAATAAGTAAATGGAAATATTTGATTTATCTTTGTTATATTATTCTGAAGTGTATGTTTAGAAGGCCTGTGTTCTAGTCTTATACATTGCCTTAAATGTTTATTATTATTTATGACAGTTTCCGCTATATTTTTATCCTTACAGATCATCTGATCTTACCCATTTCGTATGTTTTATTCTTCCCAGGATGCAAAGAAGTATATTACATTTAACCTGCATGAATATACTAAGGGATATAAGAGTGTTCAAAGGGGACACAATGTTTTTTTCATTATGTAATGTACAACTTGTGTATGTATATAGTACTTCCAAGGATACTAAACTAATCGGTCCTTCAGGACATGATTCTTTGTATAATTCCAATGTTATGTAATAATTCACTAATTTTGGGTAACATGTGTTAGGGCGTTACAACATTTTTGAATCCTAAGTAGAATGTGATATTTATCACCAAAATAAGTTCCCTAAAAAACTAAAGAAACAATTAGGGTTCTTTATACAGAAAAAATTGATGTATGTATAGAATCTAAGAAACCAAAATTGGAAAAGTAACATTATATAAATCTAGATAGTAACATCTATCATAAAAAACTGATTAACCCACAATTGAAGAAGAAAAATAAATAAGGAAAATTAAGTGGCAATTAAGCAAGGAAGAGAAGATAAAAATTTTATTCTATGATAATCATGGAAGGACACTAGTTTAAAAAAACAATTTCCCCTCCCATTCCCTTTATTGAAAGAGTTAAAATATTGATGAACCTTTTTGCTTGAGATTCATGAATATTATTAGAGCCTTTATCCTCATCATTTCATTTTATAATGAATTGGAAAAATTTCCATCATATTTTAAATTTACCAAAAGGTTACATGATGAAAAAAAAATATTGAAAGAAATTGGATACTATAAATATTACTGATAAGTGTAGTGTAATTATTTTGAGTAAAATTATACCAATGTTGTAAGTCATTGGTATTTTTTGTTATTCAATGAATAATAAGAGGAAGTGTGGAACCGATCTATCTGTGTGATTTTTGGATAAATTATAAATTTTATCCCATTCTCATTATTTAAAACACTGGGTTTTATAGATTTTCAACAAAATATATCTACCTTCAACATGATGATAGGTCACTCACTCATCCGTATAGAAGGGTGGATGACATATTAGTCAGTATAGGGAATGTTAATTTACCACCATATTTTCTAATTCTTGACATAGACTATAAAGAAAATGTTCTATCCCTATTAGGTATAATTTTACTTGATACTAGGGTGATTTCATTATTGTGTCTAAAGAAAAACAAACCCTTCTGGATATGGGTGATGTGATGGAAACATTGTTTTTTTATAAACCCAAACATGAGGATAGTTGTAAATCGATTAATGTTACTCAGAATGAGTGATTCAAAATTGAGGTATGATATGAGTTTTGTTATTTCCCTATTAAGGTTAAAAATAATAGGATTCCCCATCCCATCAAGAGTATTTCATAAACTGTTGTTCCACCCCCTCAGTCAACTATTGAGGAGAAATTTTTATGACACGATCCAAATATGGTTTAAAACATAAAACCTTTTTTACTAATCTATCTGAACCAGATTATGAGTGTTTCTAATATCATACTAAGAGTGAACAAGCCTTTGATGTTTGGTAGGGTTCTAGATTACCACATTCTATCAAACAACATGATTTTCACTTTTAACAAATATTATTTCTTTAAAATATATAATCTAATATCATGATTACTGAGACTAATAATTTTTAACTAATTTATTAAAAATTTAATTTATTTGAGTCAACATTATAGTCTAAAAGTTATATCAAAGAAGCTTAATTTTATTCCTTCAAGTTATAGTCTCCCAATTTCATTGAGCCACGATCTATTTTTGATAATAATTAGTAGGTCACTAAAATTATTGCACCTAAATCAAATCTTTTGAATCCCATTAGTGTGGGGGAACACTTAAATAATGATACTGTCAATCATACTAAATTACCCATGATTAATTTTTCTATCTTTGGTCACTTTTGAGGGATTTTGGGAATATAACCAATTCCAGATAGACACGTATCTTCTAAAACATTAAAACTATTTTTGGCACATATTGGTGGAATGTGAAGTTATTGATACACTTGGAGAACCTAAAAAAAGTTTCACTCAAAACAAATTGACTCAAAATCATCCAAAAATCATACCCACTGAATGATCATGGTTATGATAAAATTTAAGGGCTACTCTAGAAGGAGACATAAAATTTATCATTACATGTGATGTAACCCCTAGTTTTTAGTTTGTTATTTTAAAATTATATTAAATTAATTTCCTTTTAATCTATTTCATTAATTTTATTTCAATATAGTTTCTATGTTTGATTTTCTATAATAAATTTCAATTATTCACCAGGATAAGAGGAGCTATCGGCTTGAAGCTTACTAGATCAAAACATCCCTTATATAATACTTGGTTTTTATTCACTTTGAGCTTAATTTGATGAACTCTAATGATATTTTTTTTATATTTTTAGGAATGTGATTAGAATATCCATTTATTTTTCACAAAGATAAAATAGAATGCTCCATGAATGAATTTAAATATATAATGCTTCAAAATTGAGGGGAGTTTTTCTCCACTCTTATTTTATTGTATGATTAATGGATTTATGTGTGGTGGATGCCCATTTTTGTTTTATGTTGAATTGTAAAAATATGATTTCTAATATGGGTGTGAGGCTTGATGATATATAATTTTTTGAAATCCAATTTAAACCAAATTAATGAGTTTCTTAACACCCTTAAAAATTACAAAATATTGAAAAACCTGCATTACAATGTTTCATTTTTACCATACATCCATTTGAAGTAAATTTTAAATTCTTTTATCCATATTCCAATTTTAAAAAGAATAATTTTTTCAAAAAACTTTCCATTAGTTTTTTTGGATGTATATAAAAAGTGTTGTTTTGGAATTCTTGTAACCCACTAATTAATATCTAAATTGATTAATTGCAATTTTTTGAATCAAAATTTATCCACCTTATCATTAAAACATTCGTCTTAATGTTAGGATTTATGTGTGGCAGAGAGTGTCCATTCCCTATTACTGAACTATGATTCAATTATGAAAACATCCAAAGTCCCGTCTTTTTTTAAAAACAATTTCCACACTTTTAGGAATAAAATAAACTTTTTGATTATAAAAAAATTATTTTTTGGTACATCCCAATGTTATATAAAATAAAAACTCATTATTTCATGCCTAGGTGATATTAACATAAAATATTAAAAGATTTCACTAATTTAGAAATTTTTAAAAAATTGGATGAATGTTGATTGAGTGTTTCTTATTTTTCAATGGAAATATAACTTAAGAACATAGATATTTTTCTTGTGTGAGGATTAATTATAGTGTAATTGAGATTATAATATTAGGAAAATGAATATTTGAACTTGATCTTATGGGACACAAATTTTTTGAAACAAAACATCAAGGATCAAACAAAAATGAAAATCATATAAGTCTTTTGAAGTTGGAGTAAAATGGAAAATTTAGATCCAATGGTGAATCTCTATGAAAATGGAGCTTAGTGTGTTGTATAAATAAATATACATCCAAAATAAATAAGTGGTTTTAATAGTTCTACACAGAAAAATATGGATGAGATAATAAATAAAGTTCTTTTATCAAAATCATGTTTACAAAAGTGAGGGGAATAGTGAACCCAAATAAAGAAGAAGACAATCATCATATAAAAACATAATTTTAGTTGAATTAATGAATTGAAAAATTGGTCTTTGATTTCCAAAACCTGGTAAAGGGTGATGATTTAAGGTGCCTCTTGTTTATGTTTTAATTCCACTTTTATCTACATCATTTCATTCATTAAATTTGGACATGAATTTAATTTAAAGCTGACAAATGAGTGACTTTATATTTGAGGGAGAAAAATTCTTGATAATGGATGGGTACAAGATTTTTTGGATTTTCCTAGTGTTTTTGAAACTGTGAAGTGTTTTCCATTTATTTTTAAGATTAGTTGACAATAAATAAATGAAATATATTGATTTTTTCACGAGTTCATTAGATTAAGTGTGAGGATATTTGATATGAAAAGTATTTTATGAATTGATCCAAATCCTATTTTTTGAATTAACTGTGATTTTGATGTGAAAGTGAACTTTAATTATAGAATTTAACACCCCGACCCCAGTTACCCAGAATTTGTGAATTATTTTAATAAATTGGCATGATTACAAGGAATCATGTCCCGAAGGACTGATCGGTTTATCAGTCTTGGAAAAAATATTACATACACGATCGTTACATTTCATTACAAAATAAAAACAACAAAAATATTGTATCCATTGACCACATTAATATCCATTACACTATACTAGTAAGTCAATCATAATATACTTATTCACATCCTAGAAAAAATAAAACATAGAAAGGGGTGAGCTTAGATGCTCAGTAAGGATAACAATATAGTGAAAACATTCATAAATAAGCAGAAATATTCAAGGAAATGTATAAAACTAAAAAAATACTTTTAAAAATAAAATTCTATATAATATGGAAAAGAAAAATCCAATAATTCCATTTACATATTCACATGGATATTCTGCTAGTCGAATTATCACATGTAATATCCATAGATAATTTTATAATGACGGAATGCATAATGCCAAACATTATAACCACATAGTCAAGGCCATGTGCCAAAAAAACAAATAAGATTTTTTCAAGGCCCGGTTCTAAGACACTAGTTTGTCTCATGAGACCTACTGATGCATCAAGGGCTATAGTGGACTCCACCTGTCACTTACTAAGTCAAATTCATTCCTCATATTAAAAGGTTGAAACATAACATAAACATTCGTATTTAAACTTTCATACGAAATGTTAATACATTAACCATAAACCATGGATGGTATAAAAATAACACATACATAGTCAAACATATCACAAAACCTTCAATACAATATGGAAGATTTTTATCATAATAAATCAACTTCAAACAAGTATAAGATCCATTAAAGGATATTGACATAGATGAAATCAAAACTATTTGAGAGAAATATCTATTTCTATTTTGAAATCATTTAAAAGTCATGTAATTATAAAAGGAAACATATATTTTGAAAATATTCTTATAATCTTATAAGGGATGCTTCAAAGGTGTTATAATGACAGAGAATAAATGCACCCTATGTATAAGTTAAAAAAACATTCTTACCTTAATTAGTCAAAAAGGTTATAAAGTACCTTATTTGGAAAATGACAGAACGATTCATTTCAAACCATTTTATTAAAGTAAAACAATGGTATAAATGAATTTAACCCACAGTCCAGTAAATAGTAAAAATTTCTTGAAATACATTTTTAAGAAACATGGATGAGGATGATAAATAGGTCCCAATAGACACTTATGTAAAAATAACCTCGGATAATAAAGAGATTGTGAAATTAACCCTTATCATGTACGTTTCCTTGGTCGAGGGTACGTTAAACACCTATATAATAGTTAAATAATTTTTATTAAATTATATAATAAACAAATACATAAATATTATATCAGATATGATCTTCAAATATTTATTTGTTAATAATATTTTTGTATTATCATTGTTTTGGGTGTTAACTGATTGGTTTTCCTTTATTTGTTTTGTTACGTAATAACGATTGTTATTGATAGGATGTATTTGATTCATATCCATAAGGATATAATGTTCTTAAATATTTTTTTTAATAATCAAATGAAAATTATTCAAGAGTGGTTATGATGGGGAATTATTCTCATTGCGTTTGTGGAGACGGTAATCTGTACGTACGCTCGAACGCTACTTTAATTTCATTTTTTTTATATTAAAAGGAAAGAATACCAAATGAAACATAGGTATATTATTATTAAATTGTAATATAATATTTTTTATTTTTTACATAAGTTCATTAATACCATCCTTTATACGTTCCATGAATGGTATGAACGAGTCATATCACTTTGAGGGGGCGGTAGTCCGCACTTCCTCAAATGAAATTATCATATTTATACAACGTGAAATGAATAAAGTTATAATATAAAAAAAAATTAAAGAAGAATATATATAAAATAAATATCATCAATATCATATATAATTATAGTTCCATCATAATGGTCACCATAAGAGGTGGTAGTAGAAGACTGAACAATCATCATTTCGTGAGGCAGTAGTTCGCCATCCAAAGAAACATTATGTTCTAAATCCATTAGATGGAGGTGTTTATAAGTTTAGTTAAAATAAATCTCATAAAAACAACCTAGTATATCGAGGAAACTGGTGTTTTCATAAAATAAAGGGAAAAAGGGAGTTTAGGGGGTTGGAGAAGTAAAATAAAATAAAAGAACTTAAGAAGAGATGTTACCTTTAAACCAGGTAACTCACTTTAGTTTGAACCAAAAGGCTTCCTTGAAGTGCCTTCTACGTAAGGTAAGGAATCCAAGAGAAATAGAGGTATTTAGGGAGTTTAATTGGTTAGTGGTTGTATGAGACAAGGGGCTTGAGAGGTGTGAGAAATGGGTAGGAGGTGAAGGCTTTTTATAGGGGGGGATATTTAGGAATGTTTGAAAATATTATTTTATTATATAATGATTTTAGGTTTCTAAATGTCTAAAACTCATTAAAGTTTAATATAAGATGTCTCATGTTCTAAATAAAATCATCCAATAATAATTGGATAGGTTTGGGATATTTTTTTTAATTTTTATAATCTCATTTATTTAAATCATTTATAATGAGGTAAACACTGCATCATTATTGTGCCATACATAATCTTATTTATTTGATGTCTAAAAATTATAAACAAAATAACTTGATTCATGAAATATTTTTATATTTCAAATGAATATTTATATTTGAAATTATAACTTATATTACCCCTTTTAAAAATTATTTTACTAAAAGATATATGTTTATGTCATTTCGGTCTTTACTTTAAATTAATTAATATAATGTGTTATTATCACTATCAAGCGGCTCCATGAGGTCCCAAAATCGACCGAATGATGACCATGGTCGACAATGTATCAACTAATTGGAATATGAAACATGTTAGGGTAATTTAATATAATAATAATAATATTTGTTTACCCTTATTTACCAGATTTACCCTTTAACAATGGTAAGTAAAATATTTACTGATTTAAATATTCATAATTCCTAAAAATAAAAGTTATCTATTTACACAGTTTGAACCTCATGATTATAAATATGGAATACATTTTCCCAAATTCAAAACATAGAAGTGGCATAAATTCATTTAAAATTAATTCCCATTGTCAAAATAAAAAGCCTGTTTTGATGAAATAATAACTATCAGAAGATTAACACTTATTTATGTACAGTTAAAATGTGACATTACATAAAATGACCTAAATTATAATAAATGAAAAAAATATAATCTAATGATACTTTAAAACCACTAAAATGTATAATTTTACAGTATAAATTATTTCAATTAAAAAGTTGTTTTTAATTAAAATTTTGTATTTTCACTATTCATCAAAATATGAAAGTTTTCTGAAAAGTACCAAAAATTTATCCAAACTAAATTTTTATCTCCTAATTCTAAAGAATAATTTAATTTCATTAAATTGAATATATAGAAGTTTCAAATATTGGTTTTAAAAAAAGTTCTCCATTAAAATGAGTTAAAATTAATTTTTTTTGAAAAATACCTCCTTTATACGAAAAAAATGAATTTCTTCTTATATTATGTCTAAGAAACACATAATGTGGATTAAAAAATTATATAGAGTATATAATGTTTAAACTTCAGTTAAAAATATTCATAACCACTTTTTTGAAAGGATAGTTTGGTAAGACATAGTGCGATCAAACATTGTGCTGTGTGTAACACAAGTTATTTAATTTATTTGAAGAGAAAATGTACTATGAAATCATGGGGTGTTACCTTCTACACACATTCAAAAAATTGTGTACCTGCAATTTGAAATTTTTCTTTTAAAATAACATTTGAAAAATAAAAAAATACCTTTGTGGAAAACGAACATCAGAAATTGGGTTAATGAAATTTAGTCTTAATAAGAGTGAAAGAGAAATGAAAAAGTCACCACCAAATTATGATCCCGATTAGGAGAACATTGGTGGAAATTAGAGACACATAATTGGAGAAAAAATGTAAATATTTATAGGGATTGATTGAGGTCATCAGTAACAAAAAAATGTAAAATTGAGGGCCTCAAAGCCATCAGTCTACGATGATTTAAAATATCATTAGTTCAACAAAACATAAGGTTTTAGGATAACACATTTTTGGATTTAAGATCCCTTACCTAATGTTTAATAATTAATTTATTCATAGAATATGTTGAAAAAATATACTTGACAAGAAGAGTTTCATCCTTCAACTAATTCCTACCATAAATTCATCTTTCACTCCAAAAGATAATAGAATTCAAAAATATTATATTTATCCTAATCGTATAGGGTTCCCGAAATAATGAATTTATAATTAACTTATTATACTATTTAAAAAAACTACATTATACAAACTAAGACATCACGTAAGCCAGTGGTAGGTGATTACCCTTTTCAACCTTCGGTTGCGGGTTCAGGTCTCGTGACCTTATCGGACGCGACGGGTTATCGCCAGACCCTTGGGTTATCATTTTTATGACAATCCAAAAATAATATCAAGAAATTATTTAAACATAACAATAGTATCCAATATCAAACTTAATATATTCCAACCTTTAATCTTATCCACAATACTTCTGTCTAAACTCACAGTCCAAAATTTATAAGGATGTTCACATAATATACATGTGAATACCTTCATCGTGTATTCCCTTAAAATATGGAAATAAAATGAATTGAAAGAAAACCATATTTGAATAGGTATGAAATTTTTTATTCCTTCTGTAAATCATAGAATACTGGATATACTCCTAAAATCCAAAACTATTGTAATCACCAACAATGATGGAATAGAAAACCATTAATTAGTTCCAATGTATTCAATAATATCCAATACAATTCATCCAAATCAATCATCTCTTATTCCAAAATAAATACCATAATATTAGGATAATATTAAACTTTATCTTTCCTTCAACCATGTATTTTACAAAACTTTTAAATTGCTATTGAGTCACTTTTCTTGGTTCCAAAAAATCTCAAATATTTAATGAAATAGTACTGGAGTACAATCCTTATATACTCAATAACTATTATAACCATTACGTCATTAATACAAAACTCAAATGACATAATTATTTAATATCAACATAAGAAAATTTGTCATTACTCTTCATTAGTGGTAATATCATAACTTTATTATTATCCAACAGCCTCATTTGTGGTATACTCTGATGTTTGAGACATTGATTTGCATAGTGTCCCAACTCCTTGCAGATGAAGCATTTTACATTTGAAACATTTTTCTTACCCTTGAAATCACGTAATTGATGTACTTTTTCTCCACACTTATAAAAAACTCCCATTCCCTTCAATAATTTACCTTAGTGATTCTTTCCACATTTGTCACATATGGGAAAATCCTTCATTCACTTATTTCATTTATCCATCTTTCTCTCTACCATCTCTTTCTTCTCTAGATTCCCTTCAAATCCATAGGACATATATAATTATTTATGTATCTTATTTTCATTTGATACTATTTCATCAAATGATAACAATAGATGGTAGACTATTTCCTTTCTAAATGTGGGCTTAATACCATGATATATATGATCCTTATTACTCTTTAGATCATTCATATTGCTGGAGTTCTCATTCCATCTATTTGGTGCTATTTTAAAACAATGGCATACACTTGGTTAGTTTTATGAATCACAATGCATAATTACAAACATGTAAAATACCTAACATAAATTGAAAAGATTATGCATAAAATCTATAATCATAAAAAATGTTTTCTTTGAAAAAGTATTTACTCCTAAATCATTTATAATGGCTTGTAATGAAAATGTGATTTATCCAAAGCAAATCCCCTGGGAGATTCATAACCAAGAGTGCAGTAGGGCCCATTTTCATCTACCAGGATACCTCGGGTCAAGCCCGAAACTCCTTGTTAGTGTTTTCACTCTTAGGTAAATCTATACCAGAGTCACCTCTTCCTGCTCGTATCTAGACAGGGATGTATTTCTGGGAAAATTCACAAAATCTCTACATTTACAAGATTCTAGGATGTTTTTCTATACTAATACTCAAAGTCCATCTTAGGTTAAATTCCTCTAATCAGAGTTTTTATAAATCCACTTTCCAAGGTTATTTATAAACTTCCTCTAATACCAACTGTAACACCCCGACCCTAGTTACCCAGAGTCGATGCATTATTTTAATACATTGGAAAGATTATAAGGAATCGATTCCTCATAGACCGATCAGTTTAGTAGTCTTGGAAAATAGATTAAATACATGAATCTTACATTACATTATAAAATGAAAAACATAAACATTTTCATCATTGATCATATTTATATCCCTTATAATATCCCTACAGGTCAGTCATGAAACACTTTTTCACATCCTGGGAAAAATATAATATATAAAGGGGTGAGCTCAGACACTCTATAAGGATAACAATATAGCGAAAACATTCATAAATAAGCATAAACATATATGGAAATGTATAAAACTAAAACAAAATCCTTTTAAACTTAAACTTAAGCATAATATAGAAAATATAAATCAAATAATTCCATTAACTTATTCACATTGATATTCTACTAGTTTAATAATCACAAGTTAAATCAATAGTTAATTTCGTAATGATGGAATGCCTAATGCTGGACATCATAACCACATAGTCAAGGCCTAGTTCCAAGACTACTAATAAGATTTTTACAAGGCCTTGTTGCAAGATACTAATTTGTGTCACGAGACCTACCAATGTATCGAGGAGCTATAGCAAGCTCCACCCATCACTTACTCAGTCCAATTCATTCCTCATATAAAAATGTTGAAACATAACATAAACATTCATATTGAAACTAGAATACGAAATATTAATACACTTACCAGAAACCATTAATGGTATAAAAATAATACATCCATAGTAAAACATATCAAAAAACCTTCAATGCAATATGAATGATTTGTTTCATAATAAATCAAGTTCAAACAAGTATAAAATCCATTAAAGGACGTTGACATAGATGAAATCAAAACTATTTGAGAGAAATATCTCTGTCAATTTTGAAATCAATTAAAAGTAATGCAATTATAAAAGGAAAACTTTATATTGAAAATATTACTATAATATTCTAATGGAATCTTAAAAGGTGTTATAACGGCGAATAATAACCGCACCTGACGTATAAGTTAAAAAATATTCATAAAATAATTTGTCGAAATGGTGATAATGTACCTTATTTGGAAAATAACAAAAAGATTCATTTAAAACCATTTTATAAAATTCAAACATCGGTACAAATTAATTTAAACCATTTTCTAGTAAATAGTAAAAATGTTTTGAAATACATTTTAAAGAAACACAGACAAGATGATAAAGAGGTCTCAGTAGACACTTACGTAAAAACAACCTCGGATAATAATGAGATTGTGAAATTATGCCTTACCTTGTACTTTTACTTGGTCAAGGGTACCTTAACATCCTGTATAATAGTTAAATCATTTTTACTAAATTATACAAGAACTAGATACCTAAATATGATATCATATATGATCATATAATATTGATCTATTAATAATATTTTAGTAGTATCATTGTTTCGGGTGTTAACTGATTCATTTTCCTTTATATGTTTTGTTACTTAAGTCTTGTGTTTTATGGATAGGATGTATTTGATTCATATAAAGAATGATATAATGTTCTTAAATATTATTTTTAATAATCAAATGAAAATTATTCTTGAATGGTTACGATGGGAAATGAATCTCATCATGTTCGTGGAGACGGTAATCAGTACGTATGCTCGAACGCTACTTCAATTTTTTTTTATTTTAAAAGGTAGAAATAAAAATGATAAATAGGTATATTATTATTATAGTATAATATAATATTTTATATACAATTCAAAATTTCACTAACACCATCCTTTATATGTTCCATGTATGGTATGAACGAGTCATGTCACTTTGAGGGGGTGGTAGTCCGCACTTCCTCAAATGAAATTATTGTATATATACAACATGAAAAGAATAAAGTTATGCTATAAAATATAATTAAAGAAGATTATAGAAAACATAAATATTATAAATAACATATATAATTACAGTTCCATCATAATGTCCACTATAATAGGTGGTATTAGAAGATTTAACAATCATCGTTTCATGAGGCAGTAGTTCACCGTCTAAAGAAACATTATGTTCTATACCCATTAGATGGATGTGTGGGAAATTTTAGTTAAAATAAATTGCATAAAAATAGCCTATTATATTGAGGATAATTTTTATTTTATAAAATAAAGGAATAAAGAGAGTTTTGGGGGTTGGAGAAGTAAAATAAAAGAAAAGAACGTAAGAGAAGATGTTACCTTTAAATCGGGTTACTCCCTTTGGTTTGAACCAAAAGGATTCTTTGAAGTGCCTTATGCCTAATTTAAGGCTTATAAGAGGAATATAGGGATACAAGGAGCTTAATAGGGCAGAGTTTGGATGAGCCAAGGGGCTTGAGAGGTGTGAGAAATGGGTTAGAGGTGAGAGATATTTATAAGGGGGAGGAGGGGCTCTTTAGAAATGTTTGAACATATTATTTTATTATATAACTATTTTTGGTTTATAAAGGTCCAACACACATTAAAGTCAAATATAAGACGACTATGTTTTGAAATAAAATCATCCAATAAGAATTGGATAGGTTTTGGAAATTATTTTAATTGTTATAATCTCATTTATTTAAATCAATTTTAATGAGGTAAACATTGTGTCATTATTGTGTCATAAATAATTTAATTTATTTGATGACTAAAAATTATAAAACAAATACCATGATGTAAGAAATATATTTTTCTTTAAAATGAATATTTATAGTTGAGAAGATAACTTATATAACCCCTTGTAAAAATTATTTTACTAAATTATATTCATTTTTGTCATTTTTGTCTTTACTTTAAATTTATTAATATAATGTGTCATTATCACTTTCAAGTGGCTCCATGGTGTCCCCAAATCGACCCAATTATGTCCAGGGTCGGACATGTATCAACTAATAGGAATATGATACATGTTATGATAATTTAATATTATTATAATAATATTTTCTTACCATTATTTACCAGATTTACAGTTTCACCATGGTAAATATAATATTTACTGAAGTAAATATTCATAATGTATGAAAATAAAATTTACCAATTTAAATACTTTTTACATCCTGATTCCAAATATAGAATCCATTTTTTTGAACTCAAAACACAGATGTGGTAGAAATTAATTCCCATTGTTAAAACAAAAGCCAGTTTTTATGAAATAATAAATATCAAAAGATTAACACTTGTTTATGTCTTTTTTAAAAGTGAAATTACATCCAAAGACATAAAGTATATAAAATGATAAAAATATAATCTAATTATACATTAAAACCGCTCAAATATATAATTTACACTATAAATTATTTCAATTAATAATGTTATTTTTAATTAAAATTTTGTATTTTTCACTATTCATCAAAATATGAAAGCTATCAGAAAAGTAACAAAAATTTATCCAAACTAAATATTTATGTCCAGATACTAAAGAATAATTTAATTTCATTAAATTTAATTTATAGAAGTATTAAATATTGGTTTTAAGAAAAGATTCACCATTAAAAGGCGGTAAAATTGTATTTTTTGAAATATACTTCTTTTATCTGAAAAAATTAATTTGTTCTTATATTATGTCTAAGAAACACATAATATGGATTCTAAAGTTATATGGAGTATAAAAAGTTCAAAATTCAGTGAATACTATTCATAAAAACTTTTTTTGAATGGCTAGTTTGGTAAGTTGTTGTGCGCTCAAACTCAGTGTTGTGTGTAACACAAGTTATTGAATTTCTTTGAAGAGATAACGTTCTATGAAATCATGGGATGTTACATAAAATTATTGAAAATTTTCTAATTGTGAAGGAAATTTTAATTTTATGGATATTCAGGTGATTTTTTATTATAATTTAATTTATGTTCCTTATTTTACTCATTCATAATATATTCATTGGACAATTTCTCATTCAATGATTTTTTTTGATTTTTTATTAAGAATACGATTTAGAAATTATTTGATCAATTTTTGACAATAGTAATTAGTTATTCGTAAAAAAATCAATGTTTTTATGAGGCATTTTTGTGAATTAATTTTTAATGAAGAAACATTCTTGTGATCATTTTTTTATAAGAAAATTAGTTTCATATTTTATTTTATTACTTTTAATGAAATATTTTATTTGTGTCATTAATGTTTTTTTAGGTGCTAGGAATCTCACACATTTTGATTCCATTGGAAGAGAATATTATACAATTTCTATATGATACCAGTCCTCTACTAGTGTGAACACTACCCCACTACCATCTTTTGGAAGTTAAAACCATTTCTTCTTCCACTAGATTGAAGCCAAGCCTTCACTTCCATTGGAATAAAATTTCTTTTTCCACTTCCAAAATTTTTCTTCAGCCTTCTACCACAAAACATTGCTACTACTTCACTTATTTCTCTATTCTCCTACAACAATCACATGATTCCTCCATCTGATTACTACCACCACTATGGATTGATTTCACTACCGCTTTCCCAAAATACTGTTTCTACTCTTACTTCATATCGTGGGATCCTTATACCTTCTCCACATCCATTGATCCTTTACAGATCCCCTATAAAATACCAATCAGATCATATTCTCTTAAATTTGTAGAATATTGAAGACAAAAAACTCATCAGGCATGGATGTTCTGGGGTCAGAACAAAGTATTCTTAAAATTTATAATCCCACCGAAGTAAATTCTATGGAAATATCATTCATATGTGAATCCTTCTCCATGAATACACCATCCATAGATCTTATATTTGCAGAACCCTTCATCCATACTGACTGAGTGATGAACAAAAAAAACGGTGTCAACAAGGTGAAGAATTAACTTAGTATTGGTAATAGAAAATTATGTATATCCTATGCTTGGATCAATTAATTTAATTGAATTCCAAGGATATAATATAACTAGTCCACATTTGAAAGAGGAACCTTGTGAAAAATCATTTTGAAAAAGAAATATGAGATGGAAAGTCTGTCTAAACATGAAGTAATTCCACTGAAGATTTCTTAAGCCTTCATGGGGTCTGAATCATATAATATTTGGAAGTTTTGTTCATGAATAAAATAACTGAAGAAATAAAAACCATTGAGAGTGAATAATGGATGAAAATCATCATGATTGATTGAGTTATTGGGATGAATAATTTTTTTAAATTCTCGTTACTCTTTATAGGGGTGAGTTGATGAAAACATTTATTGGACGTCAATTACCTCCTTATCCATTATTTGTGAGTATGATGCTCTCTGAATTTAACATGATTGAAAAAATTATAGTTTGGGGGCTCAATTTTATTTTTTTGCGCTTATTGAAGTTTAATTGTTGTTTTTGATTCAAAGGAATATTTGTGTGAAGACATGCAATCATATTTGTCAATTTTGTATTGATTATGTGAGAGCCTTAAGGAAAATAGATCAAATAGATATCCATTTTAGTTTCTTTTTTTAATTGAAATTTAATTAAATATTTTAATTTTTATGATGTTTTTATTTGATAATGGGTCATGTTTCTAGTGATTGACCAAATTTCTAGTTTGAAATAATTAAAACTGATGATCTTGATAGATAAAAAACATTTAAAATTAATTTTGTTTCATTTTTTTTGTTAGAGAAATTTCATTCTAATAAAACGACAACTAGTTCATGGATATAGAGATCTATTGTATGCAAGGGGAAATTGGTTTTAAAGTAGTTCAAAAAAGATTTAATTTTTGGGACTAATTCAGGTGATGAAAAATGAGGATTAATATGTAACTTTGATGATTTGTTTCTTCTTTATACACTCAAAACCATAGAAGAATTATTAAATATTAATTAATAAACTTTATGGTTACCATATAAAGAGATCTATTGAGTTATAAAATCAATAAAAAATTCTGGAACTTATAATAAAGTAATTCGAAGTTCAATTAAATTTATAGAGATTACATAGAGGAATTAATTTTTTTAATTCCATGGTAGGTTGTTTTAGTAAATTTTACACAACTAGGCTTCATCAAGAAATAAAGGAACATGAATCAAGAGATGAAAAGTTCAAATGAGGAGCTATTACTTAATGAGGAGGCATGATAATGTGTAGAGAAGCGTATTCGATTAGAGAATGTTTGACTCAAGTCGCCCAAGGAGGAATATTTTTTGTAACAACCTCACCACATGGAGGCTATTTATGTAAAGAATGAGGCTGTTGTCAGTAATTTAATGAATTACATACCAATTTAAATAAAAAGATTGAAGAAATAAAAAAAATTAATTCCTAGGTGAGGTGGAAGAGAGAAACGTCCACCATTCTTCAATTATCCTGATCCACCTCCATTCAAAATTTGATAATCATTTCATTACATGGATCAACGATTATCCATATAGAACATGACTGAGAGTAGATAAGGATCAATGGTTGGAGAACAAAATTGAGGAAGTGCACATTGAGATGGAGATAAAGGAAGAGTCTGATCACTCAAGAAAAACATCCTTAAATATTCACTATTTATTATACAATTGTTTCAAGATGTCTTTAATGAATTATATTTTTATTTATTCTGGAATAAGAAGCTAAATATTTCATAGGTATCAGATTGGATAGGTTAACTAAATTTAATTCAACCCATTCCAACATGGGGTTATTCAATTAGTCCTACTGTATTTCTATCATAGGTCCCAATTTCTCTTCCTCATGATAATCATTCCACTCTACCAAAAGTACTTAGGGTTAAAAATCAGGGTATATTTTTTCATAGAGACCACAATGAAAGTAATAAACAGAAGGTAATATATTCATTTTAAGGAATAATAATCATCTTGGGTTCTATTATAGATAATATTTCTCAATATATATCTCTAGTGAGGTTGATTTATCTAATTACTATTAGACATTTCACTCCTCTACACTCGACTTCAGTAACTTTGTAGTCTATTCGATGAAAGAGCAGTGAAATTTATATCAATTACATATGATCTAGTTTCCCTAACTAAATAAATTTTATGGTTTCCCACTCCAATTATTTTTATTCACCCGTGTCCCCAAACATTAATCAATCACTCCACATTTACTTCCGAACATCACCTCATACTCCTTTTATTCTAGTATTATTTAATTTATTTTTATGTGTTTTTATTTTACTTTTTCTTAAGAAAACATTTAATGATATGTAGTTTGACCCTTATTACCATATTAATAGTATAAGTATGTTTATAAATTATTAATTTTACCTAATCCTAAGTAACAACCTATTATTTTCCCCATCAGTAAGTGTGTTTGAAACTTATATTTATATAAATTTATCAGGATGTCATTGATGAATTTATTTCCTTGGGGCCTATCATAGATTCACCAATATATAATTGATAACCCACACCAAATAGTTTTTAATATACCCAAGGCCCTCCTACTGATATTTATGGGGTATACTGGACTAGAGAAAAATGGATCACATTTTAAATGGATTAAAATTGATTAGGGAAAAAAGCTCCTAGGCTTAAGCGGATCAACCTCAAAATTTGTGTCCTAGCTCACAGGGTAGAAATAAAATTTTCATTTTTATTTTAATGTCAGTTCAATTCACTATGTATTTATTTTGAAAACATATATTTTATATATTTCATGAACATATATCAATATATATAATAAAAATATGCTAAATATAATATTTTAAAATTTTAATATTCAATAATATTTAGTGCATTTCACTTCATGAAAATTAATTTAAATATTGATTTCAAATGTGGGTAATCTTGTAGATGTATACTCTTAAAACTTAGACATGATGATAATATTTTTTTGGATCTTGATTTATTTGTGGCCCTAAATATACTAAAAGATTTTTTTGCTTGGTCCATGTAATATTTCAATCACCGCCTAGTTCCAACCCATTAAGCAACCATACCCACATAATTTAGGATTCCCATGTCTATTTCTACATGAATTATTTTTCATAGAACACCTTTTTTTTCTCGAGTGTAAACTAAATCTGAACTAGATTTCCAAGCCACTAGTTATCATGGTTTTTCATGGATGATCTTTTCTATGGAGAAAGCATACTAGTAGCAGGTTTACTAGAACATGATACAATAAAAAAATATATGAAAAATTTATAAACATTTTCTTTTCATTTGGAACCAATTAAATATATTAACACAATTATCAAATCAATATATATATATATATTAATTAACCAATAATTATTTAAAATGTATAAAAAGTATTGAAAATATTTTTACAAAACTGTTAATTCCAATAGACCTCCATAACCTTCCTCTAACACCATAAACATTTAATTTATTGACTTAGAATCCCATCCTCTATAATTATAATGGTATTACATGAATTATTATGAAAATATCTGAAAATGGGATTGATTAGAGCCCAAAGATGATTTCCTGGTCAAATTGTTATACTAAGTGAAGTATTGTTCCCCAAAAAGAAATCTCCCTAAAAGAATATCAAGTAATGATATCATTTTATTTGAAATGAAATAATAACATGAAATGATAATTAATGAATGAAAAAATTTAATTATAATCAATTAATTTCATTTGATAAAATGAACCAAAGGTCAACATTCTTTAAAACTGACCAATCTTTCACATGAAGAAAAATGATACTCTTCATTAGCAATAATGTAGTTGTAATTTTTTTTGTATTTTCCCTCTTGGTAAATAATAATTTTTCACTAAAAACTATAAAAAAATTTCACAACCAATTAAATATTTAATTACATAAAATATTTATTATACCAAAAAATAAAACTATTATAATTAATGGTATGAAGTTTCTCTATAAACAACCAATTATGGGAATAATGGAACAGTAATTACAAATTTTTAGGATAATTTTTTTGATTTAATTAGTATTCTACCACTCAAGTTTGAAATTACCAAAATTATCATGACAATTCATATATAGAAGTTTTAAATTTCTAGGCCTTTACATGGAGGATATATACTTATCAAAAAACACCAACCTAGTGTTAATCTCATATATGATAAATAACTAAATCAAGAGTCAATGACTCCCCAAAATATACCAGGTTATTTATTCTTTTGATAAAATAAAAAATTACTAGTAATTATTAATTTATATTTTGTCGATGAACTAGAGGAACAACTCTGTAGATTATTAAGGAATCATAAGGGTGTGATGAATTGACGAATTTTAAATATTAAAAGATTTTACCCTAATTTTTTTCATATAGTATTTACCAATTTTAACATTATAATAGTTATCAACTTCAACTATGATTGAAACCTCTAATAATGAAGGTTTGGAAACATGAATTTGTAAAGCTAGTAAACCAATGCATTATATTTTTTATTTTATATAGTCAATGGGAAATCCCATATAAAGTCATTACCATGAAAGAAATAATGAAAAACATTAAAAAATAAAATCAATGATTGAATCACTATGAAGATATATAGCAAATAATGTGAATTGAGGGACGATCCTAAGATGGGAACAAACACATGGAAAAAACATGTCCCACACAAATTAATTCTTTAAATGAATAATTGTTTCAAGTAATGAGTTATATTTTTTAATGATTATTATTCCAAATAATAATATATACCATTGTATATATATTGGTCCAGTTATGTTTCAATAATAGGGATGGGGCTGAATTAGTGATACCTTTTTTCCAAATTTTGGTTTTTAATTTGACCTCTTGGACTGGTTTATGTACGATCCTCTCACTCATAAATTACCTAGCATCACTTGAATGTAGTATGAAATAAATAACCTAGAGACACCAATATTTACATGGTTCAAACATAAAAACCTATTTTTCTACTTGACTGTTCAGTCTTCCCAATCATAGATTATTCACGATAAACCCATGTTGCTATACTAGGGGTATTCCCAATCCCATCTGTATAGAGTGCAACTATGTTCATTTTTCCAGAGTCCCAGAGGATAATATAGATTCCCACAACATAATAAAATAGGTTTTGAACCTAATTAAAAACATTTAATTTTTTCTCTATATTCCTTCAACACCACTTGAAATTGATTTTCCTCCTTAAGACTTCTTGATTAACAGTTCAACATATGTTCCATTTTCAAGAACATCAGAATCCATTGATCATGTTATGTTTTTATGGAATTTCTATCCTTTTACGATATTTAATGCTCTAGATCCCCATAATTTCTCAAAATTCTTTTTTCACACATGTCTCCTTCATATGGAAAACCTGACAACTTTATTATCACACTTTCTCTATTTGATATCGCCAGGTATTTGGTAATCTATTTATTATAAAACAAATACAAATGTTCCTTCATCATAATATGATTTTATATTCAAATAATAATATTTTTAATATTATTTACAAAATTCGAAATACTCAAACCCCTTGAATATCAAGGGAAATGGCCCTATTTTCCCAAACTAGAAGACATTTCCCAGATTTCAATTCCAAATTAAATCTTTTGAATCCCGCATAAAAATTTATTCCCTTTAAATAGACATTAATTATTGGTTTGTTTTAATATTTTATATCTCCATGAAATATATATAATTAAAATATAATTTAAAGTTAATTCATGTGTTCATTACATCATACACCATTACTATGTGGATCTAGTTCTTGTAATTTAGACACTTACAATCACCGAATTTTGGATCATGGTCTAATTGAATAAACATATTTATTGATCTATGGTGAATGTTTCTTGAGAATTATGTAGTTTAATCATAAATTTATTCAAAATTAATACCCTTCAATTATTATTGTTTTTATGTCACAACATTATTAGATCTATAATACACTTTTTAAATGTCTTATGAGATTTATCAAGTTTTGATAACTTTTAAGTATTATAAAACTCTAAATATATTATTATTATTTAATAATTATTATAAAAAATGTATCATTTTGACTTGAATTCATACAAGAACACTAAAAATTATTATACAATAAAATGAATCCTTACTTAAATGAATTTATCATCTTATGTGCTTCACATAAGTCTTATAAAATATCATTAAATTTACTTCATGCACACTCAAAATGTTTTATAGGTAACAAAAGTTTCTAAAATTCATCTAAAACACCAAAGAAAAATGTGAAATAATGTTTTATGAGAAATAAGATGTCTTAAAAATCATAGATTCTTATCCATTTTCATGTCTCAACAATTAATTTCTAACCTCCTTCAAGTGATCACAAAATTTATTAAAACATTCTAAGAACCTTCTGAAACACCATAAATCATATTAAATCATCTAAAAACGTTATAATCACATCAAGACCTTGTCTAGATATTTTATTATCCAATAAAAATATATTTTGAAATAAATATTATATTATATGAATTATTTATAGATCTTGTTAACTTCATTCTGTCATTAACTTCTCAATATTTATTATCTGATCTACCCTTTTGTTAGCTTCTCAGTCCTTCATATTAAAATTATTGTTGATAGTGGAACTTCTGATTCATCAGTACTTATCATGGTTTCAATGATAAAAAGATCCAAAATATTCACATATTATATTTCTATAATAATCTATATTTTTAAAATCTACAGTAGGTTTAGCTTCATTTCCACTAAAACCAAAACATATGGATATATTCTCATCATTAGGGAAGATATTCCGATTTACAAAAAATGTAATACATTTTGGGTAATTCAATCACCAATTTTTTTTTTCAAGACCATGAAATTGCTCTTATGGAAATATGTGTGGTAATTTATTATCCTTAGTTATTGAAATAAAATAAAATTATTTAAATTAGGGTTGGATATCACTCATCATAAGAATTCTTCCATGATTTTAAAAAATAGATCATATTCTCTCACTTTTCTCTAAATTACTACATGATCCACTTATTAAGAGAATGAAGAGAACATATTAATCTTATAATTGAGCCTTTTTTTCGTCAAATCTATGTCTATTTGTGAAAATTTGGTTTAAGAAATAAGATATATCTTTGAAAGACATCAAAGACACCCATAAATAATAATAAATGTGATAGCAACTCAAATTTCTCAATTTGAGGTTATTTAAAAATGCCTATCAAAACGTATTTGTAACCTTCACTCATATCAACATTAATGAATTGAACTCCTCGATCCATGAACTTGGTCATCTAAACTAGTGTTTATCCTCTAAAGTACTATTTTCTTCCTAGAACTTCACAGGCTATTGACCGTTGGGGTCACTTATCTGACTAACTACTATTTCCATAGGCTAAACCATATTATTTTAGTGTGGTTTTCCCTCACTCACACACACCCTAGGAAACTTCCTAGGAGGTCACCCATCCTGAACACTACTCCAAGGAAAGTACACATAAACTTGGAGTTGTAATATGGATGTATTCTAAAATGAAAGGTGAACCTTGTTGACATGGGTATTATCATTTTTTCTTTCGAGTATCACCTTATCATGGGTTCACACTCTCCCCCATCTATATAATAATTACCATACTGTGGACTGGACACCTAAAACCCAATAAGTTCCACTACACTTCAGGGTGGGTGTTGTCTCTGATACCATTTGTTACAACTTGAACTCCCCAAGCCATGAACCTGGTCATCAAACCAAATGGTTCTTCTGTAATACAATTGTCACATTTCCAGCACAACACATGTTGTTACCCACCATGGTCACTTATCTGATTAATGACAATCCCTATATAATAATAAATGTTATTTTAGTGTTATTTTCCTCAATCCCACAAACATTATGAAAATTCACTGGAGGTCACACACCATCAAAACCACTCATTTCCAAGCATGCATAACTATAGAGTTCAAATCAGGAAATATCCCAAAAAGGAAATTTGAATCTTGTTGGCATGGGTAGTAATATTCATCCTTTTAAGTCTCACTTTTCCTAGGGTGTTACACTACACCCTTTAAAGTAAAATGCTGTTATTGTGGATCCCATACCTAAAACCCAGGAAGTGACGTTACACTTATAGATAGGTATTGGATTTGGTACTATTTCTCATGACCTAACATCCCGAAGCCTTGGACCTGGTCATATGACCCCATGATTTTCCTATAATACATCAGTTTAATTCCGAACACACCACTTTATATTACGAACTATGATTACTTATTAGACTAATAACTATCCCCATAGAAAAATAAATGATCTTTTAGTGTGGTTTGTCCTAACTCAAAAAAACATGCTCAGAAACTTCTATAGAGGTCACCAATCCTCAACATTACTCCAGAACATAGACACATAACTGTGGAGTTCTAATCAATAATTATTATGAAAAGAAAGGTGCACATTATCGACATACATAATGTCATTTAGTCATTTAATTCTCACTTCTCCCTGGGTATTAAATCAACAAACACTTATAAAAAATTCTGTTAAAGGCACAATAATCCACTAATAACTGATCAACCAACTCCCCCTTTATTAGAATAATTGATACAATTAAATAATAGATAAAATAATGAATGGAATAACTCAATATCCAATCATATTAAGCTCTCTAGTAATTATTGATTTAGTTCAGAATAATATCTTGAAAACTTTTCATCATATTTATATAGCCTAAAACATTTAGTATTAAAATTCGGTTAAAAAAATACTATGATTTATATATTTTTTCACAAAAAATACCAAACTAAAATGATATAATGATGTCATAAAATAAAAATATTTAATTTGACAGTTATATTATTGCAAATAAATTATTTGGTATAAATAGAAGTAACCAAATCAAGAAATTTTTGAAGAAAAAGGTAATAAATGGCATAATGTAATGGGATTCTTCCTTACAAAGATCAGTTATCTGAGATTAGAAAGGAGATATCTTTCCTTGGGTTTTTTCATAAACAAATCCCAAGAAAAATTACAGAAATTAAAAAAAGAGAAAAATATTTTACAAGGGATGTTCAAGATCCTTGTAATTCCCATGAGATCCTGGCCAGTAGAATCACCACCTTCGATAACCATAAGATTTTATCTTATACAAAAGTCTTACACATAGATTTTGAGAGGTCATATTAGTATAAAATAAGATGATATATATATATATATAATTATCTATGCAATAAATTATTCATACGTAATATATATTTTTACATTTCATTATTTTACTTTTATATAAAAATAAATTTCATTTGTAACACTAATGCATTGTGAATATTCAATTAGTGTAGATAAATAAATAATAAGGTATCGTTATGGTTAAAAATATTTTTTCTCAAATTTTATTTGATGAATTTCATTTAAGGAGTATAAGTATATTATTGATAAAATATAATTTCAATATGAACAATATATTACCATCAATCTAATAATTTATTTATCATAGATAAGAATTATAACTGTAAATATTTTTAAAAATGTTTTTCCTATAAAAATAATTTTCATTAAATTTTCATTTTTAATTTAAAAGTTCAATTATAGAATTATAGAATTATAATTTATCAAAGATAACCTAATTTTTTTATTTATAATAAAAATATTATCTTATGATGATTTTTGGGGTTTTCGGAAGTATTTCATTTTTAGTTGAACAGTAAAAAATATAGTTTTCACCAATAATGTAACATTTATGACCCTATCATGATGTTAGTACTACTTATGAACATTTAAAACTAGTTTCTTGATTGAAATATTTTAAATATTAATATTATTTATTTTAAAATACAATTTTGAATTTATAAAACAAACATTTATCATTTTAGAATCTCAAGTAATATTTTACTATTATAAAAATATATTTTTGGTCTATATCTTTAATCTATGCATCCAAAAGGTGAAATTATATATTGGAGTAATTTTAAATATAAATAAATCTTATTTAGTTCATAATAAAAAAATTCATATAAATCAACACCATTGATAATTTTATCTTAATAATAATATTTAAAGATAAACATACACTACTTCATAAAATAATTTTTAGACATTATGATCACTGATATAACATTAATATTTCTCACATTGAGAAATTTTATTTAAAAAAAAATTATGTTATGTTTTAATTAATAATGTGAAAAATAAATAATAGTCCCCATTTTACTTTTAGGCATTAAAATTAAATATTTTATCACCATGATAAAAACAAAAAAGGTAAAAAGGTAAAAATAATAGAGTAAAAGACTTAAAAAAATGTTAAAATGATGTGTGAAAATTTGTGTTTTGGGATCTATCAACCTTGTAAATTTTCACACTCTATTATATTAAATTATTGGATACTATTTAATTTCAAAAGTGACTTTACCAATTATATTATTATAAAAATGTGTATCACTTCCCTTACAAAAGGACCAATCCCCACCCACTTCTATTCATAGAAAAAATATATTATATTGGACAAAAATCAACCAAAATAACTCTCCCAAACTCTTAGAAACTTCATATATCTTTTTTTCTTCCCAAAATACTACCTCTGAAAGGAATAATCCACTTAACAGAGGATATTTTATGGCAAAAGTATCAATTAATCATTTATCATCTTGGTTCCTTTCTTATTTTGAATATTCAGAATATAATATAATTTTTTTTTGATAATTAAATCCATATCAACATTTTATTAATTTTATTTATGTTTTTGGGATAAAATTTCCATCTTCCTCCCAACCATTCAAAAAATTAAAATTTCATTGATGTTACGTGTGAACTATTTCCTCCATTAGTGATGAAAACTATTTTAAATAACCAACATACATAAATTGTTTAAAGAGAAATTTAAAAAATATATATAATATTTTAATTTTTTTTAATATTATGAAAATAAAAACTAATTCCTTCATTGTTTTCATTTTATAGAAAATGAGAACAACACTCTTATATACAAGCAGACTCCAACCTCTGTAAAGAAATTTATTTTGTTCTCATATATGATTGTCTTATTTATCCAATTATTTAAACATCGTATTACACAACATAAAAACATAAAAACAATATATTTATTTTTTAATAATATTTTTATGAAAATGGAATCACTTTCTTAATCATAACCCCCCATCAATTATAACATGTTCTTGGTTTGGTTTGTTTAACCACCTAAATGAACAATGATATGAATTTATATCATATATGACTATGAAAACATAACTAATGGAATTATTATAAAAAACAATAAAATAATATCTTTTAATTTTATAGAAAGATAATACTAATATTTAACACATTAATAACATAACATATTTTTTTCAAAATTATTTTGAAGAATAAGAAGGCCATTCATTCTTTCTTCATGAATCATGACTAAAATTATTATGGAATAAAGTAAAAGCATTATAAATTATCACAGTAATAAATTATAGTATATTTTATATTCTAGGAATGAAGAAATTTTATCAATTAATGGAAATAAAAATTGATACTTTATAACATGCACGAAATAACCAAAATCCTCAACATTTGATAATTAAATTAAACTATAATTAACTAACAAATGTATAATAAATGATTACAATTGAAGATTTGAAATTGATGTAAATAAGAATAAGTTTCTGAAATATGTCATTTATATGTTAATGTTTATTAAATAATATCTTTAACAGATTTCATGAATATTGGGAGTGAATGTAAGGGTTTCATCACGAATTTACTTCTTTGGGATATGTTTTTTATTATACACACATATTCTATTATATAGTTTTATGATTCCTATTAAAATCATTAAATATTGATTCACAATATAATTCATGTTATTTAGTCTTCCATTTCATCTTATCTCTTCTTAAATAGGGGTTTTTTAAAATATTATAGAAGTTGTAATGGTGTTTCTTAACTCAATACTCCTTCATTGAGCTATAATTATCCTTCTTGAACTTCTTTTTTATAGGCTGGGAACATTTTATCCTCTGATTATATTATAATGAATTACCTTTTTTATAGGGATATAAATTTATCACGTATAATAACTCTTTAAAATGATTCTTATTTCAAAATTATTATGTTTTAATGGGTTATACTTCAATTTCTATTCATTGATTCATGTTTTCTTTTTTTAAAAAATTATTATTTTACATGGTGTGAATACTATACCATTATTTTGTATTATTATTATTATTGTTTATTATCATGGGATTTATAATTATTTTTAGGAATCCCTCCTTCAAATCCATTTGATTTAGTTGTCAACAAATTAGTAAGGGTTTTTTGTAACTCAACTTATTTTCAAGACTCATAATGATTATGTTTTAACTGTGGTTTGAAATTATAGATTTATTATATTCATTGATGATATTATAATTCCTTTAATACTTATTTACTATTTAATATTATCATTTCATTTATTTATTTATAAATGTTAATATTATGAATAATTCTATTTACTCCATAAATGAGTTTTTTTCCATGTCCACATTCACTCTTCCCCCCATTATTCTCATTTATTATTTTTAAATGAAAATATGTTTCTTTTCTAATGATCTTATAATTTATATTTTCATATTTACATAAGGATGATTTAGGACTTTGTTTGTGATTAGGGTATCAATATTGGTATTTTAAAATGTTGAAAATGATTTCTTTCCTTTCCTGAATATACATTTTGTCTTCAACTCTATATTTGTTGACTTTGGATTAATTTATTTTAAAGGTTTAATTATTTTGATTTAATTCATAATAATGATTTAAAAAGTATTTCTAAGAACATTTATTAAATATATTTTTGAAATTGACTCATAAGTACACATTTTTATGAAAATATTATTCATTATATTTTGAAGATTTCTATTCCATTTTCCTATTTATCTCCAAGAAATCTAGATCCAATAGAGTTATTTTTGAATAATCTCCCTATAAATTCTATATGAATGAATATTGGTATCAACCAATCTATATCATGATGTTTTCTATTTAATACCAATTTGATACAATATGATTCCCATTTAATTTTCATGGGTTCTTTAGGTGTAATGAATGATTGTTTTCAAATGGAACACATATGTATGGATAATGATTGGTGGTTTCCAATATATCTATTTAATGAATTGTTTAAGCTTTAATATCTCATGAGATAATAATGGTGCACATGTAATTTATTTTCTTCAAAATGGAATCCATCAATCATTTTTTTCTCACAGTGGAATGCATAATCATTTTTTTCATTCACTATATGATTCATGGTAATTCTTTTGTTCTTATTGATTCGATTTCCTTATGACTATATTTATTTAAATTATCTTTTTCATTGGTGGTTGTATTCCCTTCAATCATAACCTATGGAGAATTGTCATTATTATATATATTTAATTATGTTATTTCTCACATGAGAATGTATGATAAGATGGTTATGACCTAACCCTTTGATGACATGATGATGAGTTTTTACCTTACTATGTGTTTGATCTCTCCCATTTATTATGTTTCTATTCCCCTGGTTATAAAGATGATCATAACTTTAGAGGAGTCTAAACGGGAGTCTAGTGTAGCTTAATTATAGATAATGTTTTACAAGTATAAAAATGAAGCTTCTTATATAGATTTTCCCCAAAGACAGTAAACATTATTTTCATGATACTGTGTGACTATTATGAGATGTAATGTTTAGAATTTGAGAATAATGTGTAATATATGACTGTTTTTCTTGGGAAGTCTTAGTTAGTGTGAAATCAAGTGTGTAAATTCTATGTTCATTTCTCTAGATTCAAGACTGTTGGTTTTGGGGAACCTCAGTTGACACTACAGATAATTTTAGATTATTTGAGGATTTTTTTTTATTTTTGAGGATTAGTTTTGTTACACCACAAGAGTTCATAGTAAGTTATATTCATTAAAGTAATTCAATAGCTTGCACTGAATGCAACATTGAATTCGAGTGCACCACGACTTACCAAACTAGCGATTCAAAAAAAAGTTATGAATTATATTAACTACATTTTGAATTTTATATACTCCATATCATTTCAATATCAATATTTTGTATTTATTCGATATAATATAAGAAGAAATTAATTTTTATGGATAAAAGAAGGATTTTTCAAAAAATGCAATTTTACCGCCTTTTAATTGAAAACCCTTTTTAAATCAAATATTTGATAGTTTTATATATTCAATTTGACAAAATAAACATCTTCTTTAGAAGAAGGACATAAAAATATAGTTTGGATAAATTTTCGATGCTTTTCTGATAACATTCATATTTTGATAAATAGTGAAAAATACTACAATTTAATTGAAAAACATTTTCTAATAAAAATAATTTGAAGTGTTAAATTATAAATTTTAATGGTTTTTAAGAATAATTAGATAATATTTTTATCATTTAATCTAATTTTTTTTCATTTTAAGTAATTTTACATTTAAATTTGAATAAACACATATCAATATTTTGATAGTTTCTACTTCTAAAAAACCCATTTTCTGGTTTTATAAGTAGTATAATTTTTGAAATTAATTAATAAAATTTTTATGTTTTGAATTTGTTAAAATTTAAATAATTATTTAATTTTGAATATCAAAATTAGCTTTGGGTGAATTTTTTGTATTCTTCTATAAACATTAAATGTTTGATGAAGAACGAAAAATAACACGTAATTGTTTAAAGGTGACTTTTTATTTAAATAATTATTTTTAATATAAATTTATTTTATAGTAAAAATAGATAAAAACTAGATATATTATACCAATGTAATTCATTGAAGTAAGTTTATAATAAGATTAAAAATATAAAATTATATTAAACATTTTACCGTCTTTTACTCACATTCTAGGTAGATAGACAAATTTTCATAAAACATAATTCTACCGCTTCTGTGAATTGAATTTCAAAATTCTGAGAGACATGGTTTACAACAATAAGTACAATGTGGTTCAATAGGATGAAAATAAATTTTGGTGAATATTAACTTTTTAATTTTATTTACCGCCATTAAAAGTAAATAGGGTAATTAAAGGTAAAAATGATATTATAATTACCCTAACACATGTCCTAATTCTATTGGATAAGTGTATTTAGAACAAAATAATCCTTAGGAAAAAAATTCTGTCTTTTTGGTTTCACGTGGATTAGATTAGGACATTTATTATAAATTATTTAAAGAAAAGATAAAAGTGGTAAATTCAAAATTTAATAACTAATTTTTTTAAATATAGGGTTATATATAAGATAAATTTGACTATAAATATTAATTATAAAGATAAAAATATTTCCTACATGGTGATAATTTATTAATAATTTATATATGTTAAATAATTTAATTTTGTTATGACACAATGATGATGTAGTAACTACCTTATTAATGAAAGATTAAAATAAATGATGTTATAAATATAAAAAAAATGTAAATTGAAACTTTTTATGCCATCCATGATTTTTTTTATATTAATATAAAATTTCATAGTTGATTCAATGTATAGTTTTTGAATAAATCAAGTTTTTATAACTTTCACAAAAACCAAATACTAAACAGTATCAAAATTGACTTAAAGGAGTTTTAAAACAAAATAATATTTTTTTAAATTATATAATAGTCCTAAAAATCAAATTTTCATCCATTGTAATTATTTAATGATATATATGTCATTAATGAACGAATTTAGGTTCTCTTGTAATTTCATAGTAAGTTTATTAACCATGAATTATAATAATACAAGAGGACATGGTAAAAGTTAAACTATTTAACTAAGAGTTAAATCTAAAAGATAAGGTTTATATGGGGACATAAACATGTCTAAAACCTATTGGTTGAGAGAAGTTAGAACCATACCTACCATAGACTCAAAATAAATCCATTTTGATCCATTAGAAACCGAAAATTATTTAATAATAAAATAATATTTCATTCTTTTCCTAAAGTGACCCTCACCTCTCTTATAAAAGGTTACTTCCCCTTCTATTAATTTCAAACCACAAAAGACTTTTTGATCGAACAAAACCTACTCAAATATCCTTCCAAATACACCCAATTCATCCTAGAGTCCTTACTTTTATTCTAAAGCCAACCTAAGGATCCCTTTTTTCAAATCAAAAGGAAGAACCTGAAGAAGAGGTAATTATTTCATCACCTCTTGCAAAGTTATTTTCTTCTTCTACTTCATATTTATTTGTTGTTTCCATACTAAAATAATACCACAAGTACATTATACATTATGAGATGTTATTATAAATATGTTACAACTCTATTTATTATTCTATCCATCCAATTAATGTCAAAGTTACCATATGTGTGTTTGCATGACTTACTGTCTCCACGTCATGGTGTAGTATGTTATTCAACACTTCATTATATGGATGGGTATAATAATGAGTATAACTGATGTAAATAATAAATATAACATGTTAATGATTATTTATATATAATATACCTGTAACTCCCTGACCCCAGTTACCCAGAGTCGGTGCATTATTACATAACATTGGCCTGATCACAAGAAAGATCAAGTCTCGAAATACCGATTAGTTTAGTAGCCTTGGAAACACTAGATATATTCATAATGATTTACATTAAATCATAAAAAACATCTTTTCTTCATATCCCCTCATACTATCCCTGCAGGTCATTCATAAATTACTCCTTCATAATCCTGGGAAAAATAAAACATTGAAAGGGGTTAACTCAAATGCTCGGTAAGGATAACATTATAGTAGAAGCTTTCATAGATAATCATAAACACTTAAGGAAATTTATAATTAAAAAAAGCCTTTTAAACTTGAACTTCAGCATAATATGTCAAAGACAAAATGAAATAATTCCATTTACTTATTCACATGGATATTCTACTAGTCGAAAAATCACATGCAATATCAATAACCACTTTCATAATGATGGAATGCATAATGCCAGACTATCATAACCACATAGCCAAGGCCCCGTGCCAAGACTACAAATAAGATTTTTCCAAGGCCTTGTGCCAATACAATAGTTTGTCTCATGAGACCTACCGATGCATCTAGGAGCTATAGCGGGCTCCACCCGTCACTTATTAAGTCCAATGAATTCCTCATATGAATAGGTTTACACATAACATAAACATTCGTATTAAAACTAGCATACGAAATGTCAATACATTAACCACAAACCATGAATTGTATAAAAATAGCACATCCACAGTCAAACATAACTCATTCTATACAATATGGAAGTTTGTATTGTATCACATTAACCTCAATCAAGAATAATGAAGGATATCGACATAGATGAAAATAATCATCAAAACTATTTGAGAGAAATATCCCCCTTTTTCTTGAAATCATTTAAAAGTCACACTATTTGTTAAGAAGCCATTTAAAAATAGATTTTTGAATCAAAGTGTCCCATACCACTTTGACACTTTTAAAAGGAGTTTAGATTTTAAAACATTAATGACCATATAAATAAATACTTAAATTTTTTTTTAAAACATGGACATTAATGAGCAAGATTTAGAAGAATAAGTCTTTAAAACATTTAAAAATGGTATTTTAGTTAGAGTTTCTAACCAAAAGAGAGACACTTGAATACAAATAATTGAGGTAATCAAAATATTGTAATATCATGAGAATAAAGGAATTCATGATATACTATATCAAAGTACATTATATACACCACATAAAAGGGATTAGGTGTATAACAACAAAGAAGTCTCATTGGAATGTAAATTGAGATGAAATCTCTCATATAGGCTGTATCCTTTGGTTAATGATAAATCAACGACATAGTTATGTGTGAAAAATATCAATACACTAAATATGATTGGATATTCAGTTTAAAACAATCAAAGGACATTCACACATAATCTTGTAAAAACAACACCAAGGAATTGGATGTTCAACTCAACAAATGGAGAATGAGTCAAATTTACTCTTATCAAATTCATATTGATGACTTGAGAAATTATCAATGGAGTGATTATGTGTATAAAAAGTATATCCAGAAAAAAGGGGAGTGGAAATTATGACATAAGCAAATGAATAGTGATTCCACACATAATCTCGGAGTAAAATAATCAATGAAGTTTGCGTAAAGCCGAATAAATGGAAATTAAAATTTCGAATTCCCTTGTCGATTAGGTAATATACGAAACATACACCCATGAAAGAAGGATCAATCAATGATTATGTAAATACCCATAAATTAAATTATAATACATAATGAATACAATTATGGGTAGTGCACATACACCACATGCAATAAATAAGTGGTGAACAATGGAATTCTCACGGAATTAAGAGTGAGATAAGAAACCCCTTACTTTTTACTTTTTCCTTGGTCGAAGGTAGGTTAACCTCCTGTATAATGGTGAAATAATTTTTATTGAATTATAGAAGAATACTTTACATTAATTTGATATCATATATGATTTTTTAACATTGATTTGTTAATTATATCTTAGAATTATCCTCATTTCGGGTGTTAATGGGTTCATTTTACTTTATATTCATTATTATGTGATCCATATTTGTTATTAATGGGATTTATATTATTCATATCAAGAATGATATAAAGTCCTTAAACATTATTTTTAATCATCAAATGAGAATTATACTTGAATAGATACGATGCAGAATGAATCTCATCACGTTCGTGGAGACGGTAGTCCGTACGTACGCACGAACGACAATATCATTCTTTTGATATTAAAATAATATATAATTGGATGGAATATAATATATAAAGAATAATTATCATGTTATATTTATTATTTACATGAATTACACATCATTATTATACTCATCTAAATAATAATTTATTGAATAACAATTACACCACGATGTGGAGACGGTAAGCCGTACGTACGCACGTATGGTGACATGTTATTCAAAGGGTGTATAGAATACTGAATATGGTTGTTCCATATTTATAATAATATTACAGTATATATTAGATAATTGATTAATTATTTTAGAATATAAATAACAATGAAAGAAGAATTGGAAGAAGAAAGGAACTTGAAAAGGGGTGGTGAAAACATTACCTCTTCTTCGGGTTCTTCCTTTTGATTTGATCAAAAGGGCTACTTAGGTTGGCTTTCTGATCAAACTAAGGCCTCTAGGTTGTTTTGAGGGAATTTCAGAGAGTATTTGGGCAGGGGTTGGCCGATCCAAAAGTCTTTGAGGGTGTGAAGAAATGTGAAGGAGGAGTGCCCTTTTATAAGAGGGGTGAGGGGCACCTTTGGAAAAGCTAGAAATATTAATTTATAATAAATTCATATTCGATTTCTAATGGATCCAAAGTAGATTATTTAACTTTTAAGGTAGATATAGGTCTAAATCCATTCAAACAATAGAATTTATACTGGTTTGGGTCATTATATTAACCTTATCTTTTAGTTTTAACTCTTAGTTAATTAGTTTGACATTTACCATGTCACTTTGTATTTTTTTTATTATATAGTTAATCAACTTACTATATACATATAAGAGACCACCATGTGGTCTATTAATGATACAAATATCATGATATAATTCTCTTGGCCGAACCTTAGATTTTTAGGAGTTTAATATCAATTAATAATATAATATGTGTTTTAAAAACTCTTTTTTGTCAATTTTGACACTATTCAATAATTGATTTTTGTAGAAATCATAACCGAATCATTACTTAGAAAAAAGTTAATTAAATAAATACTAACATATCATATTATCCTAGAAAATTATTTTTATTCATAAAAAGTTTCAAATTATATTTATTAGGGTATTTATAATATCAATTATTATAATTTTCACTATTATGGTAATTACTCCAACATTACTGTGTCATAAATAAATTAAATTATTTAATGTCTAAAAATTATAAATAAAATATAATTATGTATTAAATCTTTTTATTTTTCTAATGAATTTTCATCTTCTAAAATCCAATATATATAACCCTATGTAAAAACTGTTTTTCTAAAAGATATATGCTTATGTCAATTTTGTAATTACTTTAACTTAATTAATATAAAGTGTCATTATCACTTACTAGTAGATCCATGGGGTCCCAAAATCGACCAAACTATGCCCATGCTCGTCCATGTATCAAAAAATAGGGTTAAGACACGTTTTAGGGTAATTTAATATTTTTATAATATTATTTATTTACCGTTATTTACCGGATTTACCCTTTAACCATGGTAAATAAAATATTTAGCGAAGTAATTATTCAAAATGTCTAAAAAAAAGATACCTATTTACACAATTTGGACATCCTGATTCCAAATATGGAATCCATTTTTCCAAATTCAAAACACCGAAGTGGCAGAAATTAATTTAAAATTAATTCCCTTTGTTAAAATAAAAAGCGTGTTTTTAAGAGATAAAAACTATCAAAAGATTGAAACTGGTTTATATCTGGTTTAATTGTAAAATTATGTACAATGACCCAAATTGTATTAAATGGTAAAAATATATTCTAAATATAATTTAAAATCAGTCAAATTCATAATTTATCACTATTAATTATTTCGATTAAAAAAGTTGTTTTTAATTAAAATTTAGTAATTTTCACTATTCATCAAAATATAAAAGTTATCTGAAAAGTACCAAAATTTCACCCTAGGATAATTTGGTTATTCCAAATCCAAAAATGAAGTCTATTTCTCCAAATTCAAAACATCAATGTTGCATTTTAAAATTAATTCCCGCTTTCAAAACCAAAAGGCGTATTTTTAAGAAATAATAATTATCAAATGTTTGACACTTGTTTATGTCCAATTTCAAGGTGAAATTACTTAAAATGACCATTATTTGATAAAATAGTAAAAATATAATCTATTTATACTTCCAAACCATTAAAAAATATAATTTAACAATATAAATTATTTTGATTAAAAAAGTTGTTTTCAGATAAAATATAGTATTTTTCACTATTCACCCAAATATGAAAGTTATAAAAAAGACACCAAAAAAATATTGAAACTAAATTCTTATGTCTCGATTCTAAAGAAGAATTTCATTTTGTCAAATTGAATATATTAATGTTTCAAATATTTGATTTAAAAAGGCCTCGCCATTAAAAGGGTGGTAAATTTTCATTTTTTGAAAAATACTTCTTTTATCTGAAAAAATGAATTTGTTCATAAATCATGTCTTAGAAACTCATAATATCGATTAAAATTATAAGGATAATATAATATCTAAAATTCAGTTAATACTATTCATAACCTCTTTTGATCGGCTAGTTTGGTAAGTCGGGGTGCACTTGAACTCAGTGTTGCGTACAACACACGCCATTGTATTATTCAAAGAAAAGTGTACTGTGGAAGATTGGGGTGTTACATTCTCCCCTAATTCAATAAATTTCTTCCTCGCAATTTTTAAAATTGTGCTTGGGAATATAATGTAATGTCCCACATCGGAAAAAGAGTCAATAAAACTATCACTTTAAAAGAAAGAAAGAGAGGTATAAAGGTCACCCAAGATAACCAATAATAGGATTCCAGATAGGAAAACCTGGATATGGATGATAAACGTAGTGTCAAGTTCTGATGGAGAGGGATAGAAATCGTGAATAGGAGAATGTTAACAATAATAAAACCACAAACTTGTCTTGGGACAAACGATCATTAATCTCCTAATAGGAAAAGTAAACGGACAACATTTTTTGTTTTAAGTTACATTACATAAGGATGAGGAATTTATTTATGATATTGACTAAGAATATAAAGATATATACTTACTTTTTAAGTAGAGTTTCATTCTTTAATAAATTTTCACCACTAACTCATTTTTTTAAACGATGAGTATTCAAGAAGACTTGGTCACACTGGAAGAGCTAGAAAAAACTTCTATAGAATCACATGATCCATACATGATAAACTATATATTTATATTGTTTTTAGAGATTAATCAAAACCAAAATGGTTAGTACAAGATCTAATGATCCCCCAAAAGTATATTCCTTGAGAGAAATAAAAACTAATCTTAATTTCTAAAATTAAACCAATAATACCTCAAAGTTAAATAAATACCATTCAATAATCAATTTTCCTTAAAATCCTTCAATATAATCCAAACTAATATTGAAACACAAAACATAGAATAATTTGATTATGTAGTCTCCCATGTTAAATTGTATCTCCAAATGACATCAAATACTCTTAAAGTCACATAATTAAAATTAATTAACCTCATCACATATTCTCTATTATAGGTTAATCATTTCCATAAATAACCCAAATCACTATAAATCCACAATAAAAACGTAGATAAAAATCTACCATTACTCCACAAATGAAACCCCATAGTATTCTATTTTACTTGGGCATATAGTGCTCCCAACAAAGCGAACATCTTCCAAAATAACATTTATCACTTAATCACCAAATAATTTTCCTATACCAAGGGTATTCATTTGATAAGACATAAGAACCCAAATCAACTTATTATTGATCAATAAAATCATTTAACTAAAAATAATTAGTCACACTATCCGGGGACTTCACGTAGTCTAGTGGTAGGCGATAAATCCCAATTACACTTTGGTTGTGGGTTCGATTCCCAGAGTTTTGTCCGACGCGACGGGTTGTCATGCGGTCTGCGTGTTTTCCTTTTCAAAAACTATGTATTATAACATTACCAAAATGAGATAAATTCCTCAAAATAACCATAACATAATTTAACCACAAATATTATCTCATACCTTGCATTTCCATCCCAAATTATAATAACGTATAATTGTTTCAAACCCAATGATCATATAAAACCAAATGGTTTTTTATCACTATATCCATAAGAGAAGAGATAATTCTTCCTCGAATATCATTCTCACATGGAAAACTGCAGGGTTACAAATACAAGAGAAAATTATTCCAAAGTAAACCCATAAAAAAGGAGCAATAAAACTTTTGAAAAATTTCCTCAACCATTTATTTCCACATAGCTTCTTCTTTGACCAAGAAAATATCCTATAGAATAGGGAATTCACTTGGGTAATGGCCAGGTACCCTACATTTACGGCAAATGACTGTAAATGGAATCTTGGGACCATTTTTATCTTCTTCTATAGTACTCTTCAATTTGCTTCTGCAATTCTTCACTTTATGTCCTTCCTTCCCACACGTAAAGCATTTCTTGGTCCCATTGAGACACTTTCCCAGGTGTCTCCTACCACATTTATTTCATGATGGAAATTGAGGGTTCTTTTCTCCATGGTCTCTATTGCTAGAGCTCTTATCATTCATCACCTTTCTCTTCCTTGTTGAGTCTGGGAGTTGGTTATTATATATGTTTTTGATCATATTTTTGGAAAACTGATTTGGCATAAACACAATATCTTTCAAGCCTATCAACACTCCATTTTGTTGCTCATTTCCACCATCGTTCCCACCTTGTACATCATTTTCAAAGTTACTAGGACTTCCTTGGAATCCAGCCATTGACTAAAACCAGAAAGCATTGTGTGAGTAACAGTAGTCATAAAATTATTTAAATAATATCATGTCACCATATTCTCAATTTGAAACACAGTAGGATTAACCAAGGTCATTTACTCTCATCTTATATATAATAATTCAAATTTGTTTGTAAAGAAAATGTAAATTACCCTAAGCATATCCCTCGGGAGTGTCGTAACCAAGAGTGAAGCAAGTCCCGTTGCCGTGCACTAGTTCCCGTTCGAGTCTAGCTCCAAGAGGTGTTTTCGGGTTTTACCCCTAGGTACATCTGTGCCAGAGCCGCCTCTACCTGCTCGTATCCAGAAAGGGATGTATTCCTCGGAAAACTCACAAAATCTCTACAATACCAAAATTCTAGGAAGTTCTCTTATACTAATCTTCAAAGTTCATCTTAGTTCTTCGTGCTCTAATCAGTGTTTATCTAAATCTAGGTTCCAAGGTTTGTACTAAACTTCCTCTGATACCAATTGTAACGCCCCGACCCCAGTTACCCAGAGTCGGTGCATTATTAGATAACATTGGCATGATCACAAGAAAGATCAAGTCTCGAAAAACCGATTAGTTTAGTAACCTTAGAAACACTAGATATATTCATAATGATTTACATTACATCATAAAAAAACATCTTGTCTTCATATCCCATCATACTATCCCTGTAGGTTATTCATAAATTACTTATTCATAATCCTGGGAAAAATAAAACATTGAAAGGGGTGAGCTCAGATGCTCAGTAATGATAACATTATAGTAGAAGCTTTCATAGATAATCATAAACACTTAAGGCAATTTATAATTAAAACTAAAGCCTTTTAAACTTGAAATTCAGCATAATATGGCAAAGATAAAATGAAATAATTCTATTTACTTATTCACATGGATATTCTACTAGTCGAAAAATCACATGCAATATCAATAACCACTTTCATAATGATGGAATGCATAATGCCAGACTATCATAACCACATATCCAAGGCCTCGTGCCAAGACTACAAATAAGATTTTTCCAAGGCCTTGTGCCAAGACACTAGCTTGTCTCATGAGACCTACCGATGCATCGAGGATCTATAGCGGGCTCCACTCATCACTTATTAAGTCCAATGCATTCCTCATATGAATAGGTTTAAACATAACAAAAACATTTGTATTAAAACTAGCATACGAATTGTAAATACTTTTACCACAAACTATGAATGGTATAAAAATAGCACATCCATAGTCAAACATAACTCATTCGATACAATATGGAAGATTGTATTGTATCAAATTAACCTCAATCAAGAATAATGAAGGATATTGACATAGATGAAAATAATAATCAAAACTATTTGAGAAAAATATCCCCCTTTTTCTTGAAATCATTTAAAAGTCACACTATTTGTCAAGAATCCATTTAAAAATAGATTTTTGAATCAAAGTGTCCCATACCACTTTGAAACTTTTAAAAGGAGTTTTAATTTTAAAACTTTAATGTCCATATAAATAAATCCTTAAAACAATTTTTAAAACATGGACATTAATGAGCAAGATTTAGAAGAATAAGTCTTTAAAACATTTAAAAATGGTATTTTAGTTAGAGTTTCTAACCAAAAGAGAGACACTTGAATACAAATAATTGAGGTAATCAAAACATTGTAATATCATGAGAATAAAGGAATTCATGATATACTATGTCAAAGTACATTATATAAACCACATAAAAGTGATTTGGTGTATAACAACAAAGAAGTCTCAATGGAATGTAAATTGAGATGAAATCTCTCATAAAGGTTGTATCCTTAGGTTAAAGATAAATCAACGACATAGTTATGTGTGACAAATATAAATACACTAAATATGATTGTATATTCAGTGTAAAACATTCAAAGGACATTCACACATAATCTTGTAAAAACAACACCAATGAATTGGATGTTTAACTCAACAAATGGAGAATGAGTTAAAATTACTCTTATCAAATTCATATCGATGACTTGAGAAATTATCAATGGAGTAATTATGTGTATAATTAGTATATCCACAAAAATGGGAGTGGAAATTATGACATAAGGAAATGAATAGTGATTCCACACATAATCTCAGAGTAAAATAATCAATGACGTTTGCGTAAATCCGAATAAATGGAAATTGAAATTTCAGATTCCCTTATCGAATAGGTAACATACGAAACATACACCCATGAAAGAAGTATCATACAATGATGATATAAATACCCATAAATTAAAGTATAATACACAATAAATACAATTAAGGGTAGTACACATACACCACATGCAATAAATAAGTGGTGAACAATGGAATTCTCACGGAATTAAGAGTGAGAAACCCCTTACTTTGTACTTTTTCCTTAGTCGACAGTAGGTTAAACTCCTGTATAGTGGTTAAATAATTGTTATTGAATTATACAATAATCATTTACATTAATATGATATCATATATGATCTTTTAACATTGATTTGTTAATAATATCTTAGAATTATCGTCATTTCGGGTGTTAACAGGTTCATTTTACTTTATATTCTTTGTTATGTGAGCCATATTTGTTATTAATGGGATGTATATTATTCATATACAGAATTATATCAAGTCCTTAAACATTATTTTTAATCATCAAATGAGAATTATACTTGAATAGATACGATGGAGAATGAATCTCATCACGTTCGTGGAGACGGTAGTCCGTACGTACGCACGACCGACAATATCATTCTTTTGATATTAAAATAATATATAATTGGATGGTATATCATATATACAGAATAATTATCATCTTATATTTATTATTTACATGAATTACACATCATTATTATAACCATATAAATAATAATTTATTGAATAACAATTACACCACGACGTGGAAACGGTATGTCGTACGTACGCACATATGGTGACATGTTATTCAAAGGGTGGATAGAATACTGAATATGGTTGTACCATATTTATAATAATATTACAGTATATAGGAGATAATGGATTTATTATTTTATAATATTAATAACAAAGAACGAAGAGGTGTAAGAAGAAAGGAACTTGAAAAGGGGTGGTGAAAACAATACCTCTTCTTCGGGTTCTTCCTTTTGATTTGATAAAAAGGGCTACTTAGGTTGGATTTATGATCAAACTAAGGCCTCTAAGTTGTTTTTAAGGAAGTGGAGAGAGTATTTGGGTAGGGTATGGCCGAACTAAAAGGCTTTTATGGTGTGAAGAAATGTTAAGGAGGAGTTCCCTTTTATCAGAGGGGTGAGGGGCACCTTTGGAAAAGCTAGAAATATTAATTTATAATAAATTCATATTCGGTTTCTAATGGCTCCAAATTTGATTATTTAAAGTTTATGGTGGGTATAGGTCTACATAAATTCAACCAATAGAATTTAGATAGGTTTGGGTCATTATATTATCCTTATCTTTTAGTTTTAACTCTTAGTTAATTAGTTTGACATTTACCATGTCACTTTGTATTTTTTATATTATATAGTTAATAAACATACTATATAAATCCAAGAGACCCCCATGTGGTCCATTAATGATACACTTATCATGATATAAGTCTCTTGTCTGAACCTTAGATTTTTAAGAATTTAATATCAATTAATAATATAATATTTGTTTTAAAAACATTTTTATGTCAATATTGACACTATTCAATAATTGATTTTTGTAAAACTCATAACAAAACGATTACTTAGAAAAACGTTAATTAAATCAATCCTAACATATCATATTATCCCAAAAAATTAGTGTAATTCATAAAAAGTCTCAAATTATATTTATTTGGGTATTTATAATATCAATTATTATAATTTTTCACTATTATGGTAATTACTGCAACATTACTGTTTCATAAATAAATTAAATTATTTAATGTCTAAAAATTATAAATAAAATATAATTATTTATTAAATCTTTTTATATTTCTAATTAATATTTACAGTCTAAAATCTAACATATATAACCCTATGTAATTTTTTTTTTCTAAAAGATATATGCTTATGTCATTTTTGTAATTACTTTAACTTAAATAATATAAAGTGTCATTATCACTTACAAGTGGTTCCATGGGGTCCCAAAATCGACCCAAAGATGCCCATGGTCGGCCATGTATCAACAAATAGGGTTAATAGACGTTTTAGGGTAATTTAATATTATTATAATATTATTTATTTACCCTTATTTACCGGATTTACCCTTTAACCATGGTAAATAAAATATTCACCGAAGTAATTATTCAAAATGTCTAAAAATAAAAGTTACCTATTTAAAAAATTTGGACATCATGATTCCAAATATTGAATCCATTTTTCCAAATTTAAAACACAGAAGTGGCAGAAATTAATTTAAAATTAATTCGCGTTGTTAAAACAAAAAGCGTGTTTTTAAGATATAAAAACTATCAAAAGATTGACACTGGTTTATATCTAGTTTATTTGTAAAATTATGTACAATGACACACATTGTATTAAATGGTAAAAATATATTATAAATATAATTTAAAACCACACAAATTCATAATTTATCACTATTAATTATTTCGATTAAAAAAGTTGTTTTTAATTAAAATTTAGTAAGTTTCACTATTCATCAAAATATAAAAGTTATCTGAAAAGTACCAAAATTTCACCCTAGGCTAATTTGGTTATTCCGAATCCATAAATGAAGTCTATTTCACCAAATTCAAAACCTAAATGTTCTATTTTAAAATTAATTCCCGCTTTCGAAACCAAATGGCGTATTTTTAATAAATAATAACTATCAAAAGTTTGACACTTGTTTATGTCCAATTTCAAGGTCAAATTACTTTAAATGACCATCATTTGATTAAATAGTAAAAATATAATCTATTTATACTTCCAAATCATTAAAATGTATAATTTAACAATATAAATTATTTTGATTAAAAAAGTTGTTTTCAGATAAAATATAGTATTTTTCACTATTCGCCAAAATATGAAAGTTATCAGGAAGACACCAAAAAATTATTGAAACTAAACTCTTATGTCCCGATTCTAAATAAGAATTTAATTTTGTAAAATCGAATATATAAAAGTTTCAAATATTGGATTCAAAAAGGCCTCGACATTAAAAGGGTGGTAAAATTTCATTTTTTGAAAAATACTTCTTTTATCTGAAAAAAATGAATTTTTTCATAAATCATGTCTTAGAAACTCATAATATCGATTAAAATTATATTTATAATATAATATTTTAAATTCAGTTAATACTATTCATAACCTCTTTTGATCAGCTAGTTTGGTAAGTCGTGGTGCGCTTGAACTCAGTGTTGCGTACAACACACGCCATTGTATTATTCAAAGAGAAGTGTACTGTAGAAGATTGGGGTGTTACAATACCATCCAATTACATATGATTTTACCACTAATAGAAAGATATTGTTAGTTGTGCGTACGTACAACTTACCGTCTCCACGATGCGATGATATTTCATTCCCCATCATAATTGTTCCAGAATAATTTTCATTTGATGATTAAAAATAATGTTTATGAACTTAAAATCATTCTATATATGAATCAAATACATCCTATCCATAACAAAAATGACTTACGTTACAAAATATATAATGGAAAATGAATCCGTTAACACCCAAAACTACGATACTACTAAAATATCATAAAAACGAAATATTAGAAGATCATATATGATATCATATTTATGTATGTGGTTATTTTATAATTTAATAAAAATTATTTCACCATCATACGGGAGGATAATTTACCCTCTACTAAGGAAAATTACAAGGTGAGTGGTTTTCATCTCACTTTTTTATTCTTGTGAGATTAAAGCTATATTTTCCACTATTTCATTTTATGTGGTGTATATACTACCGATGATTGTATTATTTGTGTAATATACTTTAATTTATGGTTATTTAAATCATAATTATATGATCCTTATTTCATGGGGTGTATGTTATGTTAGATTCCAAATTAGTAAGGGAACAACAAATTTCAATATCCACTCATTGGCCTTTACTTATACTTCAATAATTATTTTACTCCAAGATTATGTGTGGGAATCACTATATATTATTTATGTAGTAATTTCCACTCCCATTTGCGTGTTTATACTTTTGATACACATAATCACTCCACTAATAAATTCTTATGCCATTATTATGAACTTGTTAAGGGTAATTTTAACTCAATTTCCATTCATTTGAGTTAAACATCCAATTCATTGGTTTTGTTTTTACAATAATATATGTGAATGTAATCTAATTGAGTTACACATAATATTGACTTAAATTTAGTGTATTTATATTCTTCACAAATAATTATTTCATTTATTTATATTTAATCTAAGGAAACAGTCTTTATAATGGATTTTATCTCAATTTTCATTCCATTGAGACCTCTTTGCTGTTATGCACCAATTCACTTTTATATATTTTATATACTCTGCTTTAACATATTATATCCTAAAACCATTTATTCTTTGAATATTATAAGGTTTTGATTAATTTTATTCCTATATTATTTGTATTCAAGTGTCTCTCATTTGGTTGGGAACTCTTTAACATAAATATAGTTTTAATTTTTTCTTCTTCTAAATAATTCTCAGTAATGTCGATGTTTTAAATATAGTTTTAATGATTTATTTATATAGAAAGGAACATTTTTAAATTCAAATTATTTTCAATAGTTTCAAAGTGGTATGTTACACTTTGATTCAAAAATCTCTTTTAAATGACTTCTTTGATAAATAGTGTGACTTTTAAATGTTTTCAAGAAAAAGGGGATATTTCTCTCAAATAGTTTTACTAATTATTTTAATCTTTGTCAATATACTTCATAGTATTTTATTCTTGAGGGAGGTTGATTTATTATAATACAATATTTTATATTGTATTTAATGAGTTACATTTGACTGTGGGTGTGATATTTTTCTACCATTCATGGTTTGTGGTTAAATTATTTCCATTTTGTATGTTAGATTTAAAATGAATGTTTAGATAATGTTTCACCATTTTCATATGAGGATTACATTGGACATAGTATGTGATGGGTGGGGCCCTCTATAGCCCCTTAATCCATCTGTAGGTATCAAGAGACAAATTAGTGTCTTGATACAAGGTCTTGACAAATTGTTTTTGTAGTCTTGGCATGAGGCCTTGACTATGTGGTTATGAGGCCCAACATTATGAATTCCATCATTATTAAATTATATATTGATATTAAATTTTCTTATTCGACTAGTATAATATCCATGTCTATAAGTAAATGTAATTATTTGATTTATCTTTTCCATATTATGCATAATTTAAGTCTAAATGTCTTCTGTTTTTTTCTTATACATTTCCTTAAATGTTTATTCTTTCTTATGATAGTTTCTGCTATATTGTTATCCTTACTGAGAATATGAGATCACCCCTTTTCTTATATTTTATTTTTCTTAGGATGCGATGAAGTATATTATGATTTACCTTCATGAATAGGCTAAGGGATATGAGTGTGTTCAAAGGAGACACAACGTTATTGTGTTTCCATTTCATAATGTAATGTATAACTTCTGTATGCATCTATTACCTCAAAGGATACTAAACTAATCAGTCTTTAGAGACTTGATCTATTGTGATCATGACAATGTTATGTAACAATTCCCTAACTCTAGGTAACTATGGTCAAGGCATTTGAATTGGTATCAGTGGAAATTTAGTACAAACCTTGTAAACTAGATTTAGAAAAAATCGGATTAGAGAGAATTACCCTAAGATAGTCCTTGAGGATTAGTATAGAAGAACTTTCTAGATTTTTTTATGTTGAGACTTTATTAATTTTACAATAAATACATCCCTATCTGGATACGAGCAGGTAGAGGTGGCTCTGGCACAGATGTATCTAGGGGTAAAACCCAAAAACACCACTTTGATCTAGACTCAAACAGGAACTGGTGCACGACAATTGGGCTTTCTATACTCTTGGTTATGAAACTCAAAGGGGGTTATGCTTAGGATAATTCAAATTTTCTTTACAAACTGATTTGAAGGATTTTAATAAAAGAGGAGAATAAAAAATATTGGTTAATCCTAAGTTGTTTTAGATTGAGAATAAGCTGTCATGATATTCTCTAAATGATATTATGGCTATTTTTACTCACATAATTCATTCTAGTTTTAGTCAATGGTTGGACTCCATGGAATTCATTGTAACAATGAACATGATGTACATGGTGGGAATAATTGTGGAAATGAGAAACTAAATGGAATGTTGATAGACGTAAAAGATATCATGTTCATGCTGAAGAAGGTTTCCAAAAATACAATCAACAACATATACATTAACCAACTCCCAAACTGAAAAAAGAATATAAAGGTGATGAATAATAAGAGCTCTAGCAGTGGAGAATGTAGAGAAAATAAAGCTCAATTTCCATCATATAGGAAATATAGAAGGAGAAACCTAGGAAAGTGACTCAATGAAACCAATAAACGCTTTTTGTGTGGGAAATAAAGACATAAATAAAGAATTTCAGAGGAAAAATGAAGAGCACTATGTAAGAAAATAAAAATAATCCTAAGAATCCATTTATAGTCATTTTCCATAATGTATGGGACCTGGGAATTACCCGAGTCAATTCACTAATCTATAAGAAATCCACTAGGTCAAATAAGAACCTTTGAAGAATTAAATGGATCATGAAATGTTTAAAAGTATAAATGCTCTTTCCTTATGAGATTACTTTGGAATACTTTTCTCTTGTATGTGTAACCTAGTAGTTTGTTCTATGAAAATTATATTTGAGGAATAATTGTATTTTCTATTGTATATATAGTTATAACGAATCATTTGGGTTTATCTGATCCTTGAATTTGAGGCAATTACTTGTTATTAATTTTTTGGGATGAAAATGTAAGTTATGAGATAAAATTTGTGGTAAAATTATGTTATAGTTATATTTATGAATTTATCTAATTTTGGGAATGTTATAAAATATAGTTTTTGAAAAAGGAAAACACATAGACTATTTGATAAACTGTTACATTGGACAAAGCTACGAGAATAAAACCCATAACCAAAGTGTGACTTGAATTTATCACCTACCACTGGACCACGTGAAGTCCTTGGTTTGTGTGCCTAATTATTTTTAATTAAATTATTTTATTAATCAATAATAAGTTGACTTCGGATCTTATGTTTTATCATATGGATATCCTTAGTATTGGAAAATGATTTGTTGATTAAGTGATAAATGCTATTTTGGGAGATGTTCGCTCTGTTGGGAACACTATATGCCTTAGGAAAATAGAATACTATGGGATTTCATTTGAGGAGTAATGGTGGATTTTTATTTTAGAAGAATATATATTTTTTATAGAAATTTTGTTTATTAATGAAAATGATTAACGTGTCATAGATAATAAGTGATTTGGTTAATTACACTATAGTATGAGACTTTAAGATAAGTTTATGTTATTTAGAGATAAATGTTATGATTTATTATGAATGATGAGGTGATTAAATTCTTCAGAGTTTTGGGATTCAATCTTAGTTTGGATTTTGTTGAAGGATTTTAAGGAAAATTGTTGATTGAATGGTCTTTATTTAACATTGTGGATTATATTTTTAATTTTGGAAATTATGGTTAGTATTTATTTCTATAAGGGATTATCCATTTTGTGGATCATCTGATCTTGTACAATCTGTTTTACTTTTGGATAATCTCTAAATGCAAGTGAAATATATAGTTCATCCTTTGTGGATTATAAGATTATCTAGAAGTTGATTCTAGCACTTCAGGCATGACCAATTCATCTTGAATACTCATCATTTAGAGAAAATATGAGTTAGTGGTTGAAATTTATTAAAGGATGAAACTCTACTGGAAAAGTAAGTAGATCAGTTTATGTTGTTATTCAATCTCATAAATAAATTCCTCAACTTTATGAAATGGAACCTAAAATAAAAAACATATTTTTTGTAATTTTACTACTAGGAAACTCATGAACGTTTATCCCAACTTAATTTTGGGGTTTTCTTGTGGTTAATATTATCCTGATCATGTTTTCTATCAATCTATATTAGAACTTGACACTTAGCTTATCTTCTATATCCATGTGTTCCTACAAGGAATCCTTGTATGGGTTATCTCAGGTGACCATTGTACTTCTCTTTCTTTATTTTAATGTGATTGTTCTATTGACACTTTTTCTGATGTGGGACTTTAAATGAAGTTCCAAAATCCAAATTTAATATTGAAAGGACGCAATTTTTAAATCGGGGGAAGAATGTAACACCCCATGATTTTATTGTAGGTTATTTTCTTTTAAGTAATTCAATAGCTTGCGCTATACGCAACACCGAGTTCGAGCACACCATGACTTACCAAACTAGCTATTCAAAAAGCGGTTATGAATAGTATTAACTAAATTTTGTATACTCAATATAATTTTGACATCCATATTATGTGTTTCTTAGACATAATATAAGAACAAATTCAATTTTTCAGATAAAAGATGTTTTTAAAAAAAAATGCAATTTTACCACCTTCTAATAGATAACCCTTTTTAAATCCAATATTTTACCCTTTTATATATTCAATTTGACAAAATAAACTTCTTCTTTGGAATCATGACATAAAAATTTAGTTTGTATAATTTTTTGGTGCTTTTCTGATAACTTTTATATTTTGATGAATTGTGAAAAATACTAAAATTTAATTGAAAACAACATTTTTAATAAAAATAATATATAGTGTTAAATTGTACATTTTAATGGGTTTTAAGTGTAATTAGATTATATTTTTATCATTTAATCCTATTTTGGTCATTAGAAGAAATTTTACATTTAAATTGGCCATAAACACAAATCAATCTGTTGATAGTTTGTACTTCTCAAAAACCTTCTTTCTGGTTTTGACAATGGGAATATTTTTTAACTTAACTAATAAAACTTCTATGTTTTTAATTTGGTAAAATAGACATAATTTTTTAATTTTTAATATGAAAATTATTTTTGGGTGAATTTTTGGTATTTTTCTAAAAACATTCAATTTTTGATGAATAGTGAAATCACTACGTTATTGTTTAAAGAAAAAATTTTATTTCAATAATTAGGTTTAATTTAAATTTATTATAAGGTAAAAAAATACCTATTTTAGTCCAACCTAATTCATTTAATTTGATTTATAAAAATATTAGATATATAAAATTTTATTGAACTTTTTACCGTCTTTTACTCACCATCTAGGAACATTTGAAAATTTGTAGAAAACATAATTTTATCACTTAAATGAATTTAATTTCAAAAATCCAATAGACACAGTTGACATCAAGAAGTAAAATTTGGTTCAATAGGATGAAAATAATTTTTGGTGAATAGTAACTTTTGAATTTTATTTACCATAGTTTAAAGTAGATAGGGTAATTAAATGTTAAAATGATTTTATAATTAACCTAACACATGTCATAATTCTATTCGATATGTTTATTTTGACCAATATCAACCTTATGACAAAAATATGGTCCTTTTTTATCCAATTGGATTACATTAAGATATTTATTATATTTTATTTAAAGAAGAGTTAAAAGTGTTAAATTCAAATTTTAAAAAATAAAACATTTATAATAAAAGATTATACATAAGATAAATTTTATTATAAATATTCATTATAATTTTAAAAATATTTCCTACATCATAGTATTTTATTTATAATTTATATACATTGAATAATTAAATTTATTTATGACATAATGATGATGCAATAACTACCTTATTAACGAAATACTAAAATAATTGATATTATAAATATTAAAATAAATTTATATTGAAACTTTTGATTCCATACAGGAATTTTCAAGGTCAATATGACATCTTATAGTTTATGCAATTTATTTTTTTCGAATAAATAATATTTTAATAACTTTCCCAAAAACCAAATACTAAATAGTGTCAAAATAGTCATAAATGGGTTTTTCAAACAACTATTATTCTATTAAATTATTTAATGGTCCTAACAATCTAAGGTTCGGAAAAAGGAATTATATAGTGATAGATATGTAATTAATTAACCACTATTTTTTCTCTTGGATTTTTATAGTAACTTTCTTAACCATGTATTATAATAATACCAGAAGATATGGTAAAAGTTAAACTATTTAACCAAGAGTCAAATCTAAATGATAAGGTTAATATGGTGACCAAAAATTTTATAAAACGTATTGGTTGAGAGGTTTTCAACCCAAACCCACCTTATCGTTGAAATAAATCCATTTTGATCCATTAAAAACTGAAAATTATTTTATAATAAAATAATATTTCCAGATTTTCTGAAAGTTACCCACACCTCTCTTATAAAAGGGTACTTCCCCTTCTTTTAATTTCACACCTCTAAAGCATTGTATCTAGGTCATCCCCTAATAAAATATCCTCTCATCTACACTCACTTAAACATAGAGGCTTTTCATTGATCATAAATCCAATATAAGGAGCCATTGTTTTTAAATCAAATGGAAGAACCCAAAGAAGAGGTAATCACTTCATCACCTCTTTCAAAGTTATTTTCTTCTTCCACTACCTATTTATTTGTTTTTTCCATAATAAAATAATAACTCCAGTACCTTCTACATACTGAGATGTTATTATAAATATGTTAAAACCATATTCATTACTCTATCCATCCTATGAATGTCAATGTCACCATGCGTGCTTACGTACGACTTACCATCTCCATGTCGTGTTGTAGTTTCTTATTATTCAATTCATTATTTGGATGGGTATAATAATGAGTATAACTAATTTAAATAATAAATATAACATGTTAGTGATTATGTATAAATAACATAACTTCCAACTACATACGATTTCACTACTAATAGAATGACATTGCGGATCGTGTGTACGTTCGACTTACCGTCTCCACGTCATGATGAGATTTTATTCCCCATCATAACCATTCTAGAATAATTTTCATTTAATGATTAAAAATAATTTTTAAGAACATAATATCATTCAAGATATGAGTCAAATATATCCTATCCATAACAAATATTACTTATGTAACAAAACATATAAAGGAAAACAAATCAATTAACACCTGAAACAGTGATAGTATTGAAGGATCATTTACAAAGAAATATTATAATATCATATTTGATATCATATTTATGTATGAAGTTCTTGTAAAATTTGATAAAAATTATTACACCATTATATAGGATGTTAACATACTCTAAACTAAGAAAAATTTCAAGGTAAGGGTTTTTCATCTCACTTTTTATTCCTGTGAGATTCATGCTATATTTTCCACTATTTCATTTTATACGGTGTATATATTGCCCATGATTGTATTATTTGTGTAATATAATTTAATTTATGTGTATTTAAATCTTCATCATATGATCCTTCTTTCATGGTGTGTATGTTTCATATGTTACCAAATCAGGTAAGGGAATTTCACATTTCAATTTCCACTCATTGGGCTTTACATATACTTCATTAATTATTTTACTCCAAGATTATGTATGGATTCACTATTTATTATTTATATTGTAATTTAAACCCCCCTTTGAGAGTATATACTTTTTATACACATAATCACACCATTTATAAATTTTCATTCCATTGATATGAACTTGTTAAGGGTAATATTAACTCAATTTCCATTCATTGAGTTAAACATCCAAGTCATTGGTTTCATTTTTACAAGAATATGTGTAAATGTACTCTAATTTATTTACAATAAATATCTAATTATATTGATTGAATTTATATTCTTCACACATAATTATTTCATTAATATATCCTTAAACTAATGATATAGTCATCATAAGGGATTTTGTCTCAATTTACATTCTATTGAGACCTCTTTGTTGTTATGCACCAATTCACTTTTATATAGTGTATATACTATCCTTTGACATATTATATCATGAATCCTTTTATTCTCATGATATTATAATGTTTGGATTAATTTTATTCCCCAATTATTTTTATTCAGGTGTCTATCATTTTGTTACAAACCTTTTAACTAAAATATAATTTTAAAGATTTATTCTTCTAAATCATTCTCAGTTATTTCCATGTTTTAAAAATGGATTTAAGGATTTGTTTATATGGACATGAGTGTTTTGAAATTAAAATTCCTATCTGAAGTTTCAATGTGGTTAGGGATAATTGTATTCAAAAATCTCTTTTAAATGTCCTCTTTTAATAATAGTGCAACTTTTAAATGTTTTCAAGAAAAATGGGATATTTATATAAAATTGTTTTACTGATTATTTTCATCTATGTCAATATCCTTCATTGTATTTTATTCTTAATATAGGTTTATTTATTATAATACAATATTACATATTGTATTTAATGAGTTATGTTCGACTATGGATGTGCTATTTTTATACTATTCATGATTTGTGGTTAATGCATTGAAATTTCGTATGCCAGTTTTAATACAAATGTTTAGATTATGTTTCACCCATTTTATATGACTAATGCATTGGAGATTGTATGTGATGGAATAGTCTTGTTATAGACCCTCGATGCATCGGTAGGTCTGATGAGACAAACTACTGTCTTGGAACAAGGACTTGAAGAAAATTATTAGTAGTCTTGGCACGAGGCCTTGACTCTATGGTTATGATGTCCGACATTATGCATTAAATAATTATTAAATGAGATATTTATATTACATATGATTATTCGACTAGTAGAATATCTATGTGAATAATTAAATGGAGTTATTTAATTTTTCTATGCCATATTATGCTTAATTTTTTGGTTAAAAATCTTGTGTTTTAATCTTATACATTGCCTTAAATGTTTATGTTTTCATATGATAGTTTCTATTATATTGTTATCCTTACTGAGCATCAGATATCACCCCTTTCTTATGTTTTATTTTCCCAGGATGTGAAGAAGTATATTATTATTGACCTATAGGAATAGTCTAAGGGATATGAGTGTGTTCAAAGGGGACACAATGTTATAGTTTTTCCATTTTGTAATGTAATGTAAAATGTATCTATATATCTAATACCTCTAAGGCTTCTAAACTAATCGGTCTTAAGATACTTGATCTCTTGTGATAATAACAATTTTATTTAATATTTAACCAACTCCAGGTAACCAGGGTTGGGGCATTATAGTTAGTATAAGAGGAATTTTAGTACAAACCTTGAAAACTAGATTTTGAAAAACCTTGATTACAGAACATTACCCTAAGATGGACTTTGAAGATTAGTATAGAATAACTTCCTTGAATTTTGGTAATGTAGAGTTTTTAGAGTTTTCCAATCAATAAATCTCTGACTAGATATGAGCAGGTAGAGGTGGCTCTGGAATATATGTATCTAGGGGTAAAACCCGAAAACACGGTTTTGAGCTAGAACCAAATGGGAATTGGTGCAAGAGAATAGGCATTGTAGCACTCTCAGTTACGACACTCCTAGGGGATAGGCTTAGTATAATTCCCATTTTCATTACAAACTGATTTGAAGGACATTAATATAAGATGAGAATAAATAAACATCGTTAATCCTAAGGAGTTTTAGATTGAAAATAATGTGTCATGATATTCTGTAAATGATTTTATAACTATTGTCACTCACACTATGATTTCTGGTTTTAGTCAATGGCCAAATTCCAAGGATGTCATAGTAACATTGAACATGATGTACAAGGTGGGAACAATGGTGGAAATGAGAAACTAAATTGAATTTTGATAGGTTTAAAATATATCATGTTCATACTGAATCATGTTTCCAAAAATATGATCAACAACATATACATTATCCAACTCCCAAACTCAAAAAAGAAGAGAAAAATAGATAATGATAAGAGCTCTAATAGTGGGTCCTATGGAGAAAAGAAAGCTCAATTTCCATCATGTAGGAAATTTGGAAGGATACCCCCTGGAAAGTGTCTTAGTGGAATAAAAAATGTTTTATGTGTGGGAAAAAATGACGTAAAGAGAAAAATTGCCAATGAAAAATGAAGAGTACTGTGGGAGAAAATAAAACTGATCCTAAGAATCCAATTACAATAATTTTCCATAAATGTAGTGGACTTGGGAATTACCCGAGTCAATGACCAATTCTACAGGATAACAACTAGGTCAAAGAAGAACCTATGTGGAATAAAATGGATGATAAAATGTTTAAAATTAGTAATTCTCATTATTGATGGTATTACTTTGGAAGAATTTTCAATTGTATGTGTAAATATATAGTTTTTTATGTGAAAATGATATTTGGGGAAGAATTATATTTTCTTTTGTGGATATAGTTATAAAGAACCATTTGGGTTTATATGATCTTTGAATTTGAGGCAATTACAGGTCATTAATTTTTGGGATGAAAATGTGGGGTATGAGATAACATTTTTGGTTAAATTATGTTATGGTTATTTTTAGGAATTTATCTCATTTTGGGAATGTTATAAAATATAGGTTTTGAAAAATGGAAATGCACAAACCATGTGACATCCCATCACGTCAGGTAAAGCTATGAGAATCGTACCCACAACCAAAGTGCGACTGAGATTTATTTCCTACAACTGGACTACGTGAAGTCCCTGGTTAGTGTGCCTAATTATTTTTAATTAAATGATTTTATTGATCAATAATAAGTTGATTTGGGATCTTATGTTTTATCAAATGGATATCCTTATTATAGGAAAATGATATAATGATTAATTGGTAAATGTTATTTTGGAAGACGTTTGTTCTATTGGGAACACTATATGCCTTTGAAAAAAAGAATACTATGGGATTTCATTTGAGGAGTATGGTAGATTTTTATTTTGTAAGAATCTCTGTTTTTATAGTGATTTAGGTTATTAATGGAAATAATTAACCAATCATAGAGAATATGTGATTTGGTTCATTACACTACAGTATGGGACTTTAAGAGTATTTGATGTTATTTGAAGATAAATGTTAAGGTTTCATATGAAAGACTATGTGATTAAATTATTCTATGTTTTTGGTTTCAATCTTAGTTGAGATTATATTAAAGGTTTTTAAGGACAATTGTTGATTAAATTTTGTTTATTAAACTCTGGGTATTGTTTGTTTAATTTTGGAAATTATGATTAGCATTTATTTCTATAATGGATTATCCATTTTGGTGATCATTTTATCTTGTACTAACCATTTTGGTTTTGGTTAATCTCTAAAGACAGGGGAAATATATAGTTCATTATTTGTAGAATATGAGATTCTCTAGAAGTTGATTCTAGCACTTCAAGTGTGACCAAGTCTTCCAGGATACTCATCATCTATAGAAAATATGAGTTAGTGGTAGAAATTTATTAAATGATTAATCTCTACTTGAAAAGTAAGCAAATATATTTATGTTCTTTGTCAATATCATAAATAAATTCCTTAACATTATGAAATGAAACTTGGAACAGAAAAACTTTGCATGTTTAGTCTTCCAACTAGGAAACTAATGACTGTTTAACCCATCACATGTTTGTGGTTTTCTTGTTGTTAAATTTATCTTAATCATGTATTATATCACTCTCCATACAAACTTGACACTTAGTTTATCTTCCATATCCATGTGTTCCTACATTGAATCCCATTATGGGTTATCTCGGGTGACATTTTTACTTCTCTTTCTTTCTTTTAAAGTGATATTTTTATTGACTATTTTTCTGATGTGGGACTTTAAATGAAGTTTCCAAGCCCAAATTTAATATTGCGAGGATATAATTTACAAAAGGATTTAATACTGTAACACCCCATGATTTCATAATAAGTTATTTTCTTTAAAGTAATTCAATAGCCTGCGCTACATACAACACCGAGTTCGAGTGCACCACGACTAACAAAGCTTACCGTTAAAAAAGCAGTTATGAATAGAATTTACTGAATTTGGAATTTTATATACATGATATAATTTTTACATCCATATTATGTGTTTATGAGACATAATATAATAACAAATTCAATTTTTCATATAAAAGATGTATTTTTTTAAAATGTAATTTTACAGCCTTTTAATAGAGAACCCATTTTAAATCCAATATTTGACACTTTTATATATTCAATTGGATAAACTAAACTTCTTCTTTATAAGCAGGAAATAAAAAATTTAGTTTTTATAAATATTTGAGACTTTTCTGATAACTTTTATATTTTTTTGAATAGTGAAAAATACTAAAAATTAATTGAAAACATTTCTTTAATCAAAATAATTATGAGTGTTAAATTATACATATAAATGGTTTTTAAGTTTAATAAGATAAAAGTTTTATCATTCAATCCAACGTTGTTCATTGGAAGTAATATTACATTTAAATTAAAATAAAACCATATCAATCTTCTCATAGTTTTTACGTCTCAAAAACTTGGTTTCTGGTTTTAACAGCGAGATTTTTTTAAAATTAATTAATAAAAATTCTATATTTTGAATTTTGTAAAATAGAAATAATTTTTTAATTTGTAATATAATAATTATCGTTGGGTAAATTTTTGATATTTTGCTAAAACCTTTCAATTTTTGATGAATAGTGAAAAACACTGTGTTATCATTTTTAGCCAACTTTTTAATTTAAATAATTATTTTTAATTTAAATTTATTTTAATGTTTAAATAGATACATAATACCTATATTATTCCAATTTAATTCATTGAAGTTATTTTATAATAATATTAGATATATGAAATTTTATTGAACTTTTTACCGTCTTTTACTAGTCTTCTAGGCACATTTGAAAATTTGCATAAAACATAATTTTACCTCTTCTGTGAATTGAATTTCAAAAATCTGAGAGACACGGTCGACCCAATAAGTAAAATTTCATTCAGTATGATGAAATAAGTTTTGGGGAATACTAACTTTTGAATTTTATTTACAACATTTAAAAGTAAATAGGGTAGTTAAAGGTAAAAATGATATTATAATTACCCTAACACATGTCATAATTCAATTGGATTAGTGTATTTCCACCAAAACCCACCTTAGGAAAAAAATATGATATTTTTTTGATCCAATTTTATTAGATTAGTAAATTTATTATATTATATTTAAAGAAGAGTTAAATGTTTTAAATTAAAATTTTAATAATTAATACATTTTTAATATAGGGTTATGTATAAGATAAATTCAACAATAAATACTCATTATAAATATATACTGATTTCCAATATCATGTAATTTTATTTATAATTTCTAGACATTAAAAAATTATATTTATTTATGACATAGTGATGATGCAGTAATGACTTTATTAACGAAAGACTAAAATAATTGATGTTATAAATATCAAAATAAATGTAAATTGAAACTCTTGATTCCATACACGAATTTTATTTGTTAATATAAAATTTTAGAGTTTATTAAATGTATTTTTTTTGAATAAATCATATTGTTATAACTTTCACAAAAACCAAATACTCAATAGTGTCCAAACTAACATAAATGTGTTTTTAAAACAAATACTATTTTATTAAAATATAAGGTTCAGTGAAAGGAATTATATAATGATAGATATGTCATTAATGAACCACTTTAGGTTTTCTTGGAATGTTATAGTATGTTTATTAACCATGTATTATAATAATAGAAGAAGATATGGAAAAAGTTAAACTATTTAACTAAGAGTTATATCTAAAAGATAAGGTTAATATGGTTACCTAAACATGTCTAAAACTAATTGGTTGAGAGGTTTTAGACCCATATTCTCCTTAGCCTCTAAATAAATTCATTTGGAGCCATTAGAAACTGAAAATGATTTTATAATAAAATAATATGTCAAGCATTTCCTAAAGTGACCCTCACCTCTTTTATAAAAGGGAAACCCCCCTTCCCTTAATTTAAAACCTCCAAAGCCTTTTTTCTCAGCCAAACCCAAACCAAATATCCTAAAAACTACCCTAACTTCAACATAAATGCATTAATTTTTTTATAAATCCAACTTAAGGATCCCTTTTTTTCAAATCAAAAGGAAGAACCTGAAGAAGAGGTAATTCAATCATCACCTCTTTCAAAGTTCTTTTCTTCTTCCACTTCTTTTTTTGTTTACATAATAAAATAATAACTCAAGTAACTTCTACATACATAGAAGTTATTATAAATATGTTATGACCATATTCATTATTCTATCCATCCTATGAATTTCAATGTCACCATACGTGCATACGTACGGCTTATCATCTCTACGTCGTGGTGTAGTTTGTTATTCAACACTTCATTATTTGGTAGGGTATAATAATTTTTATAAAAAATGTAAATAATAAATTTAACATGTTAATGATTATGTATATTTAATATTCCATCCAATTACAGACGATTTCACTACTAATAGAATGATATTGTCACTCGTGTGTACGTATGGCTTACCGTGTCCATGACGTGATGATATTTCGTTCCACATCGTAACCATTCTAGAATAATTTTCATTTTATGATTAAAAATAATGTCTAAGAACTTTATATAGTTCTTTAAATGAATCAAATACATCCTATCCCTAAAAACATGACTTATGTAACAAAACATAAAAAGGAAAACAAATCGGTTAACACCCAAAACAATGATACTACTGAAACATCGTTAAAAAATCTATACTAGAAGATCATATATGATATCATATTTATATATGTGGTTCTTTTATAATTTGATAACAATGATTTAACCATTATAAATGAGGATAACGTACCCTCAACTAAGGAAATGTACAAGTTAAGGGGTTTTATTCTCAATTTTTATTCCCGTGAGATTCATGCTATATTTTCCACTATATCCTTTTACACGGTGTATATATAGACCATGATAGTATTATTTGTGTAATATAAATTAATTTATGGGTATTTAAATCATCATTGTATGATCCTTATTTCATGGGGTGTATGTTTCTTATGTTTTCAAATCGGGTAAGGGAGTTTCAAATTCTAGTTTCCACTCCTTGGGCTTTACACATACTCTATTGATTATTTTATTCCATGATTATGCGTGGAATAAATATTTATTATTTATACATTAATTTACACTCCCCTTTCTTTGGATATAATTTTGATACACAGAATCACTCAATTGATAAATTCTCATCCACTGATATGAACTTATTAAGGGTAATCTTAACTCAATTTCCATTCATTGAGTTAAACATCCAAGTAATTGGTTTTCTTTTTACAAGAATATGTGTGAATTTAGTCTAATTTATTTACACTGAATATCCAATTATATTGATATTATAAACATTTTTAACAGAATTTTTCAATGATTTATCGTTAATATATGGATACAATCTTTTTAAGGGATTTCATCTCAATTTATATTCCATTGAGACCTCTTTGTTGTTATGCACCAATTCAATTTAATATGGTGTATATAATGTCATTTGACTTATTATATCATGAATACCTTTATTCACATGATATTATAACGTTTTGAATAATGTTATTCCTCAATTATTTGTATTCAAGTGTCTCTGATTTGGTTTAGAACTCTTTAACTAAAATATAGTTTTAAATATTTATTCTTCTAAATCTTTCTCAGTAATGTCAATGTTAATAAAATGGTTTTACGGATTTATATATATGGAAATGAATGTTTTGAAATTAAAATTCCTTTAAAATTTTTAAAGGGGTATGGGACACTTTGATTTAAAAAATTATTTTAAAAGACTTCTTTGATAAATAGTGTGGCTATTAAATGTTTTCATGAAAATGGAATATTTCTATCAAAAAGTTTTACTGATTATTTTTATCTATGTAAATATCATTTATTGTATTATATTCATAATGGAGGTTGAATTATTATAATACAATCCTCCATATGTTATTTAATGAGTTATCTTTGAATGTGGATGTGCAATTTTTATACCATTCACGGTTTGTAGTTAAAGTATTGACATTTTGTAAGCTAATTTTAATACAAATGTTCAGATTATGTTTCAGCATTTTCATATGTGGAATGCATTGTACATAGTAAGTGATGGGAGGGGCCCACTATAGCCACTCGATGCATCAGTAGGTCTCATGATACAAACTAGTGTCTTGGCACAAGGCCTTGACAAAAGTTTTATTTTTAGTCTTGGAATGAGGCTATAACTATGTGGTTATGATGTCTGACATTTTTCATTCCTTCATTATGAAATTAGCTATTGAAATTACATGTGATTATTGGACTAGTAGAATATCCATGTGAATAAGTAAATGAAATTATTTTATTTATCTCTTCCATATTATGAATAATTTTATGTTTAAACATCTTGTGTTTTAGTCTTATACATTTCCTTAAATGAATATGTTTTCTTATGATAGTTTTCTCTATATTTTTATCCTTACTAAGCATATTATCTTTCCCATTTATAATTTTTTATTTTTCATAGGATGATATGAAGTATATTATGATTGACCTGTAGAAATAGGAAATGGGATATGAGTGTGTTCAAAGGAGAAACAATGTTATAGTTTTTCCATTTAATATTGTAATGTAAAACTTATTTATGCATCTAATACCTCCAAGGCTATAAAAATAATGAGTCTTCCCAGACTTGATATCTTATGATCATGCAAATATTATGTAATAATTCATCGACTCTGGGTAACTATAGTCAGATCATTGCAAGTTTATTTATTTTAGGGATAGTTTAGTTATTTTTTGTGGGTTTAAGGATGAAATAGATTTAGGGAAAAAACAAAAGATTATTTTAAGTGTAGGATAACATAATTTAATTTTTATAAGGTATAGTTTTTTTGGTTTTCTTAATAATTCAATAACTTAATGGATACTACTTGTGGTTGTACGCTTCTGCATAAATGTACATATGTGTAGAAACTGTGAAAGGGGTTTATTGACTATTAACTCAGTTATCACTTTGTGTAAGATAAATAAGACTAAACATAAACCTACTTTGACACTCTCAGTGGAAATTATTTGGTGAGTCCCAAACTCTTTTCAAACAATTATGAAGGATTCGAGTGTATCTGTAAGGTATGGTTAGAGAAATTAATAGATTAAAAACAATTAATAACATAAATTAAAGAATAAAAATTCATAATTTAGTGTACACAATTCATTAATGAGTTATTTATTACTTTCTTTCTATAAATATATTTATTAATTTACGAAATTTCATTAGTAAATTTTCATTTATTTAAATTAATGACTGGACTATGGATCCTGAGTCTCTGGGTTTATTCTATCCCCACATGCTATGGTTTCCCAGTGCCGCTATTTTCTCCCTCTTATCACACTATCGTAGAGAGAATTCTCTGGTGTTCCTCATCTTGTTTTCTCTACTCTCCTCCCCTTACTCGGGGGATTCTGATAAGTTTCCCCCTTTCTCTCTCAGATCTATCCTCCTCTCATCTCCTTGATCACATATCTTCTTCTTCCTCCTCCTTCACACCTCCTTATCATTTTCCTACTCCACATACTTGTCTTCAGTGGTGCTACTATTCACTTTTGTGATGATGACAACTATTTTCAAGAGGGATTCTTGGCCCCGATGTTGGTTTTTTGATGAAGAGATACTTTATCTCTTAACCTCTTCAAAACCAAGCTACCTTTGAAGCTCTTTTATTTGGATCTGAAATAAAGGTAACTACGTGGTTTTGAGAGTTTTGGTTCAGCGTTCATAGGGCTTGAAGGTGCTACCAGAGTTTGGGTGCTTTCGTTTTGTGGGATTTAGTTTTATTTCTCTGTTTATATGGTTTCTGGATATGGTTTTAGGTATTGGTACTTATTTATTCTTGAAAATGGTTCTTTGGTTAACTTTATTGTCAAAGAAGACTGTTTTCAAGAAGAATTATGGGGCTCGACCACAGTTTTGTGCTGAATAGCTCCTTGGCTGCCCAACCTGCTCTGAACTTGAGTCTCTATATTCCTCTCATAGTTGGATATAGTGAAGTTGTGACTAGGTGGTATTGGTATTTCTTGGTCAGCATTCAAATTTATTCAAAGTGATTCCATTATTAGAGTGCTTTCAATTTTTTATCATTGGTTTTATTTAAATGTTTCCTTGGTGTTCTGTTAAGGTTTTTCTTGGTGTTGATAATGGTTTATGGCCACTAGTTTTCATTTTCCCCACTGATTAATTGGAGATAATGAATATGCTAACAGACAATGATGATGTTTTGGTGTTGTTTTTTGTGGTGAAAACCGGTGATGATAATATTGTGTTTGGATGATGATGAAGGACATGATTTTCCTCAATGTAGTCGATGTAGTTTCTATAGCCATCTCACGAGATTTTATTGATTTTTGGTAATGATGGCATGAATTCTAAAAGAGGGTTTGTGGTGGAGTTCTTGGAATGGTTTTTGGGTTCTGTTTTATTATTTTGATATTTTAATTCTGTAATTTGTGTTTTGTGAGGGTGTGACTTGATGCTGACGGAATCGTTCTGTAGGTTCCCACATACTCTCAAAGTGTCTTTTCAATAAAATAATAAAATGTATTATGACAAATTATTGATTGGAATAAGGATAAACCAAGTTAAAATTGGGTAAACTAGACAAAGAAATTATTATCCTAATGATCAAATAAAATATAGAAAAGATATGCCCGAAAATATTGTTGTTATGATCTCCTAACAATTTAAGATTATGATTAAATAAAGAAATCTTAATGAACATCAAAAAAAAATACGAGAATAGTGTTTTATAAAATATCAAGTGATGAAGAATATTATAGAAAGAATATGGAACTTATTATGTGTCAAAAATGGGGGAAAAGTACCAAATGGAATGTTTCAAAGGAATTGGAATAAATTTTAACTCTAGTAATGTATGGAACTAATTAACGAGATACTAAGTAAAAAGGAAGAGTTCATTTAACACGATGAATAAAAATAATGTTCCTACAAAGGATCCACTAGAAATTAAATTATTTAAATGTGATAAATTTGGGAACAATGAAAAACAGTATAGTAATTAAATTTTTTAAGATGAAAGTAGTTCCTAAAAAATACCATTAGAATAATTAAACCATTATGAAACAACTCATGTTGAAACATATGGTGATAATAAAGTGGTTCTAGGAATGCCTTTTTTTAACTTTAGATTTGAAAATGTATTATGCCTTGTATGTTTTCACCAACTATTATCTATTGAATTATAAAAAAACATGGGGGTATCATTATTGTATTTATGGTTTATGAATCTACTTTATGTATTGTTTTATTTGGAATCATAAAAGACATGTTATCATTTAGATAGTTAAATTTGATGTTATTTTGAAAATGTTTTGTTTCTATATACTTTGAGGAAAAATTATTTATTAGAATAAGGAAAACTAATTTCATATAGACCTATGATATATTTCCAATAATAGGATTGTTATGGACACCCTTGAGAAAAAATCATATAATATAGGAATTTATATCGAATAACAATGGTCTCTTGGATCAGAAGGTTGGAGAAAAACTAAATATTATGGATAAGACTATTTTGGGGGAAAAGATATGTTTTCAATGTTTTCTATAGAAACAATATCTTGCATTTCATTAATCTTTTAGTTACTCTTATATGTTTCTATTAGTAAGTTACAATTAAAAAATTTGGGGGCATAATTTATTTATGTTGAATAATTAAATGATAAAATATATTAGTATTAATTGAAATTTAACATAAATACTAATATAAAATATTTACTTCCCTTGAAACACTCAACTATGAAATTACTGTGATACATTAAAATAAAAATATTAAATCTGATAGATATAATATATTTTTTCAATTATTAGGTATAAATTAAAGCAACTACCTTTTCAAATTTATATAGTTAAAGGAAAAAAATGGAACCATGTAGTGGTCATCTTACTTATGATGTTCATTTTCACAAGATTATAAATTTGACATCTTTATTAGGGTTTTACCCAAAATAATCCCTATTTGAACTCCCAAAATTATGGTATGAGAAAAATAATTTACATGAGAAGTTCATAATCATTGACATTTAAATGGTAGTTGGGGTTTGGATTAGTTGTAAGCACCTCGTAACACTACATGAAAAATGGGAGTTCAAAACGCATTGGGCGTAGGTACTGTAGGAGCCCTGTACCAGCGGCCATACTATTGATCGACGTGTATTGTAGCGGCAGTAGGACACTGTTGCAGCGGCGATACTGTAGCAGACGAGTTACTATTCACAGAATGGGAATTGAACCAAAAATTTTGGCCGACGAGGTATGTAATGGGCTACAAGCCCACTAGGCCTTCAGGATATGTTATGGGTCTCCCTCTACCTAGATAAAAGAGGTATTTGGTTTGATTTATTAATAAAAATGAGGCTTCGACCCCAACCTTTTACAAAAATTGACATTTAAATGAGATCTGTAATAATTTTTTTACACTAGTGAAAACCACTAGAGTTTAACTTATTTTTAAGTTATATTGGCTATATTGAGAGGTTCTATAAGTAAAAATTAACATAATATAAACATTTAATTATCACTGTAAAAAAATATTTGTATATCATCACTACTAGAAAAACAGGAATTTGCGACGGGATCCCGTTGCAAATGGCTTTTTGCGACGGGGTCCCGTCGCAAATGACCCGTTGCTGAAAACGGTGTCGCAATAACTTTTTTTTGCGACGGGCCCGTCGCTAAAGTTCTTTTCCGCGACGGGGAGAATCCCCGTCGCAACTAGTACTCCGTATATTTGTAAAAAACTAGTTGCGACGGGGACCGTCGCAAAAACTATTTTTAACAAATAAAAAAATAATAATACTATTTGCGACGGGAATAGTATCCCGTCGCAAATACTATAAAAAAAATAATAAAAATAAATTGTTAATAAATTATTTTAATTAATATAATAATAATCCAATTATAATTCAAAAATAAAAAATAATAAAATATTAATAAATGATTTTAATTAATATAATAATAGAATTATAATTCACAAATAAAAATAATAAATTATTTTAATTAATATAATAATAATAGAATTATAATTAAAAAATAAAAAATAATAGAATATTAATAAATATTTTATAATGAGACAGAAATTACGAATAGAAAAAAAATCATATTTAGATTTCACAAATTTTATAACATAAATACAAACTCTAATCTGAAGGAGGGGGGGGGGAGGGGGGATCTGCAGATGGTGGTGGAGGAAACTCCACCCCTAAGGCATGAGTGAGTCGGCGCATGTGCTCCATCTGCTCCTGATGCTGCTGCTGCCACCGACTCGTCTGCTCCTCGTACAGCTGTTGCTGGCGTCGACGCTCCTCCTCATGCTGCTGACGCATCTGCTCTTGCTCCTGTCGGAGAATCTCTATCAGTGCAGTCTGAGATCGCAACTGATCCTCATACTGTGTAGCAGAAGAAGATGCACGAGCTCCTCTCGAGCTGGACGCCGACATCGCAGCACTGCCATAATAATCTCCGGGAGTCAGTCGAGAGCTGATACCAACTACCCGGCCCTTCTCGAAGGCATACTGGGTGGCCTGCATCCATGCCGCCTCATCAAACTGACGGCCAGTGGTCTGATCTGATGACTCGGCCTAACTCTCAGGCCGGGCCTGTGACGCTGCGACCTCATACGACTCATGTAGTTGCAATTTAAAATTAAAATTGTGAATATATTATATACAGTTAATTTTTAAACTTGAAAACAAATAATACTAACCACGATGTGATGCTGACGATCACCTCTGAGCTCCCCAGTAGCAGGATCACTATACATCCTCTGATATACGTCGTACTCCGTAATATCGGGGTGCTCGACAGCCTATAAGAATAAAAAATAAACTGTTAATATTTATAGTTATATAAAATATTTATAAATAATGTACGTACCAGATGCTGTCTATGAGTACTGAAAGAACGACTCCCAGCTCGATGAGTCACCTCCTGTCTCCCCCGATTCTGCCTCCCCACTGATGATATCCTCTGAAAGGCACCAGTCAACCAGTGCGCACATAATCCATCCCATACATGGGATGAAATGTTCTATGGTTGGTGTGCTCTACATGACTTGTCAAAATCTGACACTCCTGCTTTCTTCATCGCAGCTTTTCTTAAATTGTGCAAAAACTGACGAAGGCGATCACGCATGGCCACCTCCCATGCCTCGTGGATGGCGTCAATCATGGTATCCTCGATCGGATACCATAAACCCTACAAATAAATCAAAATATCAAGTTAGAAATGAAATAATTTTCAAAATAAAAATTATTTATTTACATACGTACCAACCAATGGCCGAACATGGCCTACTGCACATCAATGGGAATCTGCTCCCATGTGGTCCACGACTGAGAGAAATAGTTGCGCAAAATAGCACTGCCCTGTTCGACTGCTATATGCGGAAAACTGTAAAAATAATAAACATTTATTATGTGAATAGATTAATGAAATCTTAGTCAAATCAACAGGTTATCACACAGGTTATCACACCTCCGTGTGCGTGGATCAAACCCAAGACGTGGACGTCGCTCGGGGATGGGGTCAGGAATCATCAATCGTGCAAGACCACGCCCCCTCTGCGTACTCCCTGGAGCGCCTGCAGGATGAGGGTCATCTGGCAGCAACTCATCCGCATCAAAAGTCAGGTCAGCATCCGCCAACTCACGAAATGTGGCGTCATCCATCTGAAACAGAAAATGTTAATGTTGTTAGAAAATAAATCATAATTACTATTATATATACATATATACATATTATGATTGTATATAAATACCATGGAATTCTATCAGTGTTCATCTGCATCATCATCTTCATATATGTCAATGTCATCTTCATATTCCTCCTCAACATCATCGATATCCATTCGAGTTACAGTTGCTTCATCTCTTACCATTTCAAATTCATATGTGACATCATTAACATCATCGTCATCACCGACTCTTAAATGTGGGGTGTCGTCATCGATACTCATGTCTCTTTGCAAAAAAGATTGATTTTGAGTACTCTCTTGAAAAACTTCAATTCTTTGCACATCAGTGAAAGCACATTCACTTTGACTAAACTGATTGTCTCGAATTTTGATTTTTATTACACTCCACCAATCAGTCAAGTCTCTTGATGTAGCACAATACTTTGCGTAATAAACTTGATGTGCCTGTTGAGCCAATAAGAATGGTTCATTTACTGCGAGAATACTTTTACATTTAATATCGATGATTCCATGAGTCGAATGAACACACACGCCTCTCTCTGTATCCAACCACCGACATTTGAACATGGTTATGTAATGTTTTCCAAGATAACAGAGTTCAATGATTTCATCAAGTATGCCATAAAAGTCAACTTCATTTTCTCGATGATGAGATCCTCTCAAGCTTACTCCACTGTTCATTGTTTTTTCGATTCCCCATATGTATGTGTGTGGAATCGAAATCCATTCACCACAAATGCATTATAAGTTTTAACAAGTTTGGAAGGTGGGTTACTCAATACACACAGCCGTTTGTCAATTTTATCAGCATGTCGAGACACCTGAAAATTTGTGAAATAATTATCAATATAGTAAACTATACATTGAATGAGTTTCTAAAAGATAAAGAATTTATGTTACCAGTTTTTGAAACCACTGAGAGAAATTTTTCAGTCGACGTTCTTCGAGAGCAGCTGCTGTAATTTGTGGAATTTTTTTCTTGATATGATTATCATACAACCTATAAAAACCAAAGTTATTTACTGTAACATAAATGATAGAATAAGTGATATAAACACTTACAGTACAACTAATTTCTTCTCTTCACAGTTGAGCAGAACATACGTATGAGATCTATGATGTTCATCATCTGAAAGTCAGCGTTCATAACCTCCACCAAAACCAAGCTCTGAATGGTTGAAAACAGATAATTGATTGTCGATTTCATCAATATTCCTCTCGTTCCGTCCCATTCGGTTGTGTTTTGAAGGATTCTCAGATTCAAAATAATGGGAGCAGAAAAAAGATATTTCCTCTTTCAAATAAGCTTCTGCAATAGATCCTTCAACAGATGCTTTGTTACGTACTTTTCTTTTCAATTTTTTCATGCATCTTTCAAATGGGTACATCCATAGAAACTGTACTGGACCTCCACATTTGGCTTCATTTGGAAAATGTAACATCAAATGTTCCATTGAGTCGAAAAAAGACGACGGAAATATTTTTTCCAGTTTACATATAATTACAACAACATTTTTTTCAAGTTTTCCTAGAGCATCATAATCTGCTGTAGCCGCACAAATTTCCTGAAAAATTGAGACATGTCTGTTATGGAATCCCAAATCACAGAATTCAACAGACCTCTTAATCCAATTGGTAGTAGTATTTCCATTATAACATGACAATCATGACTTTTTAATCCAGTAATATGACCATTCTTTACACATCTACCCAAATTGGAAGCACAACCATCTGGAAGTCTCAAATCTGCAATCCACTGACAAAATAATAAACGGTTTTCTTTAGACAGTGTATAAGCTGCTTTTGGTTTCAGTAACCTTTCTGTTCTGACATTCTCAAATAGTTCCAATTCTGGACGCCTGCAAATTTGGGCAAGATCTAAACGTGCATTTACATTGTCTTTGCTCTTTCCTGTCGTATCCAAAACTGTATGAAACAAATTATCAAAATAGTTCTTCTCAATATGCATGACATCTAACATGTGTCAGACCAACAAATCAGACCAATATGACAAATCCCAAAATATGCTACGTTTAATCCAATTGTGTTCTTTCCCAAAACCAGAAATTTTCTGTTGGTTTATTGTAGGACCAAAAGTGATGGGAGGTAATGAAAGTAAAACTGATTTTAACTCCAAACTTGATAGCATTTTTGGAGGTCCTTCCCTTTCAACTGTTCGTTTTCTGAAATGAGATCTGTTTCTGCGAAAAGGATGATCAGCTGGAAGAAACCTGCGCTGACAGTCAAAATAACAAGGTTTCTTTCCATGAATGAGCATAAATGCTTTGTTCTCTCCCATACAGTAAGGACATGATTTCTGACCATGTGTACTCCAGCCAGATAACATCCCATAAGCCGGGAAGTCACTTATTATCCACATCAATGCTGCTCTCAGTATGAAATTCTGTTTCGTTGCAACATCATATGTACTGACACCGGTACTCCACAATAAATTTAATTCATCAATCAATGGTTTCAAATAAACATCAATATTTTTCTTCGGATGTCCTAGAATTAGTAAAGTCAAAAAGATATATGTCTCTTTCATCAACATCCATGGAGGTAAATTGTACGGAGTTAAAAAAACCGGCCAACATGAATATTGACTACCATAAGATCCAAACGGACAAAAACCATCAGTGGAAAGCCCCAGTCGAACATTTCTAGCTTCTAAAGCAAAGGATGGATGAACTCTATCAAAATGTTTCCATGAATCACCATCGGCTAGATGATTCAAGATTTTATCGGTTGATATATTCTATTTATGCCATGACATCATTGTCGTAGTATTCTTAGACATGAATAAACACTGGAGTCTGGATGTAATCGGAAAATATCTCAACTGTTTTACAGGAATCAAACCAGACTTCCCGTGTTGTCCTTCTTTATATCTCAGTTTCCCACATGTGGGACAACTATCCAACGACTCATTTTCCCCAGAATATAAAATGTAGTCATTTGAATATGCATGAATCTTCTAACAAGTAAGTCCCAAATTTTGAACCAGCCTCTTACTCTCATAGTAATTTGCAGGTAAAACATTTCCTTCGGGTAACAGTGTTTTAAGCAAAAAAAATATCTGGTCAAAACAGGTGTTTGAAATTCCGTTATCTGATTTGATAGCCATAAATTTTGCAACTGCTTCTAATTTGCTCATCTTGTAGCCAGGATATAATGCATCCTCAGCAGACTTCATCAACTCATAAAATTCAGATGGTGCCAACTCAGGATTTGAAGTTATATCAGCCGGAGTTTCTGTATGTTGAACAGATGAACCTACGACATCATGTACTAAATCTTGAAACTGGGATGGATCCGGAATCAAGTTGGTATCACCTGCTCTGGAACTGCGTTCACCGTGTTGATACCAAAATACATAATCTGTTTGAAAACCAAAACGCAAGAGATGTTCTCCCACTTTGTCAAACGTGTCAAACGTTCTCAATGCACATTTTCTGCAAGGGCATTTTATTTTTTCTTCTGAAACAAATTCTGGATTTGATGCCCCAAATGATAAAAAAGTCTCCACACCCTCTACATATACTGGATTTAAACCAGAACCCTTTGGATTTCTACGTTGATTTATCCATATGCGGTCACCTAATAATGATTGTTGACGACCTCGTCATTCCATATGTCTCTATAAAATATAAAAGCATTACTGGTTTTGAATAATTTGTTAGAAAAAACACTCAAGCTAGGATAATTATAGAGTTTAGATCATACACGACTGACACAAACTTTTTTTTGAGATAGACCTAATTATTACTAATTATTACTAATTATTACTAATTATTGGTAATTATTACGAATTATTACTAATTATCGGTAATTATTGGTAATTATATTGTAATTATTGGTAATTATTGGTAATTATTGGTAATTATTACTAATTATTGGTAATTATTACTAATTATTGGTAATTATTACTAATTATTGGTAATTATTACTAATTATTGTAATTATTACTAATTATTGGTAATTATTACTAATTATTGGTAATTATTACTAATTATTACTAATTATTGGTAATTATTGGTAATTATTGGTAATTATTACTAATTATTGGTAATTAATACTAATTATTGGTAATTATTGGTAATTATTACTAATTATTGGTAATTAATACTAATTATTGGTAATTATTGGTAATTATTAATAATTAATGGCAATTATTGGTAATTATTTCTAATTATTGGTAATTATTACTAATTATTGGTAAATATTACTAATTATTGTTAAGTATTACTAATTATTGGCAATTATTGGTAATTATTACTAATTATTACTAATTATTGGTAATTATTACTAATTATTACTAATTATTGGTAATTATTACTAATTTTTACTAATTGTTGGTAATTATTACTAATAATGGGTAATTATTACTAATTATTGGTAATTATTACTAATTATTGGTAATTATTACTAATTATTACTAATTATTGGTAATTATTACTAATTATTACTAATTATTGGTAATTATTACTAATTATTACTAATTAATACTAATTATTGGTAATTATTGGTATTTATTACTAATTATTGGTAATTATTACTAATTATTGGTAATTATTACTAATTATTACTAATTATTGGTAATTATTACTAATTATTACTAATTATTGGTAATTATTGGTAATTATTACTAATTATTACTAATTATTACTAATTATTACTCATTATTGGTAATTATTACTAATTGTTACTAATTATTGGTAATTATTACTAATTATTACTAATTATTACTAATTATTGGTAATTATTGGTAATTATTACTAATTATTGGTAATTATTACTAATTATTGGTAATTATTACTAATTATTACTAATTGTTACTAATTATTACTAATTGTTACTAATTATTGGTAATTATTACTAATTATTGGTAATTATTACTAATTATTGGTAATTATTACTAATTATTGTTAATTATTACTAATTATTGATAATTATTACTAATTATTACTAATTATTACTAATTATTACTAATTATTACTAATTATTGGTAATTATTACTAGTTATTACTAATTATTGGTAATTATTCCTAATTATTACTAGTTATTGGTAATTATTACTAATTATTGGTAATTATTACTAATTATTGGTAATTATTACTAATTATTACTAATTGTAACTAATTATTACTAATTGTTACTAATTATTGGTAATTATTACTAATTATTATTGATTATTGGTAATTATTGGAATTTATTGGTAATTATTACTAGTTATTGGTAATTATTACTAATTATTGGTAATTATTTCTAATTATTGGTAATTATTTCTAAATATTGGTAATTATTTCTAATTATTACCAATTCTTACTATTTATTGGTAATTATTACTAATTATTGGTAATTATTGGTAATTATTTCTAATTATTGATAATTATTTCTAATTATTGGTAATTATTTCTAATTATTGGTAATTATTTCTATTTATTGGTAATTATTACTATTTATTGGTAATTATTACTAATTATTGGTAATTATTACTAATTATTACTAATTACCGGTAATTATTTCTATTTATTACTAATTATTTCTATTTACCGATAATTATTGGTAATTATTACTAATTATTGAAAATTATTACTAATTATTTGTAATTATTACTAATTATTGGTAATTATTACTAATTATTGGTAATTATTACTAATTGTTACTAATTGTTACTAATTGTTACTAATTGTTACTAATTATTGGTAATTATTACTAATTATTACTAATTATTACTAATTATTGGTAATTATTACTAATTATTACTAATTATTACTAATTATTGGTAATTATTACTAATTATTACTAATTATTACTAATTATTGGTAATTATTGGTAATTATTACAAATTATTACAAATTATTGGTAATTATTACTAATTATTGGTAATTATTTCTAATTATTACTAATTATTGGTAATTATTACTAATTATTGGTAATTATTACTAATTATTGGTAATTATTACTAATTATTGGTAATTATTAGTAATTATTACTAATTATTACTCATTATTGGTAATTATTACTAATTATTACTCATTATTGGTAATTATTACTAATTATTACTAATTATTGGTAATTATTACTAATTATTACTAATTATTGGTAATTATTACTAATTATTTGTAATTATTACGAATTATTGGTAATTATTAGTAATTATTACTAATTATTACTCATTATTGGTAATTATTACTAATTATTACTCATTATTGGTAATTATAACTAATTATTGGTAATTATTACTAATTATTACTAATTATTGGTAATTATTGGTAATTATTACTAATTATTGGTTAGTATTACTAATTATTGATAATTATTACTAATTATTGGTAATTATTACTAATTATTGGTAATTATTACTAATTATTGGTAATTATTACTAATTATTACTAATTATTACTAATTTTTACTAATTATTACTAATTATTGGTAATTATTACTAATTATTGGTAATTATTACTAATTATTGGTAATTATTACTAATTATTACTAATTATTACTAATTATTGGTAATTATTACTAATTATTGGTAATTATTACTAATTATTGGTAATTATTACTAAGTATTACTAATTATTGGTAATTGTTCTTAATTATGACTAATTAAATGAATAATTACCAATAATTATGAATAATAACATTATTACTATATTTTATTATTAATATTAAAATAATATAATTTTCTAATTTATATACAGTTCTCCTTTCATCTGTGTGTTTTCTATCTCCATATACAAATAATACATGTGAAGACAGCAAACACACAGATAAAAAGAGAACTGTATATATATAAAAAATTATATTATTTTAATATTAATAATAAAATATATTAATAATTAAATAATGTTATTATTCCTAATTATTAGTATTTATTACTAATTATTAAGTTATAAAACAATGTAAACAATATTAAATTACAACTAATTAAGAATAATTAAAACTAATAAAACATTAAAAATAAATATGAAATTAAAATAAATATAAATACCTTGAAAATTGATCTGAGGTTGATCTTTGATCGTTCTTCAAAACTTCAATACCAACTCCGAAGAAAAAAATTAAACTTGAGAAAAACTGAACTGTAGAAATAAAATCTTGAGAGAAGAAGAAGATGGAATTTGAGAATGATTTGAAAAAAACGGATGGGGGTATTTATAGGTTAGATTAGTTGCGACGGGCCCATTTGCGACGGGTATCCCGTCGCAAATACCTTAGCCAACATTTATTACGGTCAACGGTTAAATAGTTATTTGCGACGGGTCCCGTCGCAAATAACGACCTGCCGACATAGTATTTGCGACAGGTGAATATTCCCGTCGCAAATACCTTTTACCGCCGCGGGTTATTTGCGACGGGGGAATATTCCCGTCGCAAATAGGTTTCCCGCCATTTGGCGCGCAAAGGGCGCCGGTCCTTTTGCGACGGGATAGCCTTCCCCGTCGCAAAAGGCTACTTATTTGCGACGGGCAAATACCCCCGTCGCAAATAAGTTTTTAACAGGGGTATTTGCGATGGGATTTATTCCCGTCGCAAATAACCCGTCGCAAATACCCATTTTCCCGTAGTGCATATTTATTTTATAAATTTTAAAATTGGAATTTTAATGAAAAAGAAAGTACATTTTTAACACTATTGCATTGAAACCAATCCAATTAGTGTAGCTGAATAACTAACATGATAACCTCAGGCTTAAAATTTATTTTTTCTTAAATTGGATTTTATGAAAATTACGTAAATAATTATATTATATATAAAATATAATTTTGATGTGAATAACATATTAAATTAAATTTAATTAGTAATTTATAGAAAATAAGAATAAGAATACTAAATATTTTATTAATGTTATTTTTATATGAAATCAAGATTCAATACATTTTAATGTTTTTACAGAGATGTTGATTACCAAAATTTTAGAATTATAATTTTTAAAATTAAAATATATTTTTAATTTAGAATAAAAACATTATCTTATGATCAATTTTTGTTTTTTAAAAAATAATTGATTTTTAGATGAATAGTGAAAAATATAGTTTTTGTTGATACCATAATGTTCACGACCTTATCACAGAGTAAGCATACTTAAGAAAATTTTAAATAAATTTCATTATAAAATATGTTTTTATAGATTAGAATTATTCATTTAATTATAGAATATTGAATTTAACAAAACATTGTTTAACATTTTAGGAACATAAGTAACATTTTACTCTAATAGAAATATGTTTTCAATCTATTTATTTAAATTATATTTCCAAAATGAATAATTATATTTTAGATTAATTTAAATGAAAAATAATTTTTTTTATATAATAATAAATTTTATTTTCCTAAATATTACTAACATTTATAATAAAATATTAATCAAAATTTTAGGCATAAGAATACAGTTTTTCTATTTTTTAAACATAATACTTCCTAATATCAAAATTAAAATTTTCCACCATTTTGATTTTTATTTAAAATAATGAATTTTTTAATTATAATCATTAGTTTCAAATTATATAATAAGTCCCATATTACATTTATTCATTAAAGGAAAATTTATGGGGTAAAAAACTGTTTCCACGATAAATAAAATTATAGATAGGAAAATAATAAGATAAGATGATTAAAAAACATGTTAAAAATAAGAGTGTATATGTATGTATGAGGATTTACCAACCATAAATGATTCCCCACTTTATTATGGTATAACCAACACCACTTTCCTCCCAACCATTCAATAAATGATAATGTCACTTCTGTTACATGAAATCTATGGCATCCATAGGCATTGAGATCTATTTTTTATAAATGAATTATGTAGAATATTTTAAGGGTGTATTTAATAAATTAATATTATATTTAAAATATTTTTATGATTTTAAAAATATAAACTAATTCATACCTTATTTATGTTCTATGGAAAATGAGAATGACACTCATGAGTTCATGTAACGTGCGACTTCCACAATGAAAAATAGTTTTTATATAAAATTTTACTCATTATCCAAATATATTAAAAAATAATACTCCAACTTAAAAACATATAAATAATATCATAATATATATTTAACATTTTTTATAATGGAAAACTTTATGGGGTCCCTAGTGATTTAGTTTGGGGGGGTGGGGTGCTTAATGTTGTACAATCACACAGGTCAAGTCCATCATTTCCAAACACCTTAAATAGGTTTTTCGTGGAGTCTGAAACACCCAATGGTTCTTATATCCTAGATGAATCATGGAACTTCATTCCAAAGGGTGGCACTCATTAAAGAACTTGGACAATGACTCTTAAGAACTCACCTTAGTCGAATGGATGGACGACTGTGCTCATCAAACCCTTTTGGGGGGAATTATTTCATTTTGCAGGACCCTCTAATTATTTTGACTTAAGTAATGTTTCAAATACTTTATTCATTACCAAGTGTGGTGTGGGTCACCCTTTAATATAAAATCAATTATTAACAGGCTTAAATTAATAATCATTTGTATACTTTCAAGGTTCTCTATAAATGGAGGGATCTGTATGTATTTGAGGTTCTCTACCACTAGTACATGTTGACTTGATATACTTGTGTCTTTTATTATAATGATATTTGTTTTAAACCACAAAGTGGGGAGATCTTGAGTTTATCATCATCTAGGGAGATGAGATTTGTTTTGATGTTTGGACCAGAACCATAATATGGGATTCCTATGAATCATTGGGAAAGGGATCATAACCCATGTAGTTCGGTGCCACATAACAGGACACATCATACCTTTTAAGGTCAAGTGATAAGGACCAAGCTTTGTAGATTAACATCATGAAACAAGACATATAGGAGGAAGGTTTCTAGTCAATGTATGGAATGGGACTTACGTCAATGCATCCCAAAGCGCCTTGAAAAAGTGTGGTCTCGCAGATGGATTACAATCATATCAAGAACATAGTCCAATAAGGATAATGATCAGAGGGGTTCATTAAGAATGTACCCCTCATAGCCGGACCATAGACTACTATGAATATATCCCAGAGAACATTATTTTTATTTTGGAATTTGGGTTTGGACCTTTGGGAGGTCTCCTATGAATCCCAGTTATTTGGGAATCAAACACCACATAGTTCGTATGGTTTTGGGCTTACATCTATGGAGGATACCCATATGGAAGCTTCATAGTGTATATGGACCTTTTAAGGTTTGTCTCAGGGGTAATATGTCCATTCTAGAGGATGATAATATGTGTTCAGGGATTATACCTAACAGGAGCCCCATGCTTCGAGAACCATGAGAAAATTCTCAACTAAGGATGATTTGGAGGTTTGGTTCGGACTTGCACTTAGGAGGATGCCCATTTGAATGAGTATGTTTAGGGATTATACCAAATATGAGGCCCATTTTAATGGTTTATGGTTTGGGATTATATTAAATAGGATTCCCATATGAATGATATCAAATATATTTCATGATTTATACTCTCTTCTAAGCCCATGTAAGTCAAGATTGGTGTGAGAAACAAAAAAAGTGGTAGATATATAAAGTACACAATATCTCTTGTCCACTAGTGGGAAATGCCAAGGTCCATAAGAAGAGGGAATGAGATAGGTCTATGATACCAATATACTCTCTTATTTTCATATCCTTTTCCCAAATGGAGAGGGAAATGGAATATCATATCACATATACTTGATTTGTATAATAACCAAGATAGGAACATCGACTCCTGACCATGAACTGACAAGAGAAGAGGATAAAGAGTGAAACCACCTAAAAGAAAGGCTAGGGATTACTATGGGAGGGATTACCATATCATGGTTATAGAGAAGATGATACTCCATTAACTATCAATAGGAAGAGAAACTGTGATCCTGTTGTTCCCACCTAGAACAAGGAGGTCCATCTGAGTTCCTCCAAGGTTAGGAACCTCATTACCATTCGAATGTATTCTCAAGATCATTTTCAGGATCTCCTTTATTAAGGAAGTTACCAATCAGACTCCTCTTTCTGTGGGTATGTATATTCAAGAGGACACAATGATTTGTCAAATGATTTTATAATAAACATTAGGTGGATTTTGAGGAGGGCTTGGGCTGATACCACTAGAAAGGTTTATGGGGGGGGGGGGCAGGTGGGGATAAATTCTACGCTAGAGGGAATCCACAATAACAGAAAGAATGAACTATCCAGTAAGTCTAATTCTACATAGTGTTATCCTATGTGGTATGGGGTTCCCTCTGTATATCACATCACTACATGGGTTTGGGTTCTGTCCACGTAGTGATTTTCTATACGGGTCCTAGATCCATCCACATTACGCTTAGCTATGTAGGCTTCAGATCTATCCTCAAAGCACACTACTACAAATGTTTAAGTTCCTCCCACAAAGATTATTTTTATGTAGTGATGGTATCCCTCTATAAATAATTTTAATAAGATGGTAGGTGGACCACAAGGAGTCCATCTACTTATGCTTTGTGGAATGGAGTCCATAGAGGGTTTTGGGTATATAAATGTTTGTGTGAGTCCATTTTCTTTATTAATGTTATCTGATAGTTTTACTTTCTCAAAATAAATATCTCTCCCAATTTATTCCACTTTTAATCCATTTTCATTTCCCTATCTGTCTCTCCTTTACTCGGGTCCCCCTTAGTTCTTTTATAGAGGATCAGATAAACTGACTAATGGGATGTCCAATTGTCTATGGTGGGATGCGGGGATCTCATTAATGGGGAATAAAAAAAACCGTTCGCACCCAAAAATGAATTCTTCATTTATAGGGGAAAAATATCACTATTTATGAGCATGAAATATTTATCATATGTAGGTGAAAATCATTTAATGGGGATGGGACAAATCATCCATCCATGCAAACAATCTGGTGTTGTTCTTGGGTATTGAAGAAAACCTCTATATCCAGCACATGATTTTGTTTATGGGATTCCATGTGGAGTAGTGGTCTGCATAACAAGTTTTTCTATATGAACCATAGACCTCATTTACATATTATAATCATTAAATTTTATTCATACACTTATTCGGGATTATTTTACCCTTAAAATATTTATGGAATCCATTTATACTTTCCTGCATAGTTTTCAGGACTCAGCAAATTCCCCAACTAGAATGGGATTTAATCGGGACAAATATGAGGTTATTCCGATGAAGAAAAATATTCATTTTTGAATATTTTTTCTATATTCACATCGAACTGTAGAGGGGAACACACCTATAAAAGGGATGACGTCACTTGTTTTTCTTTTATCAAGTCACTATTTGATCTAACTACTCCGTGAACTCTCAATGGCTTGCTGCTCTTGACGTAGCACTTATCATTTGTAGATGGATTTTACACGAACTCAAAGTTGTCACCCATGAGTGATTTCTACATGAACTAAATATTATAGGAGTCTATGTAAAGACATTATGGTTCATAAACTGAGAAATTTTCAGATTGAACGCATGGAAGAAAAACCTCATTGCAGACTGAACGCCTCACATTCTATTGTCCTATGGTAGGGCTATTTTTTGTTTACCAATATTTTTCATACTTCTCATATATTTATTTTAATGATTTTTATATAGGGACAAAATGGATTTTGGTAAAAAATATCTACATTCCACTCCTACGACCAAGATTAATTGAAAAATATTACTTTATGAGAAAATTGAAAATGATGTTTGATATCACATCATCCATCATGAGGGTATTTAAAAGGGCCTCATTTCACCAAAGATTTTGAATTACCCATTTTTAACAGATTTCTGATATACAAATTTGGGCTTGTATATGATTTTAAAATTCCATCAGCTGATTAGAACTCTATAATATGTTGGACTGAGATTTCCTTACATCATGTTTAAGTGAACACTTATGCAAGAAGACACATTATTTATAATCCATGACAAGAATATTTTTTCATCTAGAATGGATACCAATGGACATAGAGTAACTGAAATAATGATTAAATATCCTTAAAATATTCCATTAAATATTATGCTTCTATTTTCAACATTTTTCGAGGCGATCCCAACAGTAGGTGGAGATCTAAGTTGGACTTTTGGTCTGGAGGGAATATTTCAGATGAATGGGCCTAGTAATTATGGGTGTTTTAGAAGTGCATGTAATTTATCTAATTGTTGGAGGTCGTCAAATTTCATTGGCCATCATGGACATATCTATTCATAATCTATTCACCAACTGAGATTTTACCAGAATTGACTATCCACTAGCGTTTGAGCACCAACACATTCCCCTTATCATATGGTGAATTCAAGATCATATTGTGGAGTATTTAACAATTCGGAGGAATTACAATTATTTGTGATTTGTGTGAATAATTTATCACTATGACTGACACCTGGGAAGAAAATGAATAGGTTTATCCAATAGAAAGAGACTTATTTATCATGATAGAGAAATAGTTGTGTCATCCACTTCACACTCATTCACTTTTTTTATTTTTTGATTGACAAAATTTGTTTTTACAAGAAAGAGGTATGAGGGTGAAGGTTCGATGTACTTGAACTCACCCAATTCAAAAATCCCAAGGTATTCCAAGTTCATAATAGGGACCAAGAGAGGTAGTATATCATACTACATGGGATTACCGAATCCAAATAGACATATCACTAATCTATGGATTGAAATGTTTTTTCACTATGTCATTGAGTGGGTGGATCCTTCCATACCATGATCTATATATTTGTTCCAAGATTAGAACCCTAATGATGCTAACCACGCTGGTAGAGGGATGGACCATTAACATGTTTGTACCCACTCTTGATCATATTTTCGAGTTGTGGGTCTATATGTGGGAGGGTAAATCTTGACATCATCTCTGCGAGCCATTTTAGTTTTTATGTGGCTAGGTGGTGGAACAATTTTGATGCTATAAATACTATCATACCATAAAATCCCTCATTCCACCATTTATCCTATACTTATCAACATTCTTTTTTGTTCGTCTAACATCCCTGTCCATAAAAAATTCTTTTGAGTTCTTAAATATTCTCTCATTCCTAACATTAATTCCTTACCAAGCACCTCCAAGAGTGGTGGTAGACAATGGAAGAGGCACTTCAGTGGAACTTTCCTACATCATCTCATTTCAACATAGAAGTAATAATTCTTTAGTATATGGGGTATCCATTTGAAAAAAGTATTTTACATATAGCTTTTCATGTAAAATTGAGTTCCTACAATAGGTTGCATCCTTAACTATTACCATGATTTAATAGGAATCACACATTGTATCCCTTCATGAACTATGGAAGATGATGATGCGTGAAGATTCTGGAATGGATATCTCTCTTCCTCATAATAAATCCTTGACTAAATTTTCATGGGGTTATGAAAAGATGTAGAAAAAATTCTTTCTTGATGGGGTGCTTGGGTAAAATTTTCAATGGGTGCATAAATAGTATTCCTCCCCTAGTTCTTTACTGAACATGATTTCCTTACCAGTTTATACGGTATAAAGACTTGCATCCTGATTTTACATGTTCCTTGAGGGAGATTCATCCACAAGTCCCCTTTTGTTGAGAGTGATGTATATTCCAAACATCTAACTGGAACCTTTGGAATCCCAACTAATGCTGGCCCCAATAGAACAAAATTTGTAATTCCAACGATCAATGCCAATCCTATCAGCTATGTTCCTGAGTTTAAAGAGGAGGTAGATAAGGTGGATTTCCCCACCATTCTATACCATTTTTTAGATGAATCCATCAATATATATTGTAATTCTAGACTATATACATATTGAAGTGGGTGAGCATGGTTTGGATACCTGTTCTTCCATCGATAATTGGAATATGAAAAAAATGGGCTTTTATCCAAATTTACACTATCATTAACATGTATCCTTTGATATAAATTGATGATAATATGGAAAACTTTCATCAATTTTTCTTTTCTTAGGAGCAGGTGGGTCTGATTAACAACACTTTCATGCCCATACCCATTAATTACTCAACTTACCGGATGAGTTAATCACCTATGATTATGATCTGATCTAGTTAATTTATTAAAATAGTCATGTGGAATCTTTAAGGGGCACTATTATTGATCCCATAACTTTGTTTCTATGGAATCCCCATTTTATGATCACATCGTTACACAAACTATAGAGCTGTGAGAATATGAGGCTCACATATCTAGGATAAAGGTGTAGCTATCATCTATAACTATGGAACTAGAATCCATTAAACAGAGAGGGAAAGAGATATGGGATTTCATTAAAAAAATTCCATTAAATAAATCTAATGCTGGGAAGAGAAACAATCTTGAATTTTCCCTTGATAGCTCACATGAGGAATTATCCAATCTTCTAAATAACGCTGGTCAAGTTTTACTATATTATTTTATACTCATTTGTTTCTCATCTCCCCCATATTTTTGGGGAGAGACTCTACGATATGGATGCTCCTTCTTTGTTCCCATTCAATAAATAAATGAAAATTATTTCACCATATAGTGCTTGTCCTTTATCATAGACTGCAATAGAAATCAATGATTTTATCACTAGATCTCAATCATAAACTAGGATAATCATGTTGAAACAATATATTATACAACATTACTCATGGATGGGTAAAATCATAATTACAATCAATGTAATACCAATGTCATAATTTTTTGATGAATAAAGCAGTAGTGCTGTAGCAGCACTATAGCAGGCACTATAGTAGTAATGTAGCTGGCACTATTTGGTACTGTAGTGGCTTGGACTATTAAACTTGGGACACTAGTTTAGGCTTGGTGTCCATAAGGCCTTAGGGACACCCATGACCTTTGGGTTAGTAAGGCTTTCGGGACACCTCATGGACTTCGTGCCACCTGAAGGCCGTCAGGGCCACCAGATTTGAAGATGCACAAATAGATTCATCAAGGAAACACTCCAGAGGGGGAAAGAGCAGAGCTCATCCACCAAATAAGGGATAAAAGTAATTTGGAAGAATTAGAGGGTATGGAATTTGACATCAGTACCGTGACTATATACCCCTACACATGGCCATGCTAGCCAAAAAGTCATGCAAAGGTGGAGAGCTGATTATGATGCAGATACTGGGGAGGATTAGTTTGAATTAGTAATAGTATATATGATTTCATTAAGACCTACGATTCATGTAATGTCTCCAAGCCTATCGTAAAAGTAATTCCTAAACCTACGGGCCTTTTAATGGTTCCCTGTCATCCCTTGAAAGAAGGGTTTTCAGAAAATCAATAAAAAAGAAGGACTTCAGGCCATTCAGTCCTATTATCACCCTAATTGTTTTCTATATCAAACGTAGCATGGACTTCGAAACTAGTATTTTAGGTCATATAGCTTTGACCATGAGTTATGGGGTGAAGACCTCAATAAGTCTTGTGGGCTGATAATGTCCCAATATTCTTCATACATATGAAGGGGTTTTCTGAGTCATGATTTTATGATTTATAAATCTAAATCATGATGTTAGGTATATACGCAAGGTGTAACTAAAGAGAATGTTTGAAAGGTTGTTTCTAGCATGATGTTGTTAGAAATTTTATAGATATAAAAGTTATATCCTCAGGATGAATTTTCCTCTCGTTGGAAGGCATTTTTATTGAGATTTATGAAAATCCAATTGGGGTGTAACATGTATAGTCAAACAAAGGTGTCCTCATGACATAGACCATCAATCTTCGATGGCTAGGTAGTTTGTGATTATCTAGATTTGTCATGACCAAAATGGTGTTTTTTAAGGAAACATGTTTAATAATGAACGGAGTATATATTTCGACACTTTTCATGAATTTTTAACCACTCCTACCTTAATTTAACTTGTGTAAAGGAGGGTTAAATCATAGTGCAGTTTAATGTCATGTGAATAGTGAATGGACATTGATGTTTAAAACATTACAAAAATGATGTTTGAAGGCTATGATTTAGTGTCACTTATCATTGATTGATGGATTAGTATTTTCCCCTTCCATGTTAATTTGACTGAGAATGTTTTTCTATCTTCAGTCATGAAAGGAAGAAACTGTAAGCTAGAATATTGGGGCTTCTGAATATGAAGAGTAATATGGGACAAGAATATTATTGGGTCTTATATAGATAGATGAGGTATCTTAAGAGGATCAACTTTCCTTTGGTTGAAAGGCCTTTTTATGTGATTTAGGAAAAACCAATTGGGGAATTTCATGCATAGTCAAAAAAATGTGTCACAAGGACACTGACTATCCATTCCCAATGGCTATAGGAATATTATGGAGATCTAGAATTCCCCATACATAGATTTCTGTTAGTGTAAGGAATGTTTTACAAAATGGAAGTATAAGTTAATATCAAAACTATCTGAGAATGGGTTTAGGTTTGTTTCTCGCATTGATCTGACCCATATGTTGGATGGGTGAATTTGATTTTAGTTATTGATGGGACCCAAATGTAAGGTTTAGAAGTCAATACATATCTCATGAAAGAAAGAATCAATCCATACAAAATTCTTAGGGTAGATTACCTATACTTATTTAATTATTATGCGGAGAGGGGTTATTATTATTTTTGAATATGGGCCAAGAAATGGAGGGAGAACCCATATGAAATCCCCCATTCAAATCTAAACTATAAAAAGGAGAGTGGTGGGATTGTTTTTTGAATTATGGATGGAATAGAATGTAGGGTCTGAGTGTCATGATGTATCTCATCAAAGTGAGAATAAATCCATACATAGTTATAGTGTCAATGATCTCTACGTAGGTATGAACCATACAAGATGAATGGGGATATTTTTATGTTATTTAAGGACCCATAATTGTAGATTCATGTATCACCATTTATCCTATGATAATAGGAATCAATCCAGACATAGATCTTGGAAATTGTTCATTTTAGTGTCATGCGGTGAGGGCATTAGGAATATAGTTTTACTTAACGTTGTAAGGATGTTAGCCATGCAGTTTAACATTATCAAGTCATGGCATAAGTGAAACAATGTGAAATAGGAAATAAAATAGCTTGACTAAAAGCTGATGATCTGGGTGTCCCGACATATCATGTAGTATCTAGAAGTAAGCTACAAGTAGTTCTTGAAATCTAACACTGGATAAAATGGATATTAACCATAATTTTTAGCCTCATGTGGAAAGTAATAAGGTCACCTATTAATAAAAATAAGTCATGAAGAACCATAAATGATTTTTGGGATTTAGGGAATCAACTTTCAATAGGAATCTTGCATTTATGATACGAGGATTCCTTAGTTTGTTGGGCAGAGCATCCTATGATTTGTATATAAGGAAAGAATAAATGTTAAAGTCATGTTCTAAATAAATTTTCATACAGTTTAAATTCATGTGACTAGGATTAAATTATGTCTTATAGTTTTAGGTCATATGACTATGACCAAAAAATATTCAAACCATGAGTGATGATAGGCTCCTTAGGCCAAAATGTTCCATCTTGCCTTGAATGTGAAGAGGGAAAATGTAAAATATTATTTTTAGGTTTATAAGATCAGGGGAAATGATATGTGAGATGAATGATATTGGGGATAATAGATATAGAAGTGTTCTCTCATGAGGAATAAATTTCATTTGGTTGAAAAAATTTTCTTGATGGAGATTTATACATATCTAAACATGTGAATATTAAGCATAGTTAAAAAAAGGTGGCCTCAATCCACTGACATCCCATTATCGATGGACAAAGAATTATTGTAGATGTATAAAAGTTCTCATATCATAGAGTATGATATGTGGAAGGAATATGTCTGAGTATGAAAGAAGCATTCATATCGATATTGTTCATGGAGTGTGGATCTTTCTATATAAATATAGCTCATAAGCAAGGAAGGGGTTATTTATTTTTTTGAAAACTGTGGCTAGGACTTGATAAAGGATGCAAGAATCACTTTGTATCCTATCTGGGTGGGAATCAAGCCACGCGTAGTTCTGTAATAGGCTCCCTATTTAATTCTTACTTGAACATAGTGAGGGAAACATTTTGATATTACCACTAGATATGGGGTTTGAAATCTAGGAATTAGTATATATCATGTGATAATAGGAATGAAGACACACATAGTTATTGGTTTATGGTGTAGTAGATCACCAAAACCAAAGTTCATGATCCTCTCTTGTATAGACTAATATTTTATATAGTTTTATTTCGTGCAATAAGAACATGGACCATGTAGTTTAGCATCATGTGGTTAGGATGATTGTGTCTTGCAGTTTTATGATTTACTAATAGAACCTATAAATTTTGGAAATATGTTTTTCAGGAGGAAAAAGAAACTAACCCGATGCAACGAGAGGTGTTGGGGGTAATGTTTTTTTAAAAAAACCTTATGAAATTGTGTAAATTTTTGGTTAGGCCTAGGATAAGAGGTATAGGCATCACTACAAATCATCTGAAGACAAGAGTCAAGTTATATGTAGTTCTTGAACCACAACATGATAGAAAGGCATTTTTGAAAAAGGGTGAATCCTCTCCAGAAATGAAACTAATTCATCCCAATACTTTCATGAGGAAACCCGTATTTGGGGGATAAGGTAAGGATATAGTTTATCAAAGATCTCTAAGGTCATTTTTGTTTTACTCCCCTCATACTCGATCGTATGAGGCATCCCGAGTTTTCCATATGGTTATGTTGTAATTTATCATTACAATGATTTTCCCATCATGAGTTGAAAATGTATTAAAGGTTTTTTTGGATAATATGTGATGAAACGACATGAAGGGAGGGAAAAGTGGACCCTTCAATATTACAAACTCTCAAAAAAATATCACAGAAGGGCTACTTTCAGGATCCCATGGGGTAGGGATTCGTGATGAGTTGATGGTGGGGATAGACCCACGATAAGGTATCCTGGTGTTTCTATGTATCCCATGTGGATAAGAATAAAACCATATCTAGATATAGAAAAACCCTGTAGAATTTTTTTTTTTCAACAATAACCCTTTTAATATTAATACAGGTAAAATGAGGATTCTTATTTCTATAAAGGAAATGGCTACAATCCAAAAAGACTATTGTGACAATTCTGTCATAGATTTTGAAACCCTCTGCCGAATTGGTGTCAAAGGTATCTTCCCGAAGACATGCTACACTATTGAAGTCTTATGGCAGGCTCCTCCTCCTTGATGGATTATGATAAATGTGGACGAAGCCTCAAAGGGAAAATCTGTACTCTCGGGATGTGGAGGAATTTTCAGAGACCATTAGGACTGGATCCTCGAATGTTTCTTTGGAAGCTGCGACATTTCTTTTATGCAAGAGGAAGAAATTATTGATACCATTCATGCCATTTCCTATGCAAAGTCTTTCAACTGGAATAATATCTGGATCGAGAGCGACTCCACTACTATTGTGCAATCCATATGGAAGGGTGATGCTCATCTTGCATGGTCTCTCACCCCCCGATGGATGGACTGCCTCTCCGTGCTCAATGGACTCAACTTTATTTCCACTCATACCTATCGTGAGGCTAATATGATCGCTGATGGTCTTGCCAACATGGGGGTCTCACACGAGATCACCTTGAGTAATGAACTCCCTCCGGAGTTGACACCTTTTTTATGAAAGACTCTAGAAAATTGCCCTGTTTCTGTTTGTTGTAACTTGTTTGTTTCTCTTTATTTTTGGATAATTCTCTAAGTTTAGGTCTTTTGACCAGAACTCACCCCCTAACAAAACTTTTTGACCTACAATGATAGGAATCAAGCCACATGTAGTTCTGGTATAATAAACTGCCTACATAGTTCAAAGACATATGTATATTGGGGAATTTTGCCTATTGATTAATGTAGTTGTACCCAATATTGGAGATCCTAGAATCACTAAATACCCTTTGGTAATAGGAATCAGTCTCCCATAAGTCATGAAAGAATCCATAAATAGGTCTGACACATATGAAGAGAGGATGAATTTTACTTTGAACAGACCTGTAAATGAATAGAACTATTTTGGAGTTCCTTGAATCAATTTTGTTTGTTTTTAGGGGATGGGGAATTTTCCATATTTTTTAGTTGGGATTAGGAAATAAAGTCTTGGATTCACTATATATCCCTTTATAATGATACTCAAGCCATATGTCGTTTTGAAACATGACATGGTTGAAATCCAATGCTAGAGGAATTGTCTTCTATGGTGACAACATTGAAACATCAAATTTATGGGACGATATGTCCCATGTTTTTTATATAGGACTAGACTATATTTTAATGTCATGTGACAATGACGTTTGCCATGAAGTTTAATGTCATGAGATCTGGTAGATATGATTATTTTTAAGTTTAATGTCTTTCTTCTAGGACAAGGTGTCCTGTAGTTTATCACATTGCGACATGAACAATTTCATGTTTTTTAAATCCATGAAAAAACTGCAGAATACATAGTTCAATGTCATGAAATTGAGATGTAAGGGACCATATAGTTTAATTTGATATGGTAAAGACTTTGGGAACCCTACTGTTTAATGTAATACACTAATCTCATGCGTCATGTTATTACAAAAAATACTTCTTCAGGAACCATTCATTTTTGCGAACTTTGGTAAGCTGTCTATCCATCAAGATAAAATATTATCTCTATTAGAGTATAATTTGTGTATTTCATTAGGTCCCTCCAACTTTGTTTCCTACATTGGATGTTTTTTACAGGTATACTTAGTTTCCTTAAGAAAAACACCCTCTACGCATAAAGGAATGTTCAGAAGAGAACATTCATTGTCAAAAAATTGTATAATATAGTTTTGGGTGACTTAAAATTTATGTAAGTGTGAAATCTATTCTCATACAATCACTCTAATTCATCCATCCATTTTTAGGATATCTCATCTATGGATAAATGATAAATGATTGAAATGAAGAGTGGTGGAAGTTGATATTTGATAGGAATGACTGTGTTTGTCCTATATACCAATGTGTATGAGGTCTCTTACATCATGGTGGGGGTTGTTTTCTGGTAAGCCTACAAGGTATGAAGAGGAGTTTTAGACCAATAATCATTATCTTTATCCACTATCTTTTAGAGTATATATGATAAGGTCTTATTGATTTACTTTATATATCCATTATCCATAACATGATATCAAGATGAATTGTTGTATTTGACATTGTACTCCTGATAAAACTTCTACAACATAGAATAATAAAAATTGGAACTATTTTCCAATAGTATTGTATGAGGGACAAAAAATATAGAAATGATTTTTTCTTTCATAAAGCCAAAAGTATTACCTTCCATGACTTATTTGAGGGTTACATATTTGTCCCATTTGGAGAAGAAGTCTGCTACATCAAGAATGTACTCTAAGTGCTTTGCAGTGGTAGGAGGATATGGTCCCATTATGTCCATTCCCTATATATAAATGTCAAGGAGTTTTTGGCTATATTCAGCAACTCCAAGGGGTTGATGAATGGAGGTTTCATGAACTTGGAATGAATGGAACTTTTTGGTAAATTTTGTGCAATCCTATGTCATAGTTGGCTAATAGTACCCAAGAATCTAGATTTGATGGGAATTCATGATCAATAACTAGTGGGAATAGTTGGCTGCAATTTTCACTTCATTCATGAAAATAATATTCTATTCTACATCAATGAAACCAAGAAGGACCCCATCAAGGCAATATTTATAAAAGACCTTTTGATGTTTTTCCATCATATAAAAGAAATTTAATATCTCATTATTTGATTTTCTCTTTCCAATCCATGTATGATTAAAGTAATCCATTTTAAAGGTAGTACATGATGAGTATCATCCACCTGATGGTAGGGCCCTATCGTTTGGGGATAAGACAAACTTAATCAATCACTTATGTGCTGGCTCAAAAAAATAGTGAGGCCACCTAGTGGTGAACATTACTGATGACTATTTCATCCAAATTTGGATCTACAAGAGATGTGTATACATTTTCAAGGGAATCTACCTTGGCATTTTGTGGATGCTAGATTTGATTCATTGTTTAGTCCTAAAGAAAATTTTCCATTATTCATCAAACATAGTCATGAAGTGGGATTATCAATTCCTTTTTTGATGGAAAAATTATAGTTATCATTATTGGTGACTAATTCCAAATAAAACTTTATATTCAAGTGATTTACTCATTCATAAAGTATCAGATCTACCCCTATAATGAGAAACTAATATTCTACTTCATTATTTGTTCAACATAAAAATTGCTAGAAGGAGTAAGGTAAGGCTACATTTATTTGGGAAATGATGAAGATTCCCAACCCAACTATGTTGATTTGGGGATCTTTCATTATCTTCGTTGTTTGTATTTTTGTTGAACCATTAAAATAAATTTCCCATATATGGGGCACTCTTTGGTATATAAAATCACTACATTGAGAAATTCAACATCCATTGGTGTTATGTCTTCCAAGGTATGTTATATAAGGAAGTACATCAATTTTTGGCCTTTTTGCTTTTTAAGTAATGAATGGAATATAAAACTACTATAGTATCACTTCCCATAGTGATAATAATCTAGTCAACATTGGACATCGAAGAATGTACTTGAGTGGGTTTCTATGAGAGACCAAATAGTCCTCATGAAGCTACAAGTAATAAATTAGTTTTTGGGAAGATAATATTAGTGCCATAGTGATCTTCTTAATATCTGAATAACACTCAGCATCAATCAAGGTTCGACTATGTTACTAATTGTTTTTTTCACTCCCTTTTCATTAGTTTTGTGTGAGGAAGGTTCCCAATGGGTGCTCTAGGTATGTTATAGAGAAAATGAGATTATTTCCTTCAATAGATGAATTAGAACAAGAAGGCTCATAAGATATCTCTTGAGACTATCAAAATATTCTTCAAAGTCATTATCCCAATGATATGTAACCCCTTAATCAATCAACAAGATTAAGTACATGAATTTTCCTGTAAGGATATCTACGAGGCATCAAATATAGGCTAAGTTACCTTGACATACTATAAATTATTTCATATTTTGAGGACGAAACATGTATAGGATATAGTTTATCTTCTAAGAGTTTACTTCTATGCCATGATGGAATATGACAAAGATGAGAAATTTTCATAAGGTAATGTCGAAAGAACATTTCATGGGGTTCATTTTGTGGTTGTGCTATCATAGATTGTTGAAGACCATTTCCAGATCATCCAAGTTTTCAGAATGCTATCAATATTTAACCATAATTTCATCAACATAGAATTCAAAAACCTTTCCCAGGATGGGTTTAAAGATGTGATTCATGGCACTTTGATTTGCGTAACTAACATTGAGCAAGTCCAAGGGAATTAACCAATGGAAAAAATTCTCTCTATATGGTCATGAAAGTAGTGGTTCCTTTATCTTCTCAATCAATTCAAGTTTTTTTGTCTCCCAAATAGAAATCCATGTTTGAGAGATCTTGATATCCCTCTATTGAAATCAGAAAATTTGTGATCTAGACTGGGAAATCATCTTTCGAATAGTGCTAGCTCAGATCTCATAAGTCTATGGAGACTCTTATTTTTATATTATTTTTATTAAAAGGTACTATATTAGTAAGCTATTTTGTATATTATACCTCCCAAATGTAAATTTCTTTGATAAACTTCTCAAATTCAGCCTCATGTTTGTATTTATGGTTAGGTGTGTCGTTCCGTCCACCTTATTTTATTCTCGGTGGTCCTCTGGTAGCCTCAGGTGATCGGTGGCCACCTCAATATCGAGGCCAAGAATTTATTTGTAGTTATTCGAAAACACTCCCTGATGCTACTTGGACACACTAATCAGATGGGGTCATGGGCACTCTTTATTACCTAGATCTATCTCTCTAACATTATCAATAACAGTAGTGAAAACCTCCTCAAATGATTTCATCTTCCTCCTCATGTTCACCCTTGTCTTATGATTCACCCTTAGGGGAAGTAGGCGATGAAGAAAATTATTTAGTGTTATAATATGAGTCAATATTTTGAAATTTAGAATTTTAGGAGACTCCCTCTAAATTGACCAACAATGTAGAGTTTCTTTGAAGTTCTAAAGGGGAGATGATGGATCGAGGATGAGTTTCTTCACATTCTCCAAGTGATTTGATTACTTCTTTCTTCCGAAGTGATGAGGAAGTATTATATCAAAAATCTTGAGGTGGGATGATGTCGATTTGATATAAGATTTTACCATTGTTTAAAGAATCAATAGACTTCCCATTAATGTGGGACTCTGTTGTCATCATTCATATAATTAAGGCTATTAAAGATTTCTCCAAATTTGAGCTTATATGCTTGACCTGAATGAGGGGTAACATGTACTCTTCTCCAAACTATTTTAATGAGTTGGATAAGATCATTTACAAACCATTTGAGTTAATTAACCAAGTGGAACCATCAACCATGGGTTATTTCACTTCCCACTAATAGAATCCTGCATCAATATTGTGAGATTCCTGAGATTCAAATGGGACCTTATCAACATGAAACATCGTAATTTTTATATTAATGACATATTTGATGCATTGAAGGTATTATGAGTGGATTTCCACATGTTAATGAAACCATGGACTTCCTAGAAAAATACTGAAGGCCATAACCATCTGAAAAACCATAAATTATGTCTTGGATACAGGGTCCCCAAACTGATCCTAGAGAATGATTTGACCCATTAAATTTTGCTGACTTTTTTCATAGGCCTACTGTGTTAGAGAGGAAGGTTATAGTTTATCCTAGAAATAGCCTAGCTTTAAAAGATTCCATACTAGAATGTGATTAAATATCAAGCCATTATCAATGAATACCCATCATATATCGATACAATATAACTCTCTAGACACATACAAGATTATGATGTGTCCTAGTATGATAACATATTTAACTTGATCCATAAGGGAGATAAAATTGTGACATTATATAGGATTGGTCTCTATCCAATAGACCTCAACAGTGATAAGCTCTACATTAAACACTTGGTGGCTTAGAAATTCTTCTATGAGTACTTCCTTGAGGACTTCTGATAATCCCAGGGCATCCAAAATTGAAAACATTGCTAGAACCAAGGATAATTACATTGAGATTCCATAATTCTATCATAAATCACTTTAATTATAATTGTGGGGATTCTATTTCAGATAATATTTAAGGGATGGAGTGTAAGACATAGATGTATTGACCACTAAAACAAGATTTGAATGTGCTTCTGTTCTTGGTGGGTTGGACCGTATATGCCTACCTGTTCACCAAGGGTGATAAAAAACATGTTCCTATTCTGATTGAACTATCATGATGATTGGTTTTGGGTGGATTCTTATCTTACATAGGGATATTAACTATTTATTTTGTACTTTCTTAAAATATCTTCCTTGAGTTTTGGAAACACTGATAGTTTGAGTAGGAATGTGCCCAGAATTATGACTTCTTACCCTATATCCTTGGATCCTACAACCTCTTCCTCTGGTTCCCCAATCATGTGTGTAGAAATCAAGTTCATATATATACTCTTCATCAAATAAAGGATTCATTAAATTAATGAAGTAAATGTATCTGAAGATCAACTCTTAATTTGATGGGGATTCTATTGGGATGACCATTTTTGGTGCTACCATTTGGTGGGGTGGCACCTATTTTTTTGAGACAAGAGGTATAATTGTTGAGAAATCAAAATCCACATTTTAACTTACTGTAATTATTTCTTATAGTTTTGGATCTCTTATCTTACTTCCATATCTTTTAATGAATGATTTGCTTCTATAGGACTGGTGTGTCGATGGAATTGGTTGTGTCATACTTGAAGTGGTTAGGGGAATTTGTGGCTATCTAAAATATGATTTGGGTTTGTAATTAGTTCATTTGATTATATTATGAGTATTCCAATCACCAAAATACTTTATGAATTCACTAGAAAACTCTTTCCATTCAACTCCTTTACCATGAGTAGTAGTGGAAAATTATGATACTTGTTCTAGTGGATTACACAACATCACATTCCCAGAGGCTACCATCATTTACATGATGTTTTTTAAATTAAAACATTCTGAGATGATGTGACCTCACATATTTTTAAAGGGGAAATAATCTGGATAGTCATTGAGACACAACTAGTTGGGCCTCTTGGGCTCTAGAAAGTAGTGTAGATTAGTGTGCATAGATACTATAATGTACCTACAATCTTACTCAACTCAGAACGAGTGAATTTTAATCCGTATATATTAAAATTGATTTCTATTGGGTCCCCTATACTCATACTTATGATGTAAGGGTTTTGTTTGACACCCAGGGGTGTCACATGATCTAGTGTGGTTTTTGGAGATGAATCGATGCATAAGAGGGTTTTAGTGTGATGACTGTAGCCTCTACCATTCCTATTATTTTACCTGGATCTGATGGAGTCATTTAGGACTTGATCTGAACCTATAATATGAAATATTCTATTCGTTGAGAAATTGTGATGAGATCCAAAAATCCACCGATATATCTAACTTGTTTGAGTCGTGTTCTCATGTCCTCATGAAGGTTCTATATATAGATAAAAATCAAATCTCATTGAGAAAGCTGCAGACATAGGGAGTAGGTTATCCCTTTCCAATTGAAAATATAATCTGATACCTTTTCATTCTTCCATTTTTCTACTTCGAGAGGTCAAGGATTTTTTTTTCTCCAAAATTGAGATGAATTTTTATATAAACAACCAACAGAGGTCTCCCTATCAGATTATTGATTGATCTGGAAAACTAGTGTACCATTTGATGGCCATTCCCTACAAGGTTTTCAGGAATAATTTTTGTTTCACTACTTTTTTCATAGGTGTTCCCATCATGGGATCACAATAGGACACAAAGTGTCTTAGATACCGTTCATGGTCTCCGGATCCATTGAATATTGGAAAAATTGGACACCAAAAATTTGGTGGAGGTAGGATGCACATCACCCATTTGGGGTAAGGTTATCATTTTGGCTATATAGGGGCACACTACTCCTATATGGATTCCAATCTATATTATAATTATGCAATTTTTTTTATAATCCACTGTAGAATATTTGGTTGAATATGACCTTGAATAAGAGAGGAAATAGGAAAAGAATGATGCAATGGCTCTTCCAATATCTATGGTTGACATCCGAAAGGGGAAATCTTTTGAGGTTTTTCCTAACATAGTACTGGTTACTTACCTAGGTTAGGTAATTATTGATATCCATCCATGAGCGGGTCCAGATAGGTTGATGGCCTAGGAAAAGTACGGTGTGTACATCTTGGATATACTTCAATCATTAGGGTGAACACATATTTTTTGGGTTCATTGGTTGGATGTGTGGGTTGATACTTTTCCAAGGGAACATTTCAAAAGGAATGATTACCTATAATAGTTTCGTGTTGAGTCTCCTAAACTATTTCACATCTTCCTCCTACCTGGTGAATCACTTTCCTAGTGAAAGGGTTTCAAACTCACCATAAGGTGGGTTGTATATAACCTTCAATTTACTATTTTAATTGGTGGATGCTTTCTAAGGAGGAAATGATAGAGTGGTAAAGGGAATCCTCATATTTTGAGACATTCCTTGGTTCTTAATAAGAACACCTATATCATTTCCCTTAGTGCAGATCATGTTTAGTGTGGAATCATCCGATTCATACATCCTTGGGTTGTTGTCTTCTTTAGTTACATCCATTGGATTGATACCCATGATGTTCACCAATGAATAATGTATTTTAGGTGACATATTTAATTTAAAATGATAAGAGGATGTTTTGTTCCCTTTACTAGACACCCTCTTTTCTTTCTGAGATTCTCTTCGAGCTTCATAGTGAAGAGTGACCCAGAGGTAACCACCACACAACCTTGTCATATGTACCCCTTTTGAGTTAAACAGGTCACAAAATGGGGTTAAAATGGGAAACCTAATTTCTTGGTTCCCCCCAATTAATAAAATACAAACTTCTATTGAGTATGAATTTAATGTAAAAGTGACCCCTTCATTGCAGGCTGGGGTTTCTCCCATTCAACCATTGTCATGAATCATGTTGAATTTGGCGGCTTGGAAGGGGAATTTGGTGGTAAATTTCACCTAGATCTATGGGTTGGGAATGATACCATACTATGATGGATATTTCTATTTCCACATCTCTCTTGATTTCCCTCATCCTTGTTTGGTCATAAACCAGGTTTGTTGCATAATCTGTATGAAAACTGCTTGGTTACGTGGAAATCATCAACATATGTTTATTAGCTTCCAATAATAGAGATGCATGCTTAATGTTATTTATTTATTGATTCGGGAGTTCATCGATGTGTTTCACTTACCGATCATAAATGTTTTGAGACATATTCAAGGAAAATTCTTGCAGAGTGTTATATCTTCTCCCTAGTGGGTGTTCTGTTTGGTAGCAGCCTTAGAGCAATGGAGTTATAGGATGATAGCTCAAGTTGATTTTTTTTGACTAGGGAATGAGTTGAAATTAAAGGCTCTATGTTTGTCCCATCCTTAGATATGAGAAACAGGTTGGGTGTCGATAATTATATTTTATAATTCCTGTAATACATTGAGATATTACAGTTGAATATTTCTCTATAACTTCTCTAATTTTACCCACCACGAAAATAGATGGTATTCTATTTCAATTTGATGATGAATCTCTCCTAATAAATTATCATGGTATGCATAGTCATTATAATTTAGGAACTTCACATTCAAGTGTTGAAGAGTTGTCTTGAGATTTATAAGGATATTATGCATACAATATTCTAATAATACCACTAGAATGTTGAACTGAGAAGTGGACAAGGGTCAAAACATTGTGGTTATATCATCCCTAGAAAGTTGTATTCTCAAAATTTTACCTTCTTATTTCTAAGATTATTCTACTTTGTCATCCCAATATGTGTGCTTATTGGTCATTTTTTTCTCAAGTAGTGGGTATAATAGGGGTCTGGTGGGAATTTAAATAGTCCATAGGTGGTTCAGAGGATGACTAATGCCTCAGACCATCTTCCTGTTTTGAAGAAATGTCACCTATCATAGATAGGGTGTCAAGCATGACTTAACCCACCTTTCCATGTACCTCAGAGTATGAGGGCGTTCTCATATTTGATCTGGTAAGGGGTGGAAATTCTTGTTTATTGGTCTTCTAGACACAAGGAGTGATTTAATGGTTCTCATCAATAGTTTAATTCTCTTGATTTATAGGTTTGTTCCCGTGAACTAATATTTCATGGTAATCATTTTAGGAAGGATATTTAAAAATATTGGTATCCATGATGAGGTGAGGGAATTTTCAACTTCTACTATCGTATCCATGAACTGGTAATGGTTGGAAGAATATTGTAACATGAGTAATAAATGTTTTTCATCCTCATGAAATCTAATATTTAATAGAGTAGGGTTGTTAGTCGTTTAATTTTTTTTTTTAAATTCCCCAGGTAGGAATTATTTTTTAATGATCTTAAATATGTAGCTAGAACTGTGCACTGTAAATGGAATTTCTTAAATATCAGAGTGGATTTAGATCACTCTTGTGTTGATCTCAATGTGATATAATGAGTGTATGGTATTTTATCAGGGATATATGTGTTCTCTTGAGTGGCCCATCGAATCTTCCGGTAATCTCTAGTTGGAATGGAGATTTGTACCTGATCCAATTGTTCATTTCCTAGGAATATTATAGATGACCCTTTTAGACTGGGATAATAATTCGTTTTTTCTCTCTAGTGACCCTCCCATTATATGGATGTGTCACCCCAATAGAAGAGGTGGGGTCACAGGTCCAAATAATAACTGTTGTTTTTGATGAGATTATATTTTTGAGAGTTTGCATAATGTGGTCCAGAATTGGTGTCAGACCTACCATCATTTTTAGGATGTTTTGAGAAACATCCTTAGTAGGTTTGGGGATATAAACCCATTCTGATAATGGGGAAGGAATATGAGTCTTCCCCTAGTTCATCACTATGGTATGTGGACATGGTCCTCCTTTTTCCACCGTATTTGATTGGAAGGATTGATATGGGTGACCCATAATTTGTATCTACTCAGTTTCTACAATATTTGAATAATGGGCTTGATATTCCTAAAAAGGAATTTTCATATGATTAGAGTTTTCAATCATAGTTGAATTATAGGAATCATTTTCATGAGTAGGTACATACATCCAATAATGGTTTGATTCCTCATTTTAGTAAGGATCTTGATATGCCTGAAAAGGGATTTGTATCTTCTGGGATTTTTCGGTCGTATTTTACTGATAGGCTTGATTTGCTTTAGTAGGGATTTAAATATGCTTAGAGTTTTCCATTATATTTTTTTCTGATGGGATTGATATGTGAGACCAAAGATTTTCATATCCTCATTTTCATCCATATTAAACTGAAGGGATTAATATTCCAGAGGATTTATTTGTATATACTCATTTTTTTCCTCTATATTTGAATAATGGGAATGATGTGCCGCTATAGGGATTTAAATATGATCATTTTTAGCCACCATATTTGAATGATGATATTGATATGCATGATCGTGGATTTTCATCTACTCATTTCCACCATATTTTTCTGATGAACATGATATGTAGGAGTAGGTATCTGTGTATTCTCATGGTTTTCCATTGTATTTGAGTAACGAGCTTTATACGTGTAAGAAAGGTTTTGTATCTACTATTGGTTTTCTGCCATTTTCAGTAGATGCGATTTATATGTGTGATTAATTATTTTAATCTACCTTTTTTACAACATCTTTGAATGAAATTATTTATATATGAGTGGATAGATTTGTATATCCTCGTGGTTTTCTAAAACATTTGACTAGAGGTCATGATATGCACGAGAAGAGATTTTATTTTCTCATAGATTTCCACTATATTTTACTAGAGAGTATCATATGCACTAGAAAAAATTTTCATCTGCTCCTATTTGTCTTCCATATTTGACTAGAGAGATTGATATATGATAGTAGATATTTTCATCTTATGGTTGTTTGTTGCTGTATTTGATTGGAGGAATTGAGATATAGAAGAAATGATTTTTATCTCCTCATAGATTGTTGTTTTATTTGAATGAAATGATTTATATGAGAAAGAATATATTTTCATCTGCACGTTTTCTACAATATTTGGATGATGTGCTAGATTTGTAAAAAAAGGGGTTGAATATTCCCATGGATTACTGCTCAATTTTACGATACTATTTTATACGTGTGAGCATAGATATGAATTTTATATTAGTTTTTCATTGTATTTGACTATAGATCTAGATATGCATGAGTGGGGATTTATGTCTGCTCATAGTTTACTACCGCTGTATTTGACTGTCAAGCTTCTTCATTAAGAAGAAGAATGATGGCCTGTTTCAGATTGTTTGACCATCACCCTCTGTAGGCTACCTACATTCATATTAAATAGGATGGGGCCCATAGAGAAGTATCCTCTACATGGTGAGGATGTAGGAAAGAGTCATTGTGAGGTATCCCTATGGCACTGGGATTAAGTTGGTGGTGACCAATTTTTCAACCCCCCTAAGATAAGGGAGGAACACATTATAAACTTTTGAGTGCCACCTCCTGAAAGTGCATGATAATACAATTGGTTCTATTTGATGTTGGATGACTGAACATAATTGACTAGATACCTAGTGGGGATCAATGAAATATAGGACCCATTGAGCTACCTCCAGGGTTGGGAGTGTACCATTTTTGTGGTTCCCACAGATCAATGCATTTGGGACCAAACATCAAAGACACTTGGTGGGTGATGGAATCTTCTCTTTAGGTGAGAACCCAACTTGTGTAGTGTCTGGTACATACATTTACATTAACTAGTGAGAAAATATTTGGACTGAAGATATTTTGGGTGAAAATTCCCTGCAATATATAAAAAAAAACAATAATGAAAAATTATCAAAGAATCATATATATAAACGAACACATGCATAATATATTTTTCTTGGCCTTATTTCATTCTTATGGTGTATGGGGCCTGAATCATGGGTGGTAAAACCATAATGGTTAAATATTCACATCAGGTTCACCATTTTTTTCTCCAAGAAATGTTATGGGGGCCCTTTTGATTTATTGTGGGGTGTTTTAATCTAGTGAAATCAATCAGTTTAGTTTAATCATTTATGAATGAATTACAATGGGTTGTCTGTGGATCTCAAAACACCAAATAGTTCTTATATCAAGGATGAATCATGTACCTTCTTTACAAAGTATGAAATTCCTTATAGAAATAGTCCAATGAAACTTAAGAACTCAAATTGGTCTAGAGGATGGGAGGTCATGATCAGCACACCCTTTTGGGAGGAGTTATTTCCTATTTCGTAACTCTCTTATAGATTTGATTTAAGAAATGTTGTGAATCCTTTATTCATTACCAGGTATGACGTGGTTATCCTAGTATGTTACAATCAATTATTACCCGTCATGAATTGGGAATCATCTATATATATATATCCAAGGTTGTCCATAAATGTAGGAATCTTTATGTATCCGAGGTTCTCCATTGATGGTACCTATGGACTAGATATCTATGTGTCATTTATTATTAATTTTCCCATTTTAAGAAACACTGTGGGGTGCTCTGTATTTTATCGTCATCTTGGGATACATGAGTTGTTTTTATGTTGAGATTGGATATATAATATACCTTCCTATGCATCCTTGTGTAAGGAATCATAACCCACAAAGATCTATGATACATAATAGGAATCCTCATAACTTTTAAGGTCATGTGATAAAGACAAAACCATTTCGTTTAACATCATGTGGTAAGGAAATCAAATAGGACAGTTCTTAGTTAATGTTTTAGGTGGGACTTACATCGAAGAGGCATAAAGATCCTAGAAGATGTGTGGTCTCCCATGTGGATTATGATCTTATTAGGAAAATGCCCCAAAAAGGATGATGATGAGAGGGGTTTGGAAGGAATGCATTCCTCTGAGTTGTATAAGACTCTACTAGGGATATGTACCAGAGAACAATAGGGTGAATTTGGATATTGGGTTTTGACCATAGGGAGGATTCTGATGTATCCTAGTTATTTGGGAATTGAAGCCCACAAAGTTTGAAAAGTTTATGGCTTACACCTATGTAGTATTACTATATGTATTTCTTCATAAATGATATATCCCTTTGTACTTTTTCCTCATGGGGAATACATACCTTTGAGACGATGATAACATGGATTTGGGAATTATACTGAATAGGAGGACCCTGATTATAGAAACATGATGAAAATGTCGACTCAGGGGGATTTAGAGGTTCTCTTGGGGCTTACACTCAGAATATGGCCATTTGAATGTGTATGTTTAGGGATTTTACAAAATAGGAGGCCCATTTGAATGTGATATGGTTAAAGATTATACTAAATAGGAGGCTCATATGAATGAGATCGTGCGGATTTCACCATCACCACTCTCTTATAAGGCCATGTGCGTCATGATTTGTGTGATAACTATAGGGATGTGGTAGATTTATAAACCACATAATATATATATTCTTCTTGTGGAAGAGTCCTAGGCCCAATGTTTGATTGAAAGAGTGGGGTCACTAATACCCATGTCCTCTCTTATTTTCATATCCTTGGCCCAAAGGGGGAGCAAAGAAGGCATAAATGTGCATATTTAGTAATTTGTTTTAGAAAAGCAGATAGTGACATTGACTCATGGATATGACCCTATAAAAGATGATGAACAAGAGTGAAACATACTACAAGAAAGGATCTGGGATTACTCAAGGATGGATGTCCTTCTTCTGGTTCTAGAGAGGATGATACGGTGTTAAGTCTCAAATGGAAATGAAAGCTTGGATCCTCTCCCCCACACCTGGAATGGGGAGGTCCACATGAGTACATCCAGTTTTGGGACCGTCATTACCATGGGATTGTATGAACGAGAGAATTTTGAGGACCCCCCTTATAAAGGAGGTTACCAGTAGGACCCCACTTACCATGTGAATTCACACTAGAGAAGATACACTAATGTGAATAATGATTTGATCTTACACATCAAGTAGATTTGGAAGAGGACTTAGTCTGATACCACAAGAATGGATTATGAAGGGTCCAATGTGGGTCTTCGTGCTATGTAAGAGGGAATCTATGAGAACAAAAAGAAGGAAAACCCTAGGAGTCCCCATTCTGCATAGGGTGTTCCTATGTGGGGTGGCGTTCATTTCATGTTACGCTTCGTTACTTGGGAGTGGGTGAAATCTATATAGAACCTTTCTATACGAGTCCCCTATAGGTCTATATAGTGCTTTTCTATGTCGGCCTGAGATCAACTAGCATATCACTTTACTACATAGTCCTAAGTTTCTCCCATGTAGATTCCTCCTATGTGGGACAAGAATCCCTAAGTGTAACTTTTTTACTTCGTAAGGTGATGGGCTACAAAGAGGCCGTCTACTTTTTCTTTTCATAATGGTGTCCATAGAGGGATTTGGGTATAATTTGTTTTGAGTGAATCCCTTTTCTTTATTTATGAAATGTGGTATTTTTACCTATTCAGAATTGATGGATCTCTCACTCTCTTACACTACTCAACCATTTTTATCTGACATTTTGTCTCTCCATTACCCAGAACCCCCATGGCGAGTTTATTGAGGTGTGGAGAAACTAACTACTGGGATGGCGCATTGTCCATGGTAGGTTGTGGGGATCTTGTTTGTGAGGAATGGTAAAGACATCCTACACTCACAAATGGATTATTCATTTATAGTGAATGTAAATCACCATCCGGGTCTACAAGAGATTTATCATTTGTATGGGATGGTCATTTTTTATGGATGAGAAACACCAAATAGAACTGAAAATGATCTAGTTTCATTTACCACCACTAGAAAACACTTCCAGGTCCCTCAAATGATTTTGTTTTTATAATTCCATACAGTGAAAAGGTCCACATAGAAAATTTTTCTATGAGTACTATGTCCCTCATTTGCGTCTTGGAGTCCTTAATCTTTTTTTAAAACACTTTTTAGGAATTATTTTACCCTTAAAAGTTCAGGTAATCTATTTATCCTTTCTAGGGGTGTTATCAGGACTGAGGAAATAATGATATTACTTCAAATGAATCACTTTCCTAACAATAATTACCCAATGATTATAGAATGTTTTTGTTTGGGATGGTTTATCCACCAACATGAACAATTATATTAATTTATATCATGTATGACTATGAAAACATGAATAAGAGAAATATTATAAAAAATTGGAAAATAATAGTTGGTTTATGATTAAAAAATTTTAATATTAATATTTATTTAATTATTAATTTATCAACATTTGTTCATAAAAAAAACTATGAAACAAACTCTTCACAGATTTGGGATTCATGAATCTTGACTAAAATTATAATGTAATGACATTAAAACATTATAAATCATTATAAAAAAAATATTTTAGTATATTTGATAATCTAATAATGATGAACATGGAATCAATTAATGGGAATCAATATCAACACATTATGGAATTCATGAAACAATCCGAATCGTTAGTATCTAATGCTAAAATTATACAATAACTAGCAAATAAATGTATACTAAATGATTATAATTAAATTCTAAAAATTTTAAGAGATATTAATTTTTCTAAAATAGGTTATTAAAATGATTATGTTTACTATATAGGAGATTAAAGAGGTTACCTAGATTTTGGGGGAATATGGTAAGTGGTTCATCTAAAATCTTCTTCTTTGAGATGTGTTTTGTATCATGCACATATTTATTTTTATATGGTGTGTATACTATCCATTTGACAAATTAAATCATGACTAACTCTTTATTTCATGGTATTTTAACTACTAATTATACTTTTATCTCTATAAATAGGTTTTTATTCAAATATTATGAATTTGTATGTGGGTTTATTAATTCAAAATCCTATAATTAAGTTATAATGATTTTTATTAAAAATTATTATTATATGTTGGGTATATTATGACATTTGATTTTATTATTATGTGTTCTGTATATGGTTTTTATGGAATTTTTTTATAATAAACCTTTCATATGATTCTTACTATGAAATCATGATGTTTGTAAGGGTTTTTGAATCAAATTCTTTTCACTAAGGGATATTTTCACATTGTTCACCTATTCATATTTTATATAGTGTACCTAATACATTAATGGATTTTATTATTATTATTATTATTCTTTAATAATTTTTAAAAGTCATCACATTAATCCTTCCTTCAAATACTTTTGAATGAATTATTACTAAATTTGTATGGCGATTTATGAACTCAACTTATTTTCTTTAATCATTACATTTAACTTGTTTAATATGTTTCTAGAAGAAGTGTTTATTCTATTCTATAATGATATTATATTTCTTTTCATCCTTATTTTCTCGTTAATTATAATGATGTATTTCTTTCATAATATAATTTTATGATGTTAAGAATAACTCCCATCCTCCCAAAATAATATTTTTTCTCCTATGTTTATATTTACACAACCCAAAAATGTTTTTAATTTTTATTTTAAAATACAAATATGTTTTATTTAAAGTGATAAATAAAAATAACTTTTTTTAATGAAATCATTTAACACTCTTTTTATGATGAGGGTTTCCAATAAATTTATCTTAAAATGATGAATTTTTTTATTTTTCTGAATAAAAATTTTATCTTCCATTAACAATTTATTAACATTAGAATTAACTTTTTCCCAGTAACTATTATTGATATTTAATTATAACTATTCTCTAAAAAAGAGTTTCTAAGAACCTTAATGAAAATGGTGTTTTAAATATACTCATAATTATTTATTTGTTTAATTTTTTTATGAAATATCATTTTAATATTTGACCTCATTTTTTCTATTTACATACAATTGATAAACCCCTCTGGGGTTATTCTTCATGAATCACACCTTAAAATATCTTATAAAATGGTTCTTTGTGATTATTTTTTTCCAATTAAACTATTCTAGGATCTCATCCCATATGATATTATTTGGAAGCGATATGAATCTCATTTCCATTCCATGTTTTCTTTATGATGTGATGAATGATTTTTTTCAAATAGAAAAAATATTTGTGGATAATGATGGGTGGATCCCTATATATCCATATAATTCAATTGGATAAGTATTTTTTTATAAAATGTTGTTATTCCAAAAATTTTATTATTCATTGTCGAATTCATAGATTTTTTTCTTCATAATATACTACATACACATTTTGTTCATTCACAACATGATGAAAGAACATTTTATATTCATAATGTTATTATTTCCTGAGGATTATGATTATTACAATGTTATTTTTTAATCTATATATCAATGAACTGTTACATTTCTATTTCATATTACTATGATTATTATCCCTATGTCATGTTTATTATCTCATGAATGAACACACTTTTTATAGGGTATAAATTTTTCATTTGAGAATAAATTCCATTCTATAATGACTTATGGAGAACTTCAGGTGACCCAAGAATTTTATACATATATATAAAATCATTTAATTTGAATATTCAATAAATATCATAAAAAATATTCCCTTAAACAATAAGTGTTTAGATTTATTAGAGACAAGATAAATAATCATCTTATTTTATGAAATATCATCAAAATATCCCACCAAAAGATTCTAAGAACTTCTATTATTAGACATACCTTATTTAAAATCATTCTTCATAACATGGGGAAAAGAGACATAATAAAAAGTGAGCTCAAACACTTAGCAATTTAAAAAAAATAGATATTTATCAAAGATCATAATTGATTATAAGATACCCATATGAGTATGACATCATGATCATAACCTAAAATAATCATACATGATGAGTAAAATATCATAAATCATAAATCATAGAATAATTATTTCTCACACTAAAATACATTGTTCATAAGTGTGTGGAATCATAAATAGTCTATAATGAGCCTTGAGATGATATCATAAGTATAAGACATATGTTTTTTGAATATACATAAGCATAAAAAATAATTTCCATAAATAAGGATCAATTCAAAGGATATCATAGTGGATGGGATAAATCTATATTCCATAATTTCTATAATTAGGTTTCAATCCCAGTACTATTATAGTGGATAGAGTCCCTTACAAAATTGGGTTCACTCTACATTCTAGCCCTTATTATCTCTTGAGGTATCCATCTTTAACCAATGCATTGAAGAGCTATCTTATTATTTCCCACACTTCAAATAATGAAAACCACATATGCATGTTACAAAATATCATAAAAAATTCATCATATATTCAGATCATAACCCTAGTAAAGGAAACACATTTTATAAACATTTGATTATTTCATCATAGCATAACTTATATATATAAGAAACTTGTTTTGAAAAAGTTTAATCTTATCTACATTAACCGATGGAAAAGAAACAGTTTTCATCAAATAATCCTTAGTTCATCATCATCATAATTCATATAGATAAATATCCCAAGTGAAGCATAAAAAACCATAAATGATGTTGATATTGAAGAAAAATAAAATTAAAATATATTTCAAACATTTATATGAATACATGATAAAATATAATTTTTTATGATAACATTTAACCTAAAAAAATACAAGAATAAAGATAAAAAATTTCATTAAAAATAACCTTGGAGAATTTTAAAGTAATCTTGAATGAAAATAATGGTCATAATGGTGAAAAAATCCATTAATATCATGAATGTTAAAAGAAAAATATTGTTTTTACACCTTTCTAAAAAGTAAATGATAACTAATTTGGAAAATCATTTCGTAAAAAATATTCATTTTTAAAGACTTATAATCATTAAAAAAGTTAGTTAAAATTAAACTTTTAAAATATTTCTGTTATAATTAAGAACTTTCATAAAATTATTTTGAAGTGTATGGACATAGAATAAAAAACCATCGACCAAAGAGGAAATAAGGTTGACATTTCTTCAAAAAAAATCTGAATAATTTTTAGTTCCAAAAAGATGAATATAGTAATAATAAATAAAAAAACATAAATAAATATAATGGAATAAAATATATTGCGTTGGAGGGTAATGATCCATATAATTTCTCACAATGTAAATTTAATCATGAACAAACTAGATTAAAATGAAATTGAAACACAAATCCATTACCTATGGTTATATCTTTCTTGGTTTATATTAAAATATTCTTTATAATAAATATATATTAATTATGAATATATATTTCTAAATATATTCACGCATAACATACCTTGTAAAATTCCATTATTATTTGAAATTATACTTTTATTAACAATTTCATCATTAAAATTAACATTCGATGTAAAATCCACTCCATTTTCTAGGCATAATTCTATTCAATTGCTCTGATACATGCACCTTGTTCATGTTTTAATCATTAAAAGAGTATTTATTATGAAATAAGTATCATATTTATTAATTATATAATTTTTTATAATTATTGATATAAAATAGTGAATAAAAAAATCCATTCATTGCATGGAGGTGGTAGTCTGCCCGTACAGATGAGAGACGTTTAAATAGACCAAACAATATAGAGGTAATAAGGTAGATAACATATTATATTTAAAAATAAAAATCATGTCCTTAATATCATATATAAACAATACATTTATTATAATAATCAAACATGAATGATGGTGAAGGAAAATGAATCATATCGTTGTGTGGAGGAGGCAGTCCACACATACTCACAAGTGATACTTTCACATCTGATTTGATTTAAATGGGATCCAAATTGTTTGATCTATAATAATAAAAACAATTAATTATTTTTAACCAAGTGAATTAATTATTTTATAATGGATATAATATATTTAGATGTGGTATAATAAGAGATAAAATTTTAAGTAATTGGTTAAGAGTTATACCTATTCATTGGGAAACCTCCAATGGATTACACCATAATCCTTGAAAGGATGGTATTATGATAAAAAATGGAACCCTAGGACATATTTAGTGAAGTTATTAAAAGATTAATTAAGTTAATTGTAGTTATATAAGTCTCAAAATGAGTGAGGAATATAGGTTATGTGATTTGATTCAATAAGGGAGGGAGAGAAAACATGTAATTTTTCAAAAGATTCAAATATAATATCGTCTTAATAAATTAATGAGGATATAATATTAAAAATTTTAGAATATAAGAAGGATAAGTTATAAAATCATAAATTCAAATGAAATAATATTTGTTGCGATATTTTAAACCTTATCTCTTAGGTTATCCCCCGATATACTAGTTTTAACATAATCATGGTAAGATATTTTTACTATTTTTATTATTAATTATAAAAAAATTATGTTAAACTAAAAATTTAAAATTAATTATTCTGAAAAAAATATAAGATCAATTTAAATGATTTCCTTAAGAGAATTTAAATAAAATCATTTTAAAATAAGAATGAGAAGCACAATGAAACAATGTTTTTCAGAAAATGCATTTTTAAACATAAAATAGAGTTTACCTTCATGAACTCCCAAATTAAAACTATTAAATAAATGTTGAAATATTTTATTGAGTATTTTATATAAAAATTTCATTAAAATTAGTCATCAATGTATATTAATTTAATTTTAAATATGAAAACATATTTTTCCCATAACTTTTTTTAAAAAGAAATATATTTCTATGTTTAAATGCTATTTTATATTTTCTACCAAACATAAAAACTAATAATTTTTGTAAACATATGTAAATAATAATTTCTCATGATTTAGATAGTTTAATTAATTATTCATAATCCAATGGATTGGTGATAACTGTCACTTAAATAATAACATTTTAATTTCTTGTCATAGATTGTTTAAACTCAGTGTTGTGTCTGATGGAATCTATCAATTAAATGAAATTTAATTTTCAAGAAATATATTATTAAAATCCAAGGGAAATAAATTATACCCATTTATATGAATTTATCCATTGAAATTGGATCACACCAATAGAGAAAAATGAGGATACTTCTACCCATCACATCTTCAGGATCCCACATAACATTCTTAATTTATGGTTTCACCAAACAACTTTGACCAAGTGACCAGTTTTATTGTGAAACACTTTTGGACTTCAATATATATTCTAATCTCACTGTTCTATATAAGGGATATCAGGATCTAGTAGTATGAATTCTGAGTTTAGTATATGTGAATGAAAAAGTATGTACTTCCTCAAGGAATATACATAGAACACTTTATGAAATTGAGATAGATTAATTGGATGTTCTAAGAGAGAAGAAAATATCCCAACATGATCCAAAACATTCAATGGAAATTTATATCTTGGGGTAATTATTCACCTCTTTCTAAATCTCTTAACCCTATTCCCACGATAAATTCAAAGGAATACATTCTCATAAACTTTGAACTCTAGATCTCACCAATGATTTTCATGAAAAACTTTCTATCAACTATATGATGAAATGATGTGATATTGAATATCTATAACCTTATTATCAATTTTCCAAGATATCTTATGTCCCAATGGCCTTCATTGTACAATTTCATCCTATTATGTTGGATTTTTTCATTTCTAGAATATATTTCTCGATATGTATCCCTCTTAATTTTCGAGTAAAATATATTATTGTAAGAAAATTAATCTACAGAAAGGTGTTGATCCCAACCACCTTTACAAAAAATAATAAATGCTCCCAAAGTATATTCTAGTGTTTGATTTTAAGAACCCGGGTGCTTAAAGAATAAGTAGTTTTCATTCATTATTTAAATACATAAATTCATTATAAATGTATAATGAAATAACTAATATGTATAAAAATTAATGGAATCTATAAAATAAGAATAGTAACCTCACATATTAAAGTATAAATAAAATTTAGGTATCTCATAAGTGAAAATATGATATATTTACCTCATGAAATAAGTAAATAATTTTTTAAAATATGATTTATTAAGTGTCAGTATTTTTCACGAACTATAAATATTTATTTACAATTTTGAAATTAAAAAAAATCTAAATGAAAATTTATTTTAATAAAATATTTTCGTAAATAAATATTTTTTTTGTGAAAATTATAAGATAATTCTTTGAGAACATAATTAATTTTTCAAAGTGTCATAAAATTAATTATAATATTAAAATATCTGTTCTTTGAATAAAAGTTCATTTTAATTAAAAATTAAATTTTTCGTAATTAGAAAATTATTTTTAAAAAATAGATTCAATTTTTGAAGTCTATAGTTTGAGAAATGGAGAGGTTGAGTATTTGGGATTTTCTTTGAGAATTTTTATTTTTTGGTGAATAGTTAAGTACAAAAATTTATGATATTTACCATTACATGTTAAATACTTGAATTATTGATCCATGGTTGATTTTTTGATGATTTATAAACCCATTATTTATTACTCACATAAAAAACTACCATAATTAGTTAGAATAGTCAACACTATTTATAGTCTTGATCCAAAATGATAAACAAATGAAATAAATAATCAAAAACACCCATCTCCTCTTTCTACAAATACCACCCTCACCACCCCTTCTCGTCAACCTTCCAAAGCCACAGAGCTTATTTAAATTCTACCTAATTAATTTCTAAAGACTCTTCCCCATGTCCAAGATTGACTAGTCTCATAAAAAGGAAAAATCTAATTTACATAAAGAGATTCTCAAGGAGACAACATCTGAGATGGAGAATCCTCCATTATATCTCTTTTTAATTCTTTAATTATTTATTTATTTAGACCTTATCCTCAACTGAAATATAAAAAATTATCCTGATAACTCATGTATAGTATATATTATGTAATTTTTTTAATATAATGGAATATCCATAACCAAACCTCTTCTTTTAACCACTTATTTTAAAAATTGAAAACATCATCTGTGACGTGTCAATTCACTAGCTTTATGGATGATGAGTTTTAATTTTCTTTTAATGCAATCAAATATTTTTATAAAACCATTATTATGGTTAAAAAATATTTTCATATGTATTTATAACTTATTTCGTGTTCTGGAACAATTTTTTAGACATAAAAATAAATAAAACAAAACTAGTTTGTAATGGATATAAAATATTCTACAAAAAACCAAACATTTATCATTAATATTTTATCTAATAAATCATATTTATATAAGAAAACAGAATATGAGTTCATTTAAATTTATGGAAGAATTTAATACCATTTCTATCCACTTATAGATTTTCCCTTACATTTGATAAGAATACTGATAATTATAATCAAGGGAACAAACCATAATTCCATGAAACAAACATTCCTAGGATAAAAGATTCTGATATTTATAACTCATAAAAATAGCCACAAACTAACATAATTTTTTTTAATAAATAACATATATGTGTAAAAGTTTCTAAATTAATTAATTAATGAATATAATTTGATTATAAATGACATTAAGTACATGTTCAGAACGCTTTCAGACCTAAGGTAAGGGGATTTATTTCTAAAAATCCTCTTTTCAAGTGACAACTATTTTTATTAAATAAAAGGCTTTTTTCATATAATGAATAAGTGTATTTTACCAATTTCATGTATCATTGTTGATTTTATGTTTCCTTAACAATTTTAAATGTTCATTTTCAAATAAATGTTTTTTATTTATAATTTCACAAATTCATAAACAATGAATATTGATTTTGAAAAGAAAATTTATTTTCCTCAAGACCGTTTCTTTTATGCATGATCTTTGAGTTATGATCTTGTAATGGTTCCTGTGAATTATTACGAGGATGGGTGAATATGTAATAAACCAAGTGTAGATAAGGCCATTATATCTTTCAAATGCATTGAGTGAAGTGACATAATTAACTAGTTAGTTTTCTCATAGAAGATTATGGTAATATACTGCGATGGTTATTCCTAGTATTACCATGATGGTTACTCCCTATATATCTAGGAGATCAAGATTATAGGTAAGAGTGAAATAAAAATGATTCCACATTATACCTTTATGATTTTTCTATTCTATTTATAGTTTTAAAGGAAACTTATGATTCCATATGGTAATCTAAAGACTTTATGTTTCCTCTGTAAAAGATAAAATTTCAGAAAATGTTTTCATTAACTAAATAACAATTTCTTTCCCCCTTTCTATATCCCTCACTGAGATTTTTTTTCTCATGCCATGTTTTAAAATTTTTTTCAAAGGTTTTTTTGATGTGTTAATTAAATGAATAATTCATATTTAAAGTCATGATGTTTTTATACGAAAAGAAATTATATTTTATTTTAAAAGTTTCATTTTTTGAAAAAATTGATGTTGATTAGTAGTTTATAATTTAAAATATTCGAGTCTCTATATATTATATTATAACTTAATTTTTAAAAAATATAAGCATAAAATATCTTTGGAAATGTATAAAACAGAATTCTAGTTGAATTAACTATATTGTGAAATGTTTTTGGCTAGGTCCTTATAGTTTGTATCAGAGAAAGGTTAAATAACTTTAGGGGTTAGGATAATGTTAATAGAATAAATATAAATATTTTTTTATTTTATGGTTAATTTGAAGTGACATATTATTTAAAGGTTACCATATTTATTCAGCCAAGATTTGTCTATTTATAATGGCTTTCTGAATAAAAAAATGGGAAACTAATGTAGGAAGGCATGGAGAGGGTGATATCCTTCTAAATCCAAAACATGGAATGGTGGGAATTAAAAGCGAGCAATTTTAGATAGTAATGGATTATTTGATGTAGGATATTAATGTTTTTAATATCTATGCACAGGAACTTCTAGATTAACATCATATGAATATTTTAGTGGTGGAACATTTTACATGGAAATACCCTTCTTCAATTAGTGTATCTTCTTACCCAGAGTTTGCTGAAGGGAGCATTAAATCCTAAGAAAATATTTTTTATTTCTTTGGGTGTTCATACCATAAATATCTTAGGCTTCCTATTTAATATTTTGAAGGTAAAGGTGAGTAGTAGTGGTCAATGATTAAGAATATCATGGATACTGAAGAGATTAATTCTTTGGAATGAGATGAATTCAAAAATAGTTTCCTTGAGAAATATTTAATTATAGTGAGTCGACTTAGGATGAAAAAATAATTCTAGGAATTGCAATAAGAGGATGATTCAGTGTCTACATACATATAAAAATTAACTATATTAGAAAGGTATGATCAAAATTTAATCCATGTTCTTGATAGTAAAATCAATCTATTTTACTCAGGATTGAAGCCGAAATATCAACGCTCATTTGATTATAGTGAATTAAAAGTTATAAAAAAATTATTTGATGCGAGGAGAAGGTGAAAATAGATTATTTTGATGATTTCATGTACATAAAAACTAGGAGAAAATGAGTTTGAGGTAGCAGGATAAGGAAAGACTCGATCAAATAAGTTTGATGGTAATAAAATTATTTTTTAAGTTTATGATAACTATTTTAACAAAAACATTGGGGAAATACTTTTGAAGTATGGTAAGGGTTTTTTACGCGGAAGGATTGGGAATATGACTTGTAATTGCAATAAAAAATATCATTGTAGTGTTAAGAACAATTATTATACACAGTTAGTAAAATGTTGTAAATGTTATGTGATGGGTCATTATAAAAATAAGTTCCATAAGAGGAACCCAAATGATTGAAAGAACCCTTAATATAAGAAGAAATGTGTAGTGAAATACCTTACAACTACTTCAGTAGATGTTGGGACATCCAATTAAGTTGTATGAGGTATATTTTTTATTTACTAATATTTTTCTAATGTCTTGTTCGATTCATGGTCTACACATATGTATAAACGTTTCTGGAAATTCAGAATTACACCTCAGGAAATGAATCCAAGATTTATGTTGAAAATACTTGGGGAAATTATTAAGGAAAAAACAAATTATAATAATATTTATATCTATGTCTATGGGAATAATTCACCTAAAAATATTGTTGTCCTACCCTAGGTAAAATTTGATTTTATACTGAGTATGGATTTGATTTCTATTTACAATGTTAAGACTGATTGTAGATCCGAAGAAGTTTTTTTCATAATAAGACTCAGTTTTTAAAAAATAATGAACCCATACCAATGATAACATATATGGAACTAGAGACACCATTAAAATATGAAAATGAATGTTATCTTCCACATATTTTTGAAAATAGGTAACTATTCTGATTAATGATTTTTCGATAATAAATGAGTATCTAGATGTTTTTACTATTGTGATTTATGGTATTATACCTAAATAGAAGGTTGAAAATACAATTTATTTAGTCCTAGATGCTAAACCTATTTCAAAACCTCTTTATTGAATGCAACAAGTAGAACTTCTTGAATTGAAAAGTTGGTTATAGAAGTTTCTAGAAAAAGGTTTCATTCATTAGATTAATTCACCTTGTGGTGATCCGGTTTTGTTTTTTAAAAATAAATATGGTTCCATTGGACTTTATATTGATTATAGAGCATTGAATAATATAACTATTAAGAATAAGTAACACTTGGATCATATCAAGGACATATTTTACTAGACCCAAGTAGATTTGTATTTTTCCAACATTTAATTGAGATCCAGGCAGTATCACCAAATGAATAATGAGTATGGAATTATAAAAATAACATTCTAGGATAGATACAGGCATTATGGGTTTTTAGTTATGCCATTTGGCTGAAACAATTCTCCTTATGTATTTATGGATCTTATGAATAGAATATTATATGAATATTAAGATATGTTTTCTATTGTTTTTACTGATGATATTTTGGTTTATTCTAAAAGTTATACGGAACCTGAAAAACAAATTAGGATACTTCTAAAAACTGTAAAAAAAGGAGTTATATGGAAAATTAAAAAAAATAATATTTTTGGTTTAAAAATATTTATCTTCATGGGAGAATTATAAATAAGGATGACAAAAAAGTTTATCCCACAAAAACAAATTTGTTTATGGATGTAAAATAACAAAAAATGTTACTAATATTAATAGTTTTCTTAGATTAGTGGGCTATTACTGATGGTTCTTTAAAAAATTGCAAGGTTATCTAGACTGCTAACTAAGTTAACATGAATAGAGGTTAAATTTATTTGGATCGATGAATGTGATAAATTTTTTATGAAATTGAAAAAAATATTGGTGAATGCTTCAATTTTTCCCATACCTTCCAGAAATAGAGAGTTTTTGTTCTATAGTGATGCTTCATTAAAGGTACTTGGTTAAATTCTGATGAAAAATGATTAGGTAATTGCTTACACATCATAAAAACTGAAACCTCTTGAGTTAAATTATTTGACACATTATTTAGAATTATATTCTCTGTTTTTTTCATAAAAAATTTGGGAACATAATTTATATGGAAAAAATCATGAAATATATACTAGTGATAAAATATTAATGTATATATTCACCCAGAAGAAATTGAACATGAGTTAGAGAAGATGGATAGAACTGATAAAAAATTATAATTACGTGATAAATTTCTATCCCATAAAATAAATTAAAGTGGTTGATTCTTTGACTTAAAAAATCATGCTTCATTAACCATGTTATGTTTTTAACATGATACCATAGTTAATGATTTGATGAATTTTGGTTTGGAATTTATTGGTGTAGGAAATTACTCCATTTTATTTCAGGTGTTAGTGAAATCGAATCTATCAGACAGAATTAACCAAGTACAAAAGAAATGTCTTGAGTTATAGAAAAATGTATAAATGTTTGAAAATGGTAATTTGACATTATTTTATAATCATAAAGACTGTGTTTTGAGATTTGGGAAGAGATTATGTATTCCTTATGATACAATGTGGAATAATGATTTATTAAGTAAAGCTCATAGTTCTCTATTCTATTCATCATGGAAGAACTAAGTTATATAGATACCTCCAAAAGTATTAATGGTGGGTAGAATGAAAAGATATTCTTTTGAATTTACCATGTGATGTTGGACCTGTCAATATGTGAAAGTAGAATGAAAATTAAAAAAGGGGATTCTTCATCCTTTTTTAGTGTCTGAGTTGAAATGTGAAAATATATCCATGGATTTCATAGTGGGATTACCAAAAACATCAAAAGGTAAAAATGTTATTTGGGTTATTTTTGATTGACTAAGTAAATGTGTGTGTTTTGTTCCTATTTTAGATACTATATTTATATTATCTTTCTTGAATATACCTCAAATTGATAATCTAGATACCTAGATTTCACCTCTCTATTTTATTTGATTGTGATCCCAAGTTCATTTATGACATTTCTAAATGCCTCCAGAAGTCCTTGTGAATTGAATTAATTTTCAGAACTTCTTTTCATCCTCAATATAATGAATAGTTAAAGAGAAAAATTTCTACAATGGAGGATATTCTTCAAGAATGTACAATGGATTACTAGGGATGTTCAGATCATCATCTTTTTTAGTTGAGTTTTCTTAAAATAATATTTTTCATTCCAATAAAAAAACGGATTCTTCTGAACCATTATATTCAAAAAAATGTTGAAATATAGAATTTTTGGATGAAGCAGGTGAAAAAAAGTTTATGGGAATATAATTTTTGCAGGGAATGACATAGGAAGTTCAGAAGATCTAGCGACACATGAGGACAACATAGAGTAGTTTGAAAATTTATGCAGATTAGTAGAAGAAGGATCGTTCCTTTGAGGAAGGTGATTCTGTCTCTATCAAAGTTTCCCTATGGAAAATTTGTATAATTTTTTTTATAATAGGAAGCTAAGATCATGGCTCATTGGACCATATGAAAGCATAGATAAAGTTAGATCAGTTACATACCAAGTGGATTTTCCTTTGAGTTTTTCCTCAGTAAAAAATTTCATTCATGTTTTGATGTTAATAAATTATGTTCTAGTTCCATCTCATGTAATAATCTATGTGATTTTTTAATTTTAAGATAACCATTCTTGTGAGGAGAAACCAATGCAGATTATTTATTATTGAGAACAAGTATTACAAAATAATGTAATTCACCAGGTTATGGTTTTGTAGAGAAATCACATGGTTGAAGAAGCAACATGGGAATATTAACACACTATGCGATAAAGTTATCATCACTTGTTTAAGAAGTGAATAAAATTGTGAGGAAAAAATTTCCATGGGGTGAGAATGTATCAAACTTGGTACTTATAGAATAATTATTTTATTTTGGAATTAAATAGTAAAATTCATTATTAATGAATAATGGAATAAATGGTATTTATAGAAATTATGTAATCTATATTAATATATTATAAAAATAACCTATTATTGTATAAATAAAATTTTGGTAACTCATAAGTAAAAATATGATATATTTATATCATGTAATATGTAAAAAAAATGTTTTAAAAGTGATAAATTAAGTGTTGGTATTTTTGTGAAATGTAAATGTTTATTTATAATTTTATAATTAATATAATTATTTATAAAAAAATTATTTTCATAAAATATATTCATAAAATAATATTTGTTTATTATAATTATAAGATAACTTTTTGAGACCTGAATTAAATTTTCAAGGTGGCATATAATCGGTTATTATATTAAAATCTGTAGTTTTAGAAGAAATTATAATATTAAATTTAAAAATAATTTACAATAATTATATAATTTTTTTTCAAAATTTAAATCCATTTTCATAACCTACATGTTCAAAAAATGTTAGAGATATTTTTTTGAATTTTTTCAAAATAGTAGTTTTTTGTGAATAATGAAATATGGTAATTTATGACATTTAACATTATAAGTTAAATACATGAATTATTGAGTCATGGATGATTATTTTATGAAGTAATCACCCATTAGTTTTAAGTAATATCCCCAATATGCTTCACTTAGTCCAAATAATCAACACTATTGATAGTCTTGAGCTAAACTAATAAACAAATAAATAAAATAATAAAATAAACCCCTCTCATCTCCCTATAAATACCAAACATCACCACCCCTTATACTCACACCTCAAAATACCTTTATAATGTGTTTTTTATGACCAATTCCCTTACCAAGACTATTCCATACATTTACATCCTTCATGTCTCACCAAAACTCCAAAAACGAGAGTCGTAAGGCAGTTCTCTAGAAGACAACATTCCAGAAGAAACATCCTCCATTATTTATCTTTTAAAATTTTCATTTCATTCTTTATTTATAAGTTATAATCAAATCCCCTATCTAAACCATCATGATAACTCTTGTATCATATACTGGATCTTTGTTTTTTAATGTAATTTCCATCATCAAACCTAATCCCTCTAATTCTAAAAAAATGAAAACACAATCAGTTTTGTGTCGATCCACCACCATTGTAGTCAATGAGTCATAATTTTTTAAGAATTTCTAGGATGGTAAAAAACCATTATTATGGTTATTTATTAATATGTATTTTATCACTTGTTTAATGGCCTGTAACTAATTTATATATATAGTGTTAAATAAAATAAAACTAATTTGTAATGGTTGTAAAGAACACCAAAAACAAACCAAACATTTATCATTAAGGTATTATCTAATGAATCATACTCAAATAAGTAAACAAAATATGATATCAATTAAAATTATCGAAACATATTAATAACATTTTTCTAATTTAGATTTCTTCTTCTATTTGACATGAATTGCCATAATTATACTCAATGGAACCTATTATAAATCCCTGAAATGAACTCTCCTAGAATGAAGATCTTAATATTTATAACTCAATGAAAATTCCATAAATGAACTTAATTAAATTTTAATAGATAAAAGTAGGTGGAAATGGTTCTTATTTATGCATTTAGTAAATCTAATTCAATTATCAATGACATTAAGTATAACTGTAAAATTATTTCAGACCGAAAGTAAGGTAATTTCTTTATAAAGACCTCATTTCAAGCTACAAATTTTCCATCAGATAAATGTTTTTTACATATATTGTATAGGAGGATTTTACTATATTTATAAAGCCTTATTTATTTTATGTCTCCTTTATAATTTTATAATTTTATTTTTAAGAAACTATTTTCCATTTATAATTTCACAACTTCTTAAAAATGAAATGTTATTTTAAAAAGATAAATTTATTTTCCTCAAGAATGATTCTTTTAGGAAAGATTTATATGTTATGTTCATGTTAGGGTTAATGTAAATTTTCATTATTAAGGAGTTTTCCATGATAAAATGTGGGTTGGTTATCCCATTATATATCTCCAATGCATTGGGTATATAGACAGAGTTAACCAGGTAGGTTTCTCTTAAGTGATTATAGGAATATACTATGATGGTTATTCCATGTTTTACCACGATGGTTACTCCCCTTATATCTAGGAGAGAAACATTATATTTAAAAGTTATATGAAAATTATTCCACAAGTTACCATTATTTTTTTTTCTGATTTCTATGGTTTTATGAAAACTTATGATTTTATAAGGTAATAAAAAAATCTTCTGTTTTATGTGTAAAAGTTATAACAATTTGAAAATGTTATCATTCATAGACTAACAATTTCTTTATTCTTTTCTATATCCCTTATTGTGATTTATCTACACATCCCATGTTTTAAAATTTTTTTATATGGTTTATGGATGGTTAAAGGCAATGAATAATTTAAATTTAATTTTTTTTATTATGATATGGAATGAAACAATGTTTTATTTTAAATGATTCGTTTTTTGAAGAAAATTGATATTGAGAATAAGTGTCTAATTTTTAATATATTATATTCTATATATGAGGTTATGCACTAAGTCTATAAAACTATAAACCTAAAATATCATGTGAAATTTATGAACATGAATTCTAGTATTATTAACTAGATTGTGAAATGTTTAATTTTGATTAATTACATCGATGGTCCTCTTAGATGGAAAATCATTCTAAAGATAACATGTTGTAATTATACATAAATATATATATATATACTGTTGTAACTAGATTGTGAAATGTTTAATTTTGATTAATTACATCGATGGTCCTCTTAGATGGAAAAGATTTCTAAAGATAACATGTTGTAATTATACATAAATATATATATATAGCCTATTGTATACTTCTTTATATCTTTGAGGTAAACCTAGGACTTTGATCAGATACAATTGAGAGTGGTACTTCATATAATCAATCAACTTCTATAATATATATCCTGGAAATGATTTCAAGTTAGAAATCATCATAGATGACAAGGAAGTGTGCTAACATCACTTGGCCATCGACGACAACCCAAATAACAATATGACCTTTAGATATTTTGCCGAGTTCAATGAAAAAATCCATGTAAATGATTTCCTATATAAATTATGTTATGGGAAATGGTTTTCAAAACTGATAAGAATTTTTATCTCCACCTTCACTTACCGACACACCTAGCATCAAGATATATACGCTACAATAACCCTTTTCATGTAATCCCTCAATAAATACTATTTAAAATTTCTATACATATTTATACATCAAATATGAATATATAATGATAAACTATGAACATCATCCAATTTATCCTTCTTCATTTATGGTATTCATTAAAGACATACTGGGTTTTATAACCTTTTTATTCTATCACAATCGTATTTGAAATTAGTAATATTTCTCACTTTATTTTGCAGTTCCACATCCTCATTTTTTGACTCTTTAATCCTCACATGGATGGATGACTAAACATTCCTAAATAATCATGATTTCAATTATTTTCATCTTTAAATCAATAAATATCAGATCTCTTTCAATACTCATTATGGGAAAATAGAAATTGTGTTTTTGACATAAACCATTAACTACATTGTTAATATTTCCATCATGGTAGGGTATTGAGTAGTAATAATCATTAATCAACCACCACTATCACATTTTTGGAAAATTAAAATCCTTATGTGTAAATATATAATTCATCATTTTATGATCATTGTATATATTACACCATTCACTATAAATATAATGACTTTATGTTTTCAATGAAACAATTACTATTACTAACTCCAAATCACGAGTTGTGTAATTTTTACCATGAATTTGTAATTATCATGAGGCCTAAAGTATAATTTTCAATTTTTTTCTAGGTAAGAATGATAATAAAATATTTGATGCATTAATAAATATTAAAACCCCCTTTTTCTGCGGGTTTGTGTTTGTTAAATTTTTAGACCAATTATATTTTTACCTTTTTAAAATTTTCCTCACTTTCATGTTCCCAAAGAAACTTGGATATATTATGAGTCAACATGGATATTGGAATTTAAATATTTAATGAACATCTCAAAAAAATTATTTGGATATTTCAAAAATATAAAAACCATGTATCTCAACTTCCATGTTTGTTTTGATCTATTATTTAATAAATTTTATTTTTGAAGGATCCACTATTATAACCTCACTAAAGATTATATGAATAAATAATGAAACTTTTTGTTGCTTACCTGAATGGACCGAAGGCCTTATTTTTATTGATTTTTTGATAACCACACTTTCAAGGGATGAGGGTTGACCCTTATATGCCTATAGACTTAGATATTACATGTATTATAGGCTTACGAGGCATTACATGACTTGAATTTCTTAGGGAATTCAACTAGACTATAACTACAAGGAACTGCCCCTCCCCAGCATCTGTATTTTGGTGATAGCTCTCCACCATCGCATGTTCATCTAGATTTTATTCCCATGAAAGCGTAGGATGGTCCTGAAGGTTTTACCATACCCTCTCATTCTACCAAATCTGTTGGTTGTGCTCTGGTGAGTGCACCTCTTCCAAATCCTCCTCTAGGGATTCCCCTTTTTGTAGAGTCTGTCTGGGGAAACTGCATTGATCATGTGAACCAAAGGGATTATGGTGGCCCGAATTCCTTGAGGGGGCCTGAAAGACTTACTATCCTGAAGGCATTGGGTGACCGGAAGTCCTTGAAGGGTCTAAAGACCAATCCGGTGGCCCGAAGGACCAAACGGGTGAATAGTTCAACTTGCTACAGTACCGAGTAGTACCTGCTACATCACCTGTTCTGTAATAAATAGAATAATGCTATAGAATAATTTTATCCATAAATATTACTAGATACTAATATAGGAAACTATAAAGGATATATTCATTAGGTCAATAAATAGATTAAGGATATTACTAAGTCGAAATGGAATCACTATAAATTCATAATGACCTTACCTCATATAGAGGGATATTTTAGATATAAAATTATTCCTGAACATCAATTTAAAATATCAAAATGAATTTAAATATTGGAATAGTATTGATATTTGTGTAGATGATCTAAAAAGTCATCAATATGGCATAAATTAACCCTTATTTTTGATAATGATCTTGTTAAGTTCTCAATAATCAATTCAAAGACACATTGAACCATATTTATTATTATAAAAATGTATTGGTGTACCCCATGATGATGTAATAGGTGTATGCATCCCTTATAAATATTCTTATAGATATACTTTTTAATTTAATGTAACTCAATTAGGACCATTCTATATAGAGTCATTAAAATTGGTGTAGAACTAGTTATGAGATCAATTGAAAATTAATCTACATGATTTACATAAATTTGAGGATAATATTTAGGGAATATATTATCATAATCTTGAAAAAAGTAATATGTTTGATGTTGAGTATCTCCCAAACCATTTGGGATGAATAGCCCTCACGAATAGGTAATAGGATCCATACAAGTAAATTAAATACCATTGTAAGTTCATATCCATCCATAAACCAAAATATCTTAATTAGTCAATTATGAATATCTAATGGGACTTCCCTTATTCATAAATTGATATGGGATCTATAAAAAAGGATCCAATCCATGCCCAAAATCATATCAAATTTTACTATAAGATGAATTAAATGATTTACCAAAAGTATATTCCCAGAAAATATTATCAAATAAGAGTTATAGACATGCGATAAAATAATCATATAATTAGAAATTTTTACTACTAACTAAACATATTTTGATTGTGGTGGTTTAATGATACCCTTATAAAATTATTTTGAAATAAATTAATGGGTAGATACATAATTAGACATTACATTTTCTATTCTAGAGTGGATTAAAATAGCATCTTTCATCACTTCCTTATCTTGACCCACATCAGTAGTTTTGATTACATGAGTTTTTTTATTATCTCTATGGTTAATTGGTTAGTAATTACAATTATCATCATTAACACTTATATTAATGAAATTATTTTCATAATTCCCAAATTATTTCAATTATATTAAATTATTTCTTTTTAAAATTCTTGGAATATTCAATTTATATTTTTCACCATCCCTTTCATTGACTGGAATATTCAAATCAATTTTGCATTTTTTTACTTGATGTCATTCTTCAGCCTAGTTAAAACATTTACTAGACCCCATAAATTAATTTTTTATATTCTTACATCCATACTTCTGACCTAAAGAAAAATTTATTTTCATCCCCCCATGGGTTTAATTTCTACAATTTCATCATAATTACATATTTATATTTTTTCCCTAAAACAATGAGAACACCATAGTGTCCAATTTACAATTCCAACTAGAGATCACATAAAATTATTTCTTAATATTTATAATAGTCTCTTATATAAAATGAATTTTAGAGTTTTAGTATCAATACCATAAATAATCATTCATCTTTTGTTTTATGATCAATGATAAAACTAGAAGCATACCGTGTAATTATAGAGATATTTTCCTTATAAGAGCTAATGGATTCATTATCCTTATACTCGATTTCTATAAACCACCATTGAACTTTCTTATGAATATTTAAAGGATAATTATAATTGAAAAATAATTTATTTAGATATTCTAATGTCATGGAGTAAACATTCTTCTCATTCCTTGTATTCTTGATAAGTACCCCCCATTAACCTACTTCACATTCTAAATAATATACTTCTAGGACAAATGTATTATATTCTAAAAACTACAGAATGAAAAACATCTTTTCATTAGTAATGGTTAATTTCTAAAAAATTTGCGTATTGGAGGAACAACTAAAGGACAGTGGGTCTTTCCTTATACAAGATGTAATAATGGGTTGTTCCTTCCTTTTACTTTTTCAAAGATCAACATTATTTTTGAAACTATTAGTAGCTTGAGAAAATTGGGTGAGCTTAAATACAATATTTCAAATCCTAAAACCCATTCCATATGGTTGTTCATGAGGATGGTCATTGTATATCCTGTCATATTCAGTGCTAAAAATATTCCCCCAGGGGAAAACCATCGCCAACAATCATACTCTGAGAAGCAATAATCATAGTGAGTATTGTTGTAATTATTAAAGTAATTCATAGGAAATCGAACTCAAGAATCATTATTTTAAATCTATGAAACCTTAGGTCAAAAATAGGCTATTAATGGTCATCATACATTTATATGCTTTATAATTATTCATAAATAAATGTGAATTAACCCAATCATATCTAATAGTATTTTCTAGCTTGGTGTTTAGTATTTGTCCCACTCACAGTGAACTGGTGATAATCAATTTAATATTCGATTGACCCCATTCAGAGTTTCTAAACCTAGGTGAATCTATTCCATAGATTCATCCATTTTATAGTATCCAAATAGGGATGTATTTGTTATAAAACCACATTATCTATAATTTTAAAAATCTTTATGATGTTATCAAAATTTTAGACTTATCCCCTGGGGTTTCATTAATGGAATCTAATAAAAATATTCAATGTTTATCTAAACCATTCTCTTACACCAAATATTGTTACCCAAGGATTTTATATAAATATATTTATTTATTTTAGATGAATATTATATACATAACATAACAAAACATGCACAAGAACTGTAAAATTTTAGAGTATATGGAGAAAAAATATAAAATCGTCTTTTTTAATTAATGATATTCAAAATATCCCAAAAATATATTCTCTCAAAGTACATTTCTAATACATACCCTACTTATCGTTCATCATAACTTGGGGGAAGGAAACATAATAAAGTCTTATCTCATATGCTAAATAAGGATAAACAAAAGTGATATCAATCAATGATCATAAGTTGGAGTTATATAAGTATATGTGTGTGAGAACATAATAAATTATTTTTTTTCTTGAAAATGAGATTATAAAATCAATTCCTTAGTCAAGGACTACTCTCAAGGATATCATAGAGGATTATGTTAACTTCCCATTTCAAAATTTCCTTAGTCAAGGATAACTCCCAAGACTACCATGGTTGATATATTCCCTTACTAAACTGGGTTCACTCTACATTCAAATCCTTATTGTCTTATGATATATCCATAGTTACGTAATGCATTGTAGGGATATATAATTCTAGTCCCATTTATCAAATAATATCAAGAATATATATGTGTGATATAAGATCATAAAACATTCACCATATCATCATATTGTAACCCATATAAAGGGAACATGTTTTATAAATATTTAATCATTTAATAATAGCATAAACCATGGAAAAATGAGCTTTATAAGGGTTTCATCGTAATATAATTATCCTGTGTAAAAGAAATGGGTTTTCAAGCATCTCCATTTAATCATCATCATCATAATTTATCCAAAGAAATTAATTGGATGGTATCATAATATCATATTCCTATTGAAGTGTAAAAATCAATAGTGGTTGTTTACATTGATGAAAAATACATTTAAAAGGTCAGTTGACCCTTTATTTTGAACACATGATAAAATTTCATTTTATTTTGATTACGTTTTATCTAAAAAATCATAAAATATCAAGATTTTTTAATTTCAAACTATCCATGGAAGATTCTAAATGAATAATCAATGTAAACAACTGTCATGAAGGTGAAAAAATCCATTCATGCTATATAATTTAAAAGAAAACATTCCTTTCACTCCTTTAGAAAAAGTTGAAAATGTTTTGTTTAGAATAAAATTTATTTAAAAAGATTCATTTATAATTTTTTTTAAATAAATTAAAAGGTGATTTAAATGAACTATTTTGAATATTAAATGTATATCTATGAACTTTTATAAAGATATCATGATGAGTATGGACATCGAAGAAAACATTTATTGACCAAAGATAAAATAATGTCTTCTTTCCATTAGATATATTTTATCAATTATTTTATATTCCAAAGATAGGAAAATGGTACTAATACATAAAATATATATAAAAAACTAAATTAGAAGAAAATATATTGTGTTTAAAGGGAAAGAACCATATAATTTCTCCCAATGGAAATTCAAGTATAAACAATCCCGATTAAAATGGAATTTAAACATAAATCCTAGACCTCGAGTTCTATTTGTATTTATATGTGTTCATATATACTATATAATAATTACATATTTATTATAAATATATTCAATAACCATATTCATACATAACAAAATATGTATCATCCCTGAATAATTTTAAATTGTTCATTAATTACAAGATTCTTCATTAAAAAAAACATTCTAGTGAAAACTCATCAATTTTTCATGCATGTTTTGGTTTGATGGTTTCGTTAATTTCATTTATTCATTGATTAATCATATATAGAATATTAATTATTAAATAATTATCATATTTATTAACAATATAAACTTTCATAATTATTCATATATATCGAAATTTAAAAATTAATCACATCGTTTCATGGAGGTAGTATTTCACAAGTATACACGAGAGACATTGTCATTTTCCATTGAATAGAAAGGTAACAAGGTAGATAACATGTAATATTTAGATAAAAACAACTAATTCATAAATATAATATGTAAACACTGAATACATCGTAATAAATAACATTGAATAACGGTGAAACAAAATGAATCATATCACTATGTGGAGTCCATTGTCCACACGTACGTATGAGTGCAACGTTCATTTTCCATTTCATGGAAAGGAGATGGAAAATGGTTGACCAACCATTATAATAAATTTTTTTATATTTAATTTAAAAATTACAATATTTTATATGGATGTCATAGATTTATAATTGTTAGAAAAATAAATAAAAATTAAATTTCTCGGAAATGAGTTATACCTATTCATTGAGAAACCGTCATTGGAATATACATTAAGATTTGAAAGGATAGTACTTTGACAAAAAAGTACCTATATAATGTGGGGATGGATTTTAGGAATGGATTATAGAATTTAATTCAAATATTTTATGCTCAAAAATTGAGGAAGTAAAGAGAGGTGGCATCTTGTTATAATAGAGGGAGAGGACACAATTTGAAGTTTTAGAAAGTTTAAAATATAATAATGTCTTGTTCAAGTCATGTATTGAAGAAATGAAAAATAGAAAAATAAATTACATATAAGGTATAAATACCTGAATGAAATTAAATTAATTTAAGTGTTTTATGATATTTTAAACCTTATTTCTTATGTTAACACCATTGGTAAACCCATTTTAACATTTACTATGGTAACACAATTTTACTATTTTTACTACTCATTATAAAAAATAAGATAAAATTATAAAATCATATTAATTATGATTTTGTAATAGATTTAATCCATTTTAAATTTTAAATTTCTATTAGTTGAAGTAATTTATTTTAAAATATGTTTGTAAAATACAATGAAGACCATTTTTATCCAAATAATTTTTTAGGAATAAAAATGAATTTACAATAATTAATTATTGTGTAAACAACATTAGATGATTATTTGAATATTTTTTTGAATATAATATATTAATTTTTTTTTAAAATCAAACATTAATAAGGAAATATTTAATTTATTAAGACACAAACACATTGTGGTAATAAAAACATTTTTTTAACAAATATCTCTATTTTACATTTAAATTGCCTTATATTAATTTCTAACCAATTAAAAAACTTATGAATTAATTTTATACATATGTAGAAAAATAATTTTTCAAAATTTAGTTAGTCTTATTCCTACCCAAAAATCTAATGACTATGTGGAAACTATAAATTTTAAAAATTATATTTTAATAGTGTATCAAAATGCCTTTAAACTCGATGTAACCAGTAAGGTAAGATATCAAAGAAATAAAATTTATTTAAAGAAAAATATATCATAAAATATTAGGGTGTTATATAACTCTTAATGTTCGTTATTATTTTAGTTATTTATTTCTCCCTTCTTAAATTTTTATTATATGTTTATTATCAAACCCTTGACTACATATTGATGAGTTTTTCCTTATCAAGCATTTGGCCTTATCCCATTATTATGTTTTCATTACCTTGGTTATGAAGATAAACATAACTTATTAGAAGTATATAAGGCTGTAAAATGTCGCTCAATTATGGAGAATTTTTTTGAAGGATTTAGAAATAATCATCTTATGTAGTAAATCCTCAAAGACACTAAAACATTCATTATGGGGATTATGTGATTATTATGGGATATAATTTTTAAACACTTAAAATAATGTATAATATATTATTGTTTTTATATAATTAAATTAACTAGAATAATATCTAAATTGGAATCTGAAACATTTCTCCATTGACCCAATGGATGTCCCCGAACCCCATAGGCTATGTACCAGTGCTCAATTATCAATGAAAACCCATTAGGAATTATTTCACCAAAAAAGACAAAATAAAAAAAATAACATTTTGGAAACATCAAAAGATAAATAAAATAGCATAACATCTACTAGATATATGAATATGATAAGAATAATATCCAAAGAACATATAATATAAACAAAACTACTAAAACCTATCTCATGGTGGTCCACGACCTCTAACCTGGACCCACATAACCTACATTTGGAAAAACAAACCTAGAAACATAAAAGATGATGAATATAACATGAAAACTATCTAGAGAAGCATTATGGATGCAAACAATGAATTGTAAAACTATGGTTTTATCTACTAAGATTTGTAGGATTCCAAAAAAGAGTCTATGGAATAATAAATTTAGATATTCTAGTTCGAAAAAAGTATAATAAAAATAATGGATTTAAACAAATAATAGAGAAGATAAAAATACTCATTTTTATAGGTTAAATAATCCATAAATCATGTTATGAGTAACATATAATTAAAACTAATACTTTCTCCATATAAAATCTATTTTGGAATTTCTATATAGATACTGTTCATTTTTTTTTAAGAAAATCCATTTTTTATAAAAATCCTTGATATAGCTTCATAATACAAGGTTAAAAAATTATATGGAATCTATGAGGAGGTACCATGTATTATAAAACAATTCACATATTGAATGAAATAAATGGATAAATCATGAACCTCATAGAAATAAAAAAGATACAATAAAGTATGTAAATATGGTATTTTTTCCATGTAATTATCAAATGACCATAATCAAATATCAAGAATAAATGTCAATTTTTAAGGTTATTTGTCATGGGAAATTCCAAGATATGTTATTGAGCCCACAAAAGACAAGACGAAAAACCTTGAACAACTTCCAGAAAATTTCAAATCTATTAAACACACAATATAACTGACTCGGTCCACACCCACATCCTTAAAAAAAGCCTTATAATGAATCCATATTCTCTTGGGAGACCCCATTCAGGGTTTGAGTCTTCCAAATTTTCGGCATAAATACATGGTTACCCATTTAGTTACATAGGTTTCACATGAACAATCTAAGACGTGAGTGAGATTACAAGCAATGAGGATCACAATGGGATCCATCAAGACATCATCATGCAGAATCATCATTTTCATCAAGCACCATTCATCAATGAAGGGTATACATAATAGGTTATCTACAGAATTACATGAATAGATAATTTACTTTAAAAAGATCCAGATAATCCTCATAAAATCCAAATTAATAAAAAACATTCAATAATTTAATATAACTTGATAATGATCCATTCTTCCCGAAAGAAAATTAAATGGCCACTTCTATTAAAAACCATTTTTAGAGAGTCAATTGGGAATTTGGTCAAAGAACATGAAAAACAAAAGTAACCAATTATGGTTTTGAAATATCATTTCAACAATCCTTTTTAAAACAAACAATTACATGTTATCTTTTAAATCATTCCAAAAATACATTTTAATGGAAATCACAAATTTCAAACCATTTGAAACAATCCTAAAGGATTGACATGTTTTCATTAAAATGTGTCTTGAATTTCATAATCCAAACCAACATGTTTAACAATAAATCAATTTAATTTCAAAATAAAGGATTGATTCTAAATATTAAACTGACCAAACCAAATACTATTTTCACTAAATATGTAAATTTATGAAAAAAATGATTAAATCATTATTATCCAATTTCAAATGGAAGAAACATGAATTCAAGAAACACATGAATAAAAATAATAATAAATGACCTAAAAACACTAACATATAATATCAGGGATCAAAATATTATGAATTGGATATGTCACCTCCGTTACACAACACCGAATCAAGGAACAAGGATCTCAAGAGAAGTGAAAATAGATCCTATAAACACAATTTCACGTCAACAATTCTAGGTCCCAAAGAAAAAAATACATCTATATCCCCTAATAAGAAAAAATAAATTGAATAATAGATATAGAAGTCCAATAATAAAAGATATACAAGAAGTCTATTATCATTTTGAATGAAACTTCGATCCACTATGATATTAGTTTGGGAGGTTAAAAATATACCAAGAGGCCCCCAAGGATTGAGTGGGTCATGTTAGGTTTTAGTGGGAATAGAAAATAAATAAAACTTGTTTTAAAATGTTCAATTTCCATGATACACTGATTCTAACTCACATTGAGTGAAAATACTAGTTAGTTGGTGGACCTCACCAATATCAACCACTAGACAAATCACATGTTGGGTGTTGGGTATCCACAAGCTATCGAGTGGCCCACACTAGTGATCTAGTGGCCACTTATAGCTTCAAAATTTGGAGGATTATATACAAACCCACATTGATAATTCTACTCATCATCTGACCCCTAAATCCTCCAAAAAACAACATTATGATCATCATTTCGATGAATGAAATCGTGATATTACAATTTTCTCCACCATAGCACTATATATCCCAAAAAAGGATTCCAAGATGAGATATAAGAAAACTAAAATACAAAAAGAAATTTCCACTCCCAAATTGTGAGTTATATGGTCTATGAAATAGAAGAAGAATCATCAAAAAAGAGAGCATTGGGTAAAAATCCAAAATAACATACAAAACCGATTTAAGATAATTCTTTATGATCATACTTCAAGATAATCATACATCTTAAAGAAATAATATAACCATATATATAATGAAGAAAACCATAGACCTATAATAGGTGTCTATAATATTTAAGGATTCACTAAAATAGTTTAACATAAGGAGGACATCATCTATAACTATTTACCTTCAATATCAGAGAATAGATCTCAATCAGTCAATATAGGAATCCACCTAAGAGAATAAACAGAAAACCCAAAATAAAGGCACTCCCAAAATATTACAATAATTCCAAAAATACCACTGACCTCAATATCCCTAATGAAATCTTCTAACCACAATAATAACTTGGTACTAAAAAGGATTTTTATATCAGGTATGAAATTTATTTTAGCCTGGGATTTATAAAATAGATCATCACCCCTAAATTCTATAACCAAACCATATATTGACACCATAGTGTTCCTTTTCCATCAAGAAACCACACAATACTGTTATCCTAGTTATATCCACAAGGAGTATCTAGTCCCAACCAAAAATAGATAAAAAAAACTAGGTCTATACACTATAAGAAACACCATATCATAAGAAGGTATATCACAGAACAAAATAATATTGATCCTCGAAAAATAAGGCATGGATGAGTGGTTAACAAGGAAAAATGACCAACCCCCATGACATTCAACACCCACTATAGAAATATATATAGGGGAGGAAACAAAATTGACCCTCAAAGACAAAAACCCAAAAATATTTAGAGGTTCCCAAAACAAGATACCAAACCATCTCCAAGAGTGAGATATGCGACAAGGGATTGAAACCATTAAAAAATAATAGTAAATATTCAAGAGAGAACATAAAAATAGATATGTTAAATATATCACATAGAAATAGGTCCATGATGCATAAGAGAAAAACCCAATGTTTTCTAAAATAATATGGTCACTCTGAAATGAAAAACTTCAATCGGAAAAACAAAAACTATCCTTCATCTAATTTCCAGATCAACAATCTAAACCAGTATGATATCTCATATCCAAATCCCACAATGAATGAAAATGATTCAATCTAAGGCCTATGGTGATATCCATGTTGTCTTGAATAATATACTACACAATATTTATGATATGATGACCCCTAAATGAAAATTTAAATTTCAGTAACCCAACTTAAAAAAACTATTAAGGCGAACCAAATGATCTAATAAATTAAAATCACTCATATATTTCACATAGAACGTCATTGAATCACTAGATTCCACATACTAGAAACACATGATATGCCTCTTTATTCACTGAGAAGGATATCACAACTCAATAAAACATTAATGTTCACCATACAAGATATAATCACTTAATCCAACCATGAACTAGGAATTATCCAATTCTTTTCACTTTTCAAGATCTAATTAAACGGATAAATAAATTTCATAAACTATCATATATGAGTCCAGAAAGAAAAAAATATTATAGTCTTTGGTTTTTCGTGAGTACCTCCTATAAAAAAGTGATCCTTTAGAGAGTTATCACCAACAAGATCATGTGAAAAATACACCAAACAAGAAAATTTATTGGCATACTGCTCAATTGAATTATATCCTTAATTGAGACTCATCATATTATAAAATGTATCCTCTTTTTCTTACATAGGACACAAACACTAAAAAGAATAAAAAGAAGAAAAAAAATTCATTATTTCTTTCAAAAGGGATGAAATAAAAAATCTGACCACACTTAACCATTTCCTTCAATTAAGGGAGAGAAAAAATATACCTTTAACACATCATGTTATTTGTGAGATTCAAAAATTCTTTCCATTTATTATATATACATAATTTTGTCAAGAAAAATCCACTAAAATCTATTAAATTGTGGATGATGATCCATGAATACCTAGATGGGGTGCAAAGACTAAAAATGATTTAGCTTCACTAATCAGTTTAGTGTTTTGGTAGTGTATTCAAATTTAACACCACCTTTAGATGATGAAAAGTACTACTTCAAATTAAAAATCAGTGAAATAAATTTCTATCTTTATTCCAAATATTTTTTATGGGAAATTAATGGATATCCAAAAACAAAAAACTCTTCAAATAAATCATAAGAAGAAACTCAAGAAAAAACACACAAAAAATAAATGCTTTAACATGAATCTCAAACCACTTTTACTTGAACATCATGCCATTGAAAATAATAATATTTAACAATTTCTTAAGCATTGCACATTCCTTTCAAAAAAATAAATCATGATGGGAATCCATCAAAAATTAATAATCCATTACCCCTTCAAATGATTTCTTCCGTGGTTTCAAAAAATTAATTCTAAATCTTTAATTTCAAAAACTGATTCCACTTTAATGTTTTTACAAAAATTTAAACTTCATTAAAAATTTATTTAAAACATAATTTTTTTTATTGTCTTTTTTTTTCTAAATAAAAAAAATTTATACAACGCCACTTTTTATAATTGAAAGCATTTTTCAATGCACTCAAATAAAACCCCTTTTAAATTATATATTTTTTTTAAAAGGATTTAAAATCATCTACAAAGGGATTAAAAAAACAAAAATGATCCTAAAATAAAATAAACCCATTTTTTTCTATTAAAAATCATAATCCCTTCAAACCAACCTCACACAAGTGAAGTAATTCTGAATGAAAATAGATACGTCACCAAGTTCAGTGCTAGAATATAATTATACATGGTATGTTCTAAAGTGATGGTAAAGTATCCTCCTGCTTTACAATATCTTATGGAATGATTTCTAGAACAAAAACACTTATTCCTCATAGTTTACCAGGCCATGAAGTCACCTTGAAACCCTGTTAATCTTTCTATTCTAGCCCAAAACCTACAATGGATTTACAGAATCAAATATAGTATCATTTGGACTTCAACTATGGTTGACACCATGAAATAAATAAATCATAACAAATAATCAATTCCCCATATTCCCTGGTAACTCAAGTCTGATCGAAAATGTTGATAATCAAGTAACTATTGACAAACTACCTCTCGTGTCCCATTATGTTCTTAATATCATTTCTACCGAAACAAAACCCAAATAAATAACACAATTAATTTCAAAGAAAGAGTCATATAAGAGAAATCCTTTAATACCAATTGTAATAAACTGACCAAGAATACCATATGAATTGATATCCAAAATTTTCACAACTGGCCTGAAGGGTGTTCTAAATCCCTAAAATCTAGTGACTGGCACCCATAAATCAGGGAATAACATTTGAGAATTATTCCACCAAAAACAATACAAAATAAATAATATAAAACAATTGGAGAATAAAAAGATAAATAAATCCATAAAACCCCAACTAGATACAAGGATATGATAAAAAAATCAAAGAACAAGAAGAAAAAACAATACAACCATAACTCATATCTATATGGTTCATGAACACCCATTGTGTCCAAAGTCACCTAACCTCATCCAACTAATCCTAAAACCACAATGGGAGATGAAGAGAACATGAGCTCCTATAATAGAAACATGAAGGAAAAAAACCAAGAAAATAAATGTTGGATGTACACAACATATCATAGTAGGATACAACAAAAGAGACTTGGATATTTTTCTTAAAAAAAATTTAGATATACTTGTTTAAAAATAAGAAGAAGAAAAACCAAGTTTTTTCCCTATTACAAAAGAAGATACATAATTATTATTTTAATAAGGAAAATAAAATCCATAAATCTAGTGGCCTACATTATAGAGTAAAACCAATTCTTTTCCCATTTAACATCCATTTATGAATCAACATATAAAACATGCCAAATTATATTAAAAAAAAATCTTTTTAAAAATTATTTGATTATAGTTTCATTATCTTTTGTTAACAATGACTAATGAAGATATGATATGGTACCATGTATCAAAGAACAATGAACATACCAATGTAAATACATGGATAAATCAAGTATATTATATAAATCAGGAAGATATAATAATGGATGTAAAAATTGGAAACATCGGTGAAAATAATGGTAGAATGATCATAGTTATATATCAAGTATCAATGACAAATTTTGAGTTTATATGATATGGATAAGTCCAAGATACATTAGTAACTAAACTACATACCAAAAAATAAATCATAAATTACCAGATGAAAATTTAGAATCTATTAATTATATATGGTTTTTAACATGGTTCACTTCCACCTCCTAAGATCATGTCTCTAAACTAAAACCAAAATATCTAAAGAGATTATAGTAAGGGTGTGATTTCTGAACATAATAACCTAGATCTTAGGTCACTCATATATCTACCCAAGATTCCCATGAACAATCAGTGAGGTGACTTAGAAAAAAAATCAAGGATAAACATAGGTATCCATTACAACATCGTTATGAAAAATTATCGTTTCCTCACATACAACATTCACATATCACCCTTACCCCTAATCTCCCTGAGAGAGTAGAGCTCTTATTTCAATACCCATCATTATATTCTTTATAAACCATTCATATGTGAAGGGAATAAATAAGTGGTTATCTATTAATTGACAAGACAATAGAATTTAACTCACAAAGTACGAAATGGTATCTTAAAAAAAATCCAATTTGGTAAACAAAAACATTATAAATTTTAAATAACAACACTTTAATCCATTTAAGGGTCATACCATCCATATTCATTTAAAAAACATTTTTTAAAGTGAAAAACTATTAATTATTCCTCAAAAAAATATTTTTTGTCTTTTTAAAATAAAATCACATTTTGGTTATGTGATATCTGTTCAAGCATACCAAAAATTCAAAATAAGCATGGGAGAGTGTGGAAAAAAAATCCAAAAATTGAGGATAACTAGAAAATTGGGTTAGAATGGCCATAAATAGATCCACCATAGTACACTCATGATCCAATTAGACCTTAGGACAATTTTACCTACTAATAAATGAACCCCTCAAGTATCACACCTATCCCATGTTCCATGCCACATATATTTCAATACCTTAGGATACAATACACTACAGAACCACCGACACAAAAGAAGAAACAACCCTAAATACTGGAAAGGCACCAAAGAACACCGTGAAATACTAATCCAATGACACATCTATGGTAACATACCAACCATAAACCACAACCATATTCCATAATATTAGTAACACCACTACATGATCTACCCAAACCATCCAAAATCACTTACAATGACTTTAAACAAATAAAAATATATAAAAATTTCCTTCACCATTTTGAAATATCATTTCAATAAAAATTTCAAAAACAAACCATCACATTTTTTCATTAAATTATTCCAAAAATAAATTTCATGGAAAATCACACATTTTATACCATTAAAAAAAATATTAATGAATTTTCATAATTTTAACAAACTGAGGATTTTTATTTCTCAAAGAAAAAACACCATGTCCCATAAAAATATAATTTAATTTCAAAATAAAGGATTGATTATAAATTCAAAACTAACCATTATAAATACTATTTTCCCCAAAAATGTTTAACCTATGTTTTCAAATGATTACAAAATGATTTTAAAATTTCAAAAAGAATAAAAATGAATTCAATCAATACATAAATCACAAGAATAGGAAAAGTCATTGAAAACCCTACATGAAATATCTAGAATCAATCAACAATGAATCTCAGATGAGTTACCTCTGATGGAGAACATCAATTTTTGGAATAGAGATCTAGAGAAAAGTGATGATATATACTAGAACCATAATTACACCTCATACATTTTAGAAAAAATATACTTTAAGGAAACCATATCCCATTGGAACAAAGAATCAATACAATAAGAGATACCAAATGACCAGAATAAAAGAGATACTGGAAGAGTATCACTACATCAAATGATACATCGATCCACAAAGAGATGAGTTTTAGAGGGATAAAATAATGTCATAGGATATGAAGGATTTATTAGGTCATGTTAGGTTTTAAGGAGAGGATAAAATAAATAAAAGGGAATTTATCGGAATAATTACCATGCTATGCTGATGGTAACCTACTCCATGGGACACCATCATATAGCTGGGGGCTATTTGAGAAATGTTATCACCATCGACCAGCCCAATAGTTGAATGATGGATACCCATAGACTACAAAATGGATATAGAATAATTATATAGACACATCTATACCATCTTCTAGTTGAAGGCCCTTACAGTAAATTATGTAGACCACTTGCAGCATTACAAGCTGTAAGTCTAAGTCCACACTTATATTAGAGCTTTATGTCATCATTTAACCCCTCAAGACACCTAAAATCAATAACAAGGAACAATATATATATATATATATATTAAAGAATAATTATATGTTACACTATATTAGGGTACCCAACATGGTATCAAATTCAGTGTGTAATTTATGTTTTTTCCAAACCAGATTCATGAGTGCTGGTTTATGGACCCTTAATATTTTCTCAACCTTAGGGGTTCCACTCATTTTCTATTTATCATGGTTATCTGTAAACTAAATTATAACACCTTTTAATCAATTATGGTAAATGAACTTATAATTTTAATTCATATATAGTAAAATTCACGTTTTTATAGTTCATTACAAAGAAATTATAATTTGATATGAGGAATATCATTTTTGAACACACGATGTTGATATAAGCCCAAAATGATTTTTTGAAAATTTCCCTTATAAATGATTTTTTGGATAATTAATAACATAGTAATCAAATAAATTAATATAATTTATAATAATATATTTTAATATATATATTTAGTTATTCATTCATTATCAATTATTAGAAATAATGATTAAATCATTTGATAGTAAAAAGGAGTTCTTTGTTTGGAAAACAATTTTTTTACTGCATAATTTATTTATAAATTAAAAAATATATATTAATGAATTATTTGAATGAAATGTTTATATTTTGTATGAGATAAAATAAATTTATATTAATGTAGTGGTGGTTACTAGGGAAAGAGTTAGAATATGGTTATCTTATTCTATAAAAAAGTGTTTTCCAAAATATTGTTTTCATATTTTTTGAGGGAATATTTTTACTTTAATTTATAGCACTTATAGGAATTGAGTTTAATATTTCTTTCAAATTTAAATCATGTTTTAGAATAATTTTAAATTGGAAAATTCCATTTTTGGTAATAATTAATAGTAACCAATAATGAAATTCAATACTTTAGAAATGGTTAAAATGAGTTAAAAGTGGGTTAAAATAAAAATAAAGTGTTTAAATAACCTAAAAAATAATATAAATTAGATTGGTTGATCATATGTTTACATTAAACTTTTTAGAGCCGAAATTGTGACATTTTGGAGACACTTTACTGTAGTAATACAAAAAATATATATTAGTATTTCAAGTATTTACTAGATTTCCACCCACGTCGCTTATATGAGGGAACACCATATCTACTCTAATAATATAATTTAAGAAACTTTTATGAGAAAATAACTATAAAAATACCTTATTTATTCTTCTCCATGTCATAGATCTTATTTTCATCCCCTAATACTATCCAATTAAAAATTAAGTTAAAGGATAATGGGGATCTATCAAAGATTAGGTAATCATCATATCCCACACTTTCCAAATTTATGTCTTATTATAACTCATTAAAATCTATTGAATACATATTTAAATAATTAATATAGTATCATAAGTATATTTTATTGTTATTATTATAAATTAACAACAATTATACAAATACATTTCATCTTATAGTAAAAGAGAGCACAACTTGTGCGTATGTGGAAACTACTACCTCAACAGAGTGATGTATTTTGTTTTTCATCATCGCATTTTATGGTTGGTTATTATGGTATATATAATTTTTTATGAATAATATTTATTATATAATAAATATTATATAATTATATTATTTAATAAACCTTCCTACTCTTCCAATGAATGGAAAATGAAAGTGTTGTTGGTGTATATGTGTGGACTACCATACCCACATTCTGTTGTGGTTCATTTTCCATCACAAACTCTCATAGAAGGATTTAATGATGTATTTTTTTTGATTATATATGATAATTATTATATAAATATGATACTTTAATAACAAAATATCATCTCCACTTCTTTTCATCTTTTATTTATAAAATTAAAACAACATTCACGTAATCATACAGACTACTATCTGTATGAAAGGTTTATTTTATATTTCGATCACCACCATTTATGGAGTATCATAAAACTATCTATAAATAATAAATATTATATTTTTATCATGAAAAATATTATATAAATAATGAAAAATTAAAATGATGTAAGAATAGAGTCTTATAAACCCAAAATACATGAAAAATGAAAACATTAACACCCATAATGATGATGTTAATGAAGAATTTTTAATTAATAGGTGATGAAATGTTATAATTTAATCACATGTGGAATTATAAGTGTGAATATGATTTTTTAAGAGTGATTAAAAATTACAAAATCATTATAAAGGAAGATGAAACAAATATGACTAAGTAGAGAACCAACGATAGGTATTTCCTTTAAAATCTTATTTTTTGTCAAGATTATTTATGTTTATATTTAAATTGGGAATATTATATAATAATAAAATCTTAAACCCCACCTATTCTCTTCTACCATGTTTATTTTTTTGTTTTATATGTTCATTTTCCATTTTTTCTATTGTGTGATCAAGAATAAATAAGTTAGTTAAATGTAAGGGATACCAACAATATCTATTCTCTTTTCAGGATAATATTTTCACTTAGTATTAATGTGCTTAGTTTTGCAATAATTCTCTTCTTTACACTCCAATTATAAATTAATTATTTTTTAAATTACCATAGAATTTTATTAAATATATTTAATTATTAATCTTCTAATATTCAATTAAATATTTTAGTTTTTATTATATTTAAAAAATTGTGAAATGAATGTCTTTTAATTATACAATTTGAAGCAATTTTAACACCTCTATTACAATTATTATCTTTTTATAATACAATATAGTTTTATATGTATCTTCCAAGGAAAATTTTTCCAATGACTTTTTAATTAAAAAGAAAGTTGTATTATTTTATTAATGCAACAAATAAGATTTTTTATTGTGATTTATAACATTGTCCTTAAAAAAATATACACAGAATTTATTTTTAATGTTTTGATTCAAATTTTTTTTCTATTATTAAAATTAATGTTTGTACAATAGAAAATATATTTCAAATGGATTGATGGTATTTTATTAATATTTACTAATGCATGTTTTTATGGTCATTAAACTTTTCCCTATTAAATATCCTATCTCTCTCCATCAATTCATTGGACATTACTTTATCCTCCACATTATATTTTAAGTATCGTGGATTTATCTGTAATTATTTATAGTACACTGATATTTTATTAAAATTAAAGTATTTCTATATATATTATTATTGGGGGAGATGTTATCAAGAAATTAATTTAATTTAATGGATAAATATTCATTATTCTTGATTCAATACAGATAATTATATATTTATAAGGAATTTTTAGAAAAAGTATAACAATTACATAATATTTGAGGAATTAATTGTGTGTGAAAGTGATGGGTGAGTCAAGGTTATACACATCCATTTTATGTGTTGAAAAGAATCAAGATATAAATCTATATTATATGGATATTCAATTTACACCATTCTATTTATTAAGAATTTATTATTTGAGGCCTTCACACTAAGATTCATGATATCATAACCAATGGATTGATGGAAAAATAATAAATGTTTTGAAATATATATTTATTTTTCTGAGTATTAATTTTTCTTTATCCATGTGGTTTCTATGTTTATATTATTGATGTTTTAAATTGACAGAAAATTGAAATAATTTTAAATGGAAATAGAAATGGAAGAAATAAAATATATGGAGGAAAAATGTTATGAAGTTTGACAGTATCCCATGGGACAATACATTACATTCTAATGGAAGAGAACTAGGGGATAAAAAAAGAAGTTCTTATGATTGAGGTTCCATAGATTCTAGATGATATGTAACCATGTAGAGTTCCCACCATGTATGAGTGACCTCCATATTATGATTTAGGTTGATCCTATAGTGGAAATACCTTAGCTCTAGTAGCTTAGTGTTAGGGTTTAATTTATTACTTTGGAATATGATACAATGAATTTAATCCTAATGAAACAAATAATTTAGTAGTATTTACACACTAGATATATATATATATATGAAATTCATATTACAATTGAAAACCTAAAATAAACCAAGTGTTTTATTTTTTAATGCCATCTTTACCCATATAATATCCCTACATATTAATTATAAAAACAATTCTGGTATCATAGGAAAAATAAAACATAAGAATGGAATGAGTTAAAATATTCAGTAATTGTATTAGTAATGTAAAATATATTAATAATTAAATCAAAATAAATATAAATTTGTAAATAATTGAAACACACCACATTTAATAAATAAATTTATCATAATATGATTGCAAAAAATTTGGATAAAATAATTACATAAATGTAATGACACAAGCTTAATACTTATATATATATATTTTAACAAATCAAATAATCACATGGCCATCAATGAATAATCTCTTACTGATATAATTCTTATTTCTAGACATATGAAACATTTTATCATGACCTTTCACAATATAGTTCAAATATATGGTAAAAAATGAATTTAATATGGCCAAATATTTTTATCTCATGAGACTAACCGTTGTATATAGGGGATATGAAATTTGGGAGCCCATATATCTCTTAATAAGTCTAATTAACTACTCATATGAATCTAGTGAAACATAAATGACCTAAAAAGTCATATTCAAATACTATCTTATAAAATTTTAATACTTACTCGAATCAATAGACATAATCATAAACCATATAGAGGAATATGATGAATGGAAATAAAACTATACCCTCTACTGAAAATGATCATAAACAACCAAGATACATAATAACGATTTTATTAAAACAACATATCTACAATGGATCATAATTAAAATAAATGGTTGATTCCATTGATGAATAGAAATTCCATAAATATTGTTACATCCCAGGTAAATAAATAAACAATACATTTTAATTTTAATTAATATTTTGTTAATTAAAATTTAATTTTACTTTAAAGGAATTTCTTTGATCGATGGCGTACCCGATATATAACAATTGGGTTCTTTGAAATCTTACATTTCACACTAATAATATAATAATATTATTTTAAATAGTAGTTAACACATAGCCATTGTATTGGTAGGAATGAACAAAACTAAATACAATATGATTATACATGTTTGTTAAATGTTTTTACATTTATCCAACAAAAGCTAGAGGCTTAAAATGTGAATGAATATAATTTTAAGCACAATTTACATTAAAAGGTTTATTTACCACCTTTTGATGGAGAACGATCTTTAAATCTAGTATTGGTCCCTTTTATAAGTTCTATTTGAGAAAATAAAATTCTTCTTCAGAATTGGGACATCAAAATTGTAACACCCCAACCCCTAGTTACCTAGAATCAGTGCATTATTACATACCATTGGCATGATAAATGGAATCATGTCCCAAACGACTGATTAGTTTAGTAGCCTTAGAAGTACTAGATATATACATAAGAATTACAGTACATTATGAAATAGAAAAAGCAACAATATTGTGTCCCCTTTTAACACTCTTATATCCCTTAGCCTATTCTAGTAGGTTAATCGTAATATACTTTTTTCATCCAGGGAAAAAATAAAACATAAGAAAGGGGTGAGCTCATATACTCAGTAAGGATAACAATATAGTGGAAAATTTCATAAATAAGAATAAACATTTATGGGAATGTATAAGATAAGAACACAAGCCTTTTAAACATAAACTTCAACACAATATGAAAATGGTAAATTAAATAATGCAATTTACTTATTCATATGGATATTCTAATAGTCAAATAATCACATGTAATATCAATATCCAATTTTATAATGATTGAATGCATAATTCCAGAATTCATAACCACACAGTCAAGGCCATGTGCCAAGAATAAAAATAAGATTCTTTCGAGGCCTTGTAAAATGAAATTAGTTTGTCCCAGGAGAACTACCAATTCATTGAGGAGCTATAGAGGGATCCACCTATCACTTTCTAAGTCCAATTCATTCCTCATTTGAGAATTTTTAAACATAACATAAATATTCATATTAAAAATAGCATACGAAATGTCAATACATTATCCATAAACCATGAATGGTATAAAAATAACACATCTACATTTAGACATATCAGAAAACCTTCAATATAGTATGGAATATTTGTTTCATAATAAATAAACCTAGATCAATAATAATATATAGTAAATCATGTTTAAATAGTTGAAAATTATCAGTAAAAATCATTGAGAGAAATATCCATTTTTAATGAAAACATTTAAAAGTATCACTATTTATCAAAAAGCTGTTTGAAATAGATTTTTTCAATAAAAGTGTCCAATAACACTTTGAAACTTTTAAAATGAATTTTAATTTTAAAACAATAATGTCCATATAAATAAAACATTTAAACCATTTTTAAAACATGTACATTAATGGGAAATATTTAGAAGAATAATATTTTAAAACATTTGAAATAATATTTTAGTTAGAGTTCCTAACCAAATGATAGATGCTTGAATAAAAATAATTGAGGTAATAAAAACATAATAATGTCAGTGAATACATGGATTCACAATATACCATGTCAAAGTAAAGTATATAAACCAGATAAAAGTGAATTGGTGCATAATAACAAAGAAGTCTAAATGGAATGTAGGTTGAGATAAATTCATTTATAAAGACCGTATCCTTAGGTTAAAGAAAAATCAATGACATAATTATGTGTGACAAATATAAATAAACTCAATATGATTGGATATTTAGTGTAACTCAAACATAGTACATTCACACATATTCTTGTAAAAACAACACCAATTACTTGGACGTGTAACTCAATTAATTGAAATTGAGTTAAATTTACTCTAATCAAGCTTATATCGATGACTTGAGAATTTATCAATGGAGTGATTATGTTTATCATAAGTATATGCACACAAAGGGGAGTGAAAATTACAACATATGAAACCAAATAGTGATTTGAGAGATAATCATGGAGTTAAGTAATCAATGAATTGAGGGAAGTTGGGGAGATATTTGGGTCAGGTTTGGCCAAGCCAAAAGGATTTGGAGGTGTGAAATTAAGAGAAGGGGAAGTACCCTTTTATAAGAGAGGTGAGGGCCATATTAGGAAATGTTTGAAATATTATTTAATTTAAAATCATTTTCTGGATATAGTGGCTCAAAAATTATTTCTTTAAAAGAATAGGTGGGGATGGGTCTAAGTCCTCTTAGCCAATAGTGTTTATTCAAGTTTAGTTTACAATTTTAACCTTATATTTTATATTTAACTCTTAATTAAATAGTATAACTTTTACAGTGTCTTCTTGTATTATTACACTATATAGTTAATAAACTAACTCTTAACATCCAAGAGATAATCAACTGGTTCATCAATGACATATATAATATTATTTAAGCCCTTTGGAAGAACCATCAATTTTTAGGAATATTATATCAACCAATAATATAGTATTTGTTTTAAAAACTAATTTATATCAATTTTGATACTATTTGGTATTTTGTTTTTATGAAAGTCATAACAATATTATAACTTAAAAAAATCATCTAATCAACCCTAACATGTGATATTAACCTATAAAATTCTTGTATGGCATTAGAACATTTAAATACTATTTATATTAATATTTATAATATAAAATATTTTTATATTTCATTAAGAACGTAAGTACTGCATCATCATTGTGTCATAAATAAATTAAATTATTTAATGTATAAAAAATATAAATAAACTTCCATTATTTAGGAAATATTTTTATCTTTCTTATTAATCTTTCTTGTTGAATTTATCTTACGTATAACCCTATGTTAAAAATGGTTTAGTTAATAAACATTGAATTTAAGACATTTAACTCTTCTTTAAACAAAATAATAATAAATGTCCCAATATAATCCAACTGGAACTAAATGATCATATTTTATTCCTAATGTTATTTTTGGTAGAATTACAATTATCCAATAGAATTAGGAAATGTGTTAGGGTAATTATAATATCATTTTTACCTTCAATTACCCTATTTTCTTTTAACCACGGTAAATAAAATTCAAAAGTTACGACTCACCAAAAATTATTTTCATCTTATTGAACCACATTTAACTTGTGATTATTAACTGTGTCTCTTGTATTTTATATTTCTATTCATATATTTGGTAAAATTAATTTTTATTCAAATTTGAAAATTCTCCTAGAAGATGGGTAAAAGACGGTAAAAAGTTCAATAAAATTTTATACATCTAATTTTGTTATAAAATGAATCCAATGAATTACATTGAACTTATATAGGTATTATATTAATATTTTTACATAAAATAAATTAAAATAAAATAAATAATTATTTATATAAAAATTCGTTTCTAAACAATAACGCATCGTTTTCTCCATTTCATCAAAAAGTGAATATTTTCAGAAAAATACCAAAAAATTACCCTAAGATAATTCTTATATTCTGAATTCAAAAATGAATTGTATTTTACCAAATTACAAACATAGAAGTTGCATTAATTAATTTAAAAATAATTCATGTTGTCAAAATAGAAAAGCATGTTTTTAAAAAAGTTAAAACTATCAAAAGATTTACATGAGTTTTTGTCAAATTTAAATGTGAAATTACATATAATGACCTACATTGTATTAAATGATAAAAATAAAATCTAAATATACTTCCAAAAAATTAAAATGAATAATTTTACACTATAAATTATTTTGATTATAATGTTGTTTTAAATTAAAATTTATTATTTTTCAGTATTCATCAAAATATGAAAGTTATCCGAAAAGTACCAAATATTTTTCCAAAGTAAATTTTTATGTCCCTATTCTAAACTAAAATTTAATTTCATTAAATTGAATATATAAATGTGTTAAATATTATTTTAAAATAGGTTTTTCCATTAAAAGGTGGTAAGATTTCATTTTTTTATAAATACTTCTTTTATCTTAAAAAATGAATTGGTCTTATATAATGTCTAAGAAACACATAATAAGGATTCGAAAATTATATAGAGTATATAAAACTTAAAATTTAGTTACTTCTATTTATAACCACTTTTTGAATGGATAGTTTGGTAAGTCATGGTGCGCTTGAACTTGGTGATGTGTGTAGCGCAATATATTGAATTATTTTAAAGAAAATAAGTTAATAGAAAATCTAGGTGTGTAAAAAACATAGATTTTGTGAAAAAATTTGGTATTTTTCTGATAAAATTTTATTTTTGAGTAGTGGGAAATACTATATTTTATTTCAAAACCTCCTTTTAATCTAATTTATTTATATGGTTAGATTATATTTTTAATTGGTTTTAAAGTGTAATTAGATTATATTTTTATCATTTAATCCAATGTTTCTAATTTTATTTTATTTCAATTTTAAATTATACATAAACAAGTGTCAATCTTTTGATAGTTAATATTTTTTAAAAACACGTTTTTTGTTTTGACAATGAGTATTAATTTTAAATTAATTAATGAAACTTCTATGTATTGAATTTGGTAAAATAGACATCGTTTTTGAATACAGAATATCAAATAGCACTTAGGCTGAATTTTTGGAATATTTTTAAAAAACAATAATTTTTGATGAATAGTGAAACCACTAAGTAGTAGTTAAAAACTGACATTTTCATATAAATGAAAATTTCCCACTTTTGTGAATTTAATTTAGAAAATACAATATACATGGTTTTTATTAGTATGTAAAATGTGGTTCAATAATATTAAAATTATTTTTGGTGAATAGTAACTCTTGACTTTTTTTTACCACAGTTAAACGTAAATAGGGAAATTCATGGTAAAAATAATATTATAATAACACAAAATTAAATTACCACTTGAACTAACCTTATTTGGCGAGTAATGGCCGACCATGGAGCCACTTAGGAGTGATGATGACACTTTATTTTAATTAACTTAAAGTAAATTCCAAAATGACAAACAAATATCTTTTAATACATAAATTTTTACATAGGGTTATATAAGGTATATATTCAACTATAAATATTATTTTTAAAGCTAAAATGATTTCCTATAACCTAATATATTTTTTTATAATTTGGAGACATCAAATAAATAAAATTATTTACGACACAATAATGATGTCGTGTTTACATCATTAATAAATGATTTAAATAAATAATATTATAATGATTAAAAAAATCCAAAACATATCCAATTATTATTGTATAATTTTATTTATACCATGAGTCATTATATGTTTGACTTTAATATGTTATTGAGATTAAGAAACCGAAAATCATTATATAAGAAAATAATATTTTCACACATTCTTAAATAGCCCCTCCTCCCCCTTATAAAATGTCCTAAACTTTAACCCATTCCTCACACTTTTCAATCCGCTTTCCTTGTCAAAACTATATCAATATAAGCTCTCAAGATCCCTCTCTTCCACCTAGAATCCTTATGTTACGTAAAATGCACTTGAAGAAATCCTTTTGGTTCAAACCAAATGGAGTTACCCGAATTAAAGCTAACAATTTCTCTTAAATTCATTTCTTTTATTTTACTTCTCCAACACCTAAACTCTTTTTATTCCTTTTTTTATATCAAAACTAATATTATTAATATACTAGGATGTCATTATGATAAGGATTCAAACTACACTTACACACACCTCCATCTAATTTGTAATGAACATACTGTTTCTGTGGACGACGAACTACTACCTCACGAAACGATGATTGGTCAAATATCTTCAACCACCTCTCATGGTGGCCATTATGATGCACTGTATTTATATATGATATATATTATGTTTATGTTGTATTTATGATTCTATATTTTCCATTTATAGTATACCTTTATGGTTTCTATTATGGGTAAACACAATAATTTCATTTAAGGAAGTACGGACTACCGCCCCCTCAAAGTGATATGACTCATTCATGCCATACATGGAACATTTAATGGATTGAGTTATTAAGATTATATATGTGATATTATACTGGAATTATAATATTCCTGTGTATTATTCTGTTTTCATTCCATTAAATATGAAATATAAATAAAAGTAGCGCTCATGCATACGTACGACATATCGTCTCCATGAACAGTGAATTTCATTTCCTACCTCCAAATATTATGTACTGTTATAAATACATATATATACTTAATATATAAGAGATATATGATATCTAAGTCATTAATATCATTATAGAGATAATGAAATTTTGACAACCTATACAACTTTTAAATATAAGAAGTTCCTTTTTGACTCAAGTACCAAATATCGACAAAACAACTGTTATTAACTTAAATGATTTTATAATGATTATCACATGGTAATAAGTTATTTAAAAGGAATAATAAACATGAAAAATATTCTTAAAAAACTAAAAATTAACTTTAGTTTATTATTAAGGAGATTAAATAACGAACGGGTCAATCCAGACATGAGGTGAGGGAGTTCATCTCAATCTCCTTTCATTGAGGAAAAATTTGTTTTAAACACGACATTCTTTTATAATATGTACAAACAGAATTGAATTTTCTATTCATTCAAAAGGAATCTTTTTCTATGAGTCATTTTAATAAATGACAAAAAAATGTTTCTTTTAACATAAGAGGTGACAATGACCTTTCCGTGACCTCGAGTATTTTTTGATCTTTGGCTTCCTTAACATACCGTAATGTTTTAAAAAGAAAAATAAATACCCTATACTCTTTCAGATATTTTGGTATTGAAAATGGTTTTGATAATCAATTTTAAAGTCAATATTTTTAAATGATATATTGTGATTGAAATGTGTAAATCTTATCTTTCCTTTATGATAGTTTTATGGGTAATGCATATGTTATGGTTCTTGGGAATTGTTTACGTATATGGGTGGTTCCATGAAAAACCTAGGGAAGGTGATCCCAAGATAGCTCTCCAATGCATTGAGTAACATGATGGAGGTAAAAGTGAATGTTTCTTTTAAGATATTTAAGGAATATAATGTGAATGGTATTCCAAATGTAACTCTCTATGTAGCTTTGAAAGCTACAATGTAAGTGTGTTATTGATTCAACAAGTTACCTTTAGGATTTGTGTTTACTATATAAATCTTATGAATTCATGAGGTATGTCAAATATCTTATGTTATGTATGCATTGATGAACTAATGTTTTCTTTCTTTGTTTTATAACCCTTACTAGGATTTTTTTACTCATCCCTAGTTTTTAAATGTTTTTCATAGGTCATAGAGATAAATAGGGTAAAGGATGGGATCAAGGAAAGGTCATGCTATCTTAAACATTGGATTAGACATGAATTTTTTTAAGTGTTTTCATTTTATGAAAAAATAGAAACAGAGTAGAAGTGTATACCTTGTAATTTTTGAGATGTAATGAAATAGTTATGGCCTAATTCTCTAAAACTCTAAACTTGAAAAGATCTTTAATGTAAATTATTCATTTAATTCATGATTATGTAATGTTTAAGGCTGGGTCCTCGTATTTGGTACCAGAGGTCAATTTAGAAAACTTTAGGTTTTATAATATTGTTAAATTAATTATTTTTAAGATTAAAATGATATAGCATTTATAGATTACCATGTTGCTTCGCCTAAGATATCTCTGTGTTCAGAATGTTTTTTTCAGAGGAAACAAGGACACTATGTTGGGATGACATTAGGAGTAAAAAACTTCCAAATCAATAACATGATATTGTTGGAATCAGAACTGAATAGTTTTTTGCAGTGATGGCATAATTGACTCAGGCTATAAATGGTTTTAGTATCCATTCATGAGATCCGTCAGATCAACCATAGAGAAACATGTCAGTGGTGGAGCATTTCATGAGTCAACATCCCCCATCTTTTAGAGGATCATCTAACCATATACTAGAAGAAGGGTGGATTTAAGAACTGAAGAAGATTTTCGATGTTATGGGGTGTTCAGAATATCAAAATTTTAGTCTCACTATTTACCATTTTGAAGGTGTAGTTGATCAGTTGTGGTAGATTGTGAAAAATATCAAGGATAGTGTGGAGATTGATGCTCTTGATTGGGATGAATTCAAAGGTATGTTTCTTGAGAAATATTTTCCTAAGGTGGTTTTTCATAGGATAGAAAATCAATTCCTAGTATTGAGGCAAGAAGAAGATTCAGTGGCTGCTATTGAAGAAAAATTCACTTGACTGGAATGGTATGCTCCAAATTTCATATGAGATCTTGATAGTAAAATCAACTGTTTTTACTCAATATTAAAGACAAAGTATCAATGGAATTTAGCTTCTCTTGAGTTAAAAAGTTACGAAAAACTTGTTCGATGTGCGGAGAATGTGTAAATAAAGTTTTCCGATGATCAAACGTTCTTTAAAAAAACATAATAAGAGGTCTAGGTGGTAGGTGAAAGGGAATAAATATTCAAAAACATATAATGGTAAGAAATTTAAGTTTACAGTTTGTGAAAATTGTGGTAAAAAGCATGCAGGGGAATATCTTTTGAATTCTCGTAAGTTCTACCAATGTGGTAAAATGGGACATAAAGCTTGTAATTACACTAATAAAGATCTGGGTAATGGTAAGACAAAATCTAATTTACACTCAGTAAAATGTTTTAAGTGTAATAAATTGGTCATTATGCAAATGAGTGTCCAACGAAGAATTCAACTAAGGGAAATCAGCCAAACTACAACCAGAAAGGGGTCGTGAAATCCATTACAACTACTTCAGCAGATGTTGGGCCACCAAATGAAGTAGTATCAGGTACATTGTTTGTTTGTTCATATTAGGCCAATGCGTTGTTTGATTTAGGGTCTACATATTCATTCATTTCTGAGAAGTTTTCTAGTAAATTTGGAATTCCATTTCATGATATGAATCCTAAACTTATGGTAAAAAAACCTGGGGGGAAATGTTGAGATAAATGAAATTATAATAACCTTTATGTACTTGTGTGAGAAAAGAATATATCTACAAACCTTATTGTTTTTCCTCTAGAAGAGTTTTATGTTATTTTGGGTATGGATTGGATTTATATTTACCATGCTATGATTGACTGCAGAGCTAAAGAGGTTTCTTTTTAGAATGATTTTCAGTTTGTGTTTAAGAAAGAACCCTTACTTTTGGTAACATATTAAGAAGCTAAGAAACTAGTAAAATATGGAAATAAATGTTACTTTGAACATATTTTTGAAAACAAAGAAATTGTTCTCATTATTGATGTCCCAGTGGTAAATGAGCATCTTGATGTTTTTCTTGATTAGTTTCATGGTATTATACCTGATCGAAAAGTTGAATTTACTGTTGACATAGTTCATGATACAAATACAATTTCAAAACCCCCTTATCGAATGGCTCAAATCGATCTTCTAGAGTAAAAGAAGCAATTTCTGGAGTTATTAGATAAAGGTTTCATTCGACCAAGCAAATCACTATGTGGTTATCCTATCTTGTTTGTGAAAAAGAAAGATGGTTCAATGAGGCTTTCCATTTATTTTATTTCATTGAATAACATCACTGCTAAGAATAAGTATCCTCTGCCTCATTTCGATAATTTGTTTGATCAGCTCCAAGGAGCTCAATATTTTATTAATATTGACATGTGGTCGGGGTACCATTAGTTTAAAGTATAGAAAGTAGACACTCCAAAGACCATGTTTCATACTATATATGGCCATAATAAATTTGTAGTTATGCCTTTTGGTTTAACCAATGAACCTACTATATTCCTGGATCTTATAATTATAATTTTCCGTGATATCTTAGATAAGTTTGTGGTTGTGTCAATTGATGATTTTTGTTTTATTCAAAAAGTTACGAGAAGAATAAAAGTCATTTAAGTGGTGTTTTTCAAACCATAAAAGAAAAGAAACTATTTGGAAAATTTAGCAAGTGATAGTTTTGGTTACAACAAATTACTTTCCTAGGTAAAATTGTTTCAAAAAATTGAATAACTATAGATCCTAATAAAAAAATGTTTTGAATAATGGACATGAAAAACAAGTTTAACCAAGATTCATAGTTTTCTTGGTTTGGTAGGTTATTATCGGAGGCTTTTTAAAAACACTTCATGGTTATCTAGTCCAATTATTAAGTTAACTAAAAACGGTGTTAGGTTCATCTGGAAAAAAGAATGTGATGATTGTTTTTAGGAATTGAAAAGAAGATTGGTGAGTGATCCAATTTTCACATTACCTTCCGGAAATGGTGAGTTTTTTATTAATAGTGTTGTTTTGTTGAAAGGACTTGGTTGTGTCCTTATGCAGAATGATTGGGTAATTTCTTATGCTTCACATTAGTTGAATCTTCATGAGTTAAATTACCCTACACATGATTTGGAATTTTCTGTTGTTGTTTTTGTATTAAAAATTTGGAGGCATCATTTGTATGGAGTAAAACGTGAATTACATACTGACCATAAAATTTTGAAGTATATATTCACTCAGATAGAATTAGACATGAGACAGAGGAGTTGGTAGAAATTAATCAAGGATTATGATTGTATGATCCATTACCATCTGTGAAAAGAAAATAATGTTCCTGATGCTTTGAGTTGAAAAAGTAATGAATAGTTAACCATTTTACATTTGGAATAAGATCCTTTGGTTTTTGATTTTATGAACATTGGCATAGAAGTTGTTGGTGAAGGAAATTTGTCTATTTTGTTTTAGGGGTTAGTGAAATCATCTCTATCAGTCAGAATAATGCAAGTGCAGAAGGAAGACTGTGAGTTACAGAAAAAGGTAGAGTTGGTTCAGAAGGGTAAGTTACCTGAATTTAACACTGATATTGATTGTTTTTTGATATTTTGAAAGGGATTATGTGTGCCTTGTGATTCAAAATTGAATAATGAGTTGTTAGGTGAAGCTCATAGTTCCCCGTTTTCAATTCATCCTAGTAGTACTAAGATGTACATTGATCTTATGGAGTATTACTGGTGGGATGGAATGAAAATTTATATTGCTAATTTTACTGTAAAGTGTTTGACTTGTCTGCAGGTTAAAGAATAGCGTCAGTTATTGACCAGGATGATTTAGCCATTATCAGTGCTAGAGTGGAATTTGGAAAATATATTCATGGAATTCATTGTGGGATTACCAAAGACATCTTGCAGTAATAATGCAATATGGGTTATTGTTTATCGATGGACTAAATATTCTCATTTCCTTCCTATTTTAGATTCTTTTTCTCTAGATCTACTTTCATTATTGTATGTTATAGAGATATTTAGGTTTCATGTTGTTCCCATCTCTATTGTTTCTGATCATTATCCTAGGTTTACTTCTATCTTTTGGAAAGGCCTTTAGATGTCATTGGGTAGTGAATTAAATTTTAGTACAACTTTTCATCTACAATCAGATGGGTAGTCAAAATGAACAATTCAGACCTTGGAAGATATGATACGTGCTTGTTCACTAGATTATTAGGATATTTGGACCACCATATTTCTTTGGTTGAATTTTATTATAATAACAGTTGTAATTCCAGTATACAAATGGCTCTATTTGAGGAATTATATAGAAAATAGTTTCTAACTCCATCATTTTGGGATCAATTCAATGAAAGGAAACTGATGGGACTTGAATTGGTATAAGAGATGGAAGAAAAAGTTCAGTTGATTTAGAAGCATATGATAATAGCTCAGAGTAGGAAAAAAAGTTATCAAGATAACTGGAGGAAGGATTTTTCTTTTGAGGTAGGTGATCATGTCTTTCTCAATATTTCTCCACGGAAATGTGTGATGTGTTTTGGTAAGAAGGTAAAGTTGAGTCTGTGGTATATTGGACCTTATGAAATCTTGGAGAAAGTTAGATCAGTTGTGTACTGAGTGGCTTTACCTCCATGTTTGTCCCAGGTACACAAGGATTTTCATTTTTAAATGTTTAGAAAGTATATTCCAGATCCATCTCATGTTTAAATTATAGAGGTAGTTCAGTTGGAATAGAATCTCTCTTATGAAGAAAAACTAGTCTAGATTCTTGACTAAAGAGAGCAAGTGTTGCAGAATAAGGTAGTTAACTAGTTAAAGGTTTTGTGAAAAGATCATATGGTTTAAGAGGCAACTTGGAAATCTAAAAATGCTATGAGGGACAAATAATTCCATTTATATGATAAGTGAATAAAAATTGGGAGGATGCAATTTCCAAAATGGGGGAAGGATGTAACATCCCTGGTAAATAAATAAATAATACATTTAATTTTAATTAATATTTTGTGAATTAAATATTAAATTTATTTAAAGGGGTTACTATGTTCAATCGCGTACCCGATAGGAAACAATAGGTTTCTTTGAAAAATCGTATGTTTCTCACTAATAATATAATATTATTATTTTAAACGGTATTTAATGCCTAGTAGTTGTATTGGCAGGAATGAACAGAACTAACTAAAATATGATTATACATGTCTATTAAATGTTTTTACATTTATCCAATAAAAATTAGAGGCTTAAAATGTGAATGAATCTAATTTTAAGCATAATTTATTTTAAAAGGTTGATTTACCACCAATTGATGGAGAACCATCATTAAATTTAGTTTTGGTCACTTTTAAATGCTATATTTGACAAAATAAAAATATTCTTTAGAATCAGGACATCAAAATTCACTTTGGGTAAAATTTTGGTATTTCTCAGATAAAATTCAATTTTGGATGATTAGTAGAAAATACTATATTTTAATTCAAAAATGACTTTTAATCTAATTTACTTATATGGATAGATTTTCTTTTTAGTTTTTTTAATGTGTAATTAGATTATATTTTTAACATTTATTCCAATGCTGGTCATTGGAATTAATTTCACCTTGAAATTGGACATAAACAAGGGTCAATCTTTTGATAGTTAATATTTCTTAAAAACATGGTTTTTTGTTTTGACAACGGGAATTAATTTTAAATTAATTAATGAAAATTATATGAATTGAATTTGGTAAAATAGACATCATTTTTGAATTCAGAATATCAAGTATATATTAGTCTTAATTTTTGGTATTTTTTGAAAGGCATTAATTTTTTATGAATAGTGAAACCACGAAGTAGTAGTTAAAAGTTGTCTTTTTCATTTAAATGAAATTTTACCGCTTCTGGAAATTGAATTTAAAAAGTCTAACATACATGGTTGTTATTAGTAAGTAAAATTTGGTTCAATAAGATGAAAATAATTTTATGTGAATAGTAACTTTGGTTTTTTATTTACCGTGGTTAAAGGTAAATAAGGCTATTCAAGGTAAAAAGAATAACATAATAATAAAGAATTAACTTTACAAGTGTCCTAACATTATTAGATGTGTCATGGATAACCATGAGAATCCTTGGGTCTATTTTGGGAACCCATGGAGCCACTTAAGAGTGATAATGACACTGTATTTTATTTAACTTATATTAAACACTAAAATGACATAAAGAAATATATTGTAGTAAATTATTTTTTACATAGGATTAAATAAGTTATCCTTTCAACTATAAATTTTCTTTGGAAATATAAAATGACTTCCTACATCATGGTAATTTTTATTCCTAATTTTTATACATCATATAAATAAAATTATTTATGACACAATAATGATGTTGTGTGTAAGAACCCAGGTTTTTGGAACGGGTCAAAATCCTGACCCTGTTTGAATTTTTGGCATGTTATGAGAATATTGGGAAAATCATGGAAAAACTTTTAAATGTTGGGGAGGTAATGCAGGTGTGCATGGTAGGTGCACAGTCTGAACAAACCATGCAGACAAGCCGTGCAAAGTCTCGGGGTGAGATAGTGTGCTCCGCACGGGTGGCGCACGGTTTGTCAACCCGTGCAGGATGGCCGTACAATGATCCTGGGTGAGGTAGTGGCAACCACACAGTTAGCGCACGGTTTTCCAAACCGTGTGGGGTAACTATGCAGCCACTTAAAGTTAGGGTTTTTTAAGTTCTGGGCCACTTGGGATTTCCCATTCTTCTCTCTTTTCATCCTCCCTTTTGTGGCTCACACGATGAGAGTCATCCGGACCTTCAAATACCTCCCTTATCTTCGTATGAACTCCTTTTTGAAAATAGTTCCATCCATTGGAACCCCCTCGGTAATGCCTTGATTCCCCTTGAGCTATTTTTCTTGATTCCTGTTCTAGAACGAGTTTTGGGGGTTTGAGAATTTTTGATTCTTCTATTGATCTACCGTTTTTTAGACCTAATTAGAGGCAGTAATCAGTGGAATAACATCATACTAGTATGAGGTAGGTGGTGCATACCTCTTTTTGTGTTTTCGTGGTCATTTGGGTAGCGCGGCCTTTAGCGCGTTTTTGGGTATTTTGAGAGAGACCCTAATTTATCTATACTGCTTATTTAAATTGCTTATTAGACCTATGGGATACCTTTGGGTATGTCCTTTGTCCAATATTGATTGAACACGGTCGGGCGAGAGGCCATTGCTCACATGTGGCATTTTCGTCGGGGTTGCCAAAATGATAATACTTGAATTGTTTTGGTTTAAACTGTTAGGTTTAGTTATTTAAACCTTGATATGAATTGTTAGAGACCATATGAACCTCAGTGCTGGTATGGGAAAACACTTGATTAGTGCAATTCATATTTTTAGATGGTTCTGCTTGTTATGTGTTCTGTTTAAATGTGTTTATATATACATGTTGAATTACATATGCTGGAACCGTTGGGTTGTGATGGCCATTGCCCGAATATTGTTGAGTGATGCTGATCATAGGTTGGGTTTGACCCGAGGTTACATTGGGTGGTTTTTACCATGGGATTGGGCGTCATGGACATTGTCTTGAGGCAGGATGACTGTCAGGTTGGGCATGGCCCGGGTTACACCGATGGCGAGGCCATCTGACATGAGCGGCATGGTCACCGGGGCACGGGGTGTTAGTGGTTTGATGGATTATGTACTATTTTGGTGATTACCGCTCACCCGAAACATGAGTAGTGTGCATAAAGAGATACTCTTTGATGAGTTGGTTTTGACCACTCCTGTGGTTAGAGGCCACCATTGATGCGGTTTAGGTATTTTGGTTGGGGGTGCTTGCCGTAGAAATCCACGTGGGACGTGATGAGCCTCCAGGGGATATCATTGAGGCTATCAGGTTGGGGGCTAAGGATCAATGTGATTTTATGGAAATTATCTTTGTCCCTCTGGTTACTTTATTTAAGGGAAGACATCGCTATCTCTATAGTTATTTATTTGAGGACAGACATTGCTATTCCTCTGGGTCACTTCTTGGGCATGCCTTCGGAACATCGGTACTTGGGACATGTCGTGTTAAGGGGAACACTGTTTCCAGTTACACAACAGAGATCTCAGTGTTAGCTGAAGCAGGTGACACTCTATGGTGGCCGCTGAGCACTAGTGGAGTTTGTTTTTATTTGTGCATCATTTTGTTTACTACCTTCTCTATAAATGAAGGCCTGATTAAATACTTATATTATGTACGCACCGTTGGGTGGTATCCTACTGAGAATTGTTTGACACCCTTCATGGGGCCTTTGGGATGCGTGCATACTTTATGGATTTACAAGAAGGAAAGAGGCAAACCTCAAGAGCTGAGCTGTATTAGCTGTTTCATAGAGGAGTTATGGACCTTGAGGTCTTACCTAGCTATGGTTTACTTTGTTTGGTTTTCCATTCTTGTGTCAGTATGCTTACTTGTTGTTGCTACAATTGGTTATCCATTGGAGAATTTTTATATTCTGTTATGTATGACATTCTTTAGATGCATGTTTGTTTCTTAGTATTAGTTACATTTGATCATCATGTTGTTGTGTTTACTTTCAGCTGCTATTGTTTATATTTATTTCCTCCGCAAGATATTTTTATTGAATGTGCTTCCGCTCTGCGGGTTTTGTTCGAGTCTGATGAGTTGTTTCTTCCACTGCATAACTATTATTATACTAGGACCAGTACCATTATTATCCTCCGAGAGGGTATATCATATCCACAATACCTAAAATTACCTCACTGCTAATCGGTAGCCATTGGCGTTTGGGGAGTCACACCTATGGTAGTAACATCCGACATGTTTAGCACTATTCGGGTGGCTGCTCGAGTCCGAGTCATTGCAATGTTGTATTAGAGGAGTTCTTGACAGGGATTTTGTAGCAGATTTTTACTAGATACTAATGATATTTAGACTTCAACTTTATTTCTGCAGGTCTTACTATTAAGGATATGGTAGACTGGAGATAGGTTGTTACTGGAAATTAGGTTTCAAGCTTGTGTTTGGGTGCCTGCAGCCCCAGTTACTTGGGATGGACCAAGTTGCCAAGGGTGGAAAATACTATTTTCTTTTTCCTCAGATTACAGTTGATATGATTTCTACCTCGGTGGCTCACTTGAAGTGTGATTTTATTGATTGTGATATGTAACCCTTGACCAGTGTCATAAGGGAGAATTGGACATTGGCCTGGTATGGGAAGGCTTGTTTTCTGGATTTTTATAGGCACATTATAGGGTATTTAAATTTCAAAAATACATGTATGCTTGGTGATGTGACAATTCAATGTGAATAAAAATCAATTTCTATGCTTTGTATTCTTCAAATTTGAAAAAGTGAAATTCCTGATAGAATTTCTTGTTGTTGCAATGTGTATACCATGATTTATGTTTGTAGAATTGCATGTGATAGGGTATTTGGATTTGGCTCTTGTTCGAGAAGGAAGGTACTATCGGTTGAGGTGATTTTGATCACCAGGATTGGGCGACTTTGTCATCAGTTTGTGGGAATGTTGGTTGTCAGGATGGGCATGGCCCGAGGTACTTTTTATACTTGGCACCATTAGGGGCGGCTAAGGAGGCCATGAGGCCGAGATGCCATGTGGAATGGGTTGTAGTATGGGAGAGTAAGGGTAGTAGTTATGAATTGACTTTTACTACTTTCTTACCTTTGTTGAATATATATTGTAATATATATATTGGTTGTCTGACCATTTATTGTTTTCAGAGGGTTCCTTTTTGAGTGAATCGGATGGAGCATCGGATGGGAGATGATACAGTGCTGCAGGTGCAAGATCAGGTTCAGGATTCAGTGCAGGAAGAGCATGAGCCGCAGGTACAGACTCATGGATAGGAGAAGGTACATGATTTAGTAAAGGTAGGACAACAATCGGGTTTGGCATCATTCAGGCCATGGCTTGATGAGTAGCTCTGAGCTAGTCTTGTGTGAGTCTTGTAGGAGATCGACAGTGGAACACGGGGTGCAGATCCATCTATGGAATATCTGACGAGGGAGTTCCAGTCACAGCACCCGCCACTTTTTCAGGGTGAGGGTTGTCCGTAGGCGGCTGAGAACTGAATAGAGAGTATGCAGATGATCTTTGATCAGCTCGAGACTCATCCATGGAAGAGGGTCAAGCTGGCAACGTACATGCTGAGAGGACCAGCGAAGCGTTGGTGGGATATGCAGGTTCATGCTTGTAGGCATTAGGGACTGGCATGTAAGGACTTCAAGGATAGGCTCTTTGAGCACTTCTATCCAGAGACGCTGAGGGCAGAGAGAGCTCGGGAGTTCCTGATTCTTTGGCCAGGAGACATGTCTGTCAGGGACTATGTAGCTACCTTCATATAATTGTCTCTCTTTGCACCTAGTATGGTAAGAGATTATGTGACTAGGGTGAGGTGCTTCGAGGATGGCTTACGACACACCATTCGGATCTAGGTGAATATTTTCAGGTTGAGTTCCTTTTTGGAGGTGGTTAATCTAGTGCTCATTGCGGAGGGAAACCAGAGGGATAGGCTCCAGGATGGTCGGGTGACAACTTCAGGTGACGGCTCGGATAGCAGGAAGCGAGGACAAGATGAGTTTGAATAGGGAAGTCAGGCCAGGGATTCACCTAGACCACATCGTGGTAGTTCTTCAGTGTTTTTCTTTCAGTGTGGATAGCCGAGACATGTTTAGACTCAATGTGGTGGGACTCCAAAGGAGTTCTGGGCATGTGGACAGGTCAGGCATTTGGAGAGGTTTTGCAGGCAGCCATCTCAGACAGCCAGCAGAAAGGGACCAGGATAGACGGTGGCATCAAGAGTTGGTTCGGGTTCAGTACCAGGGGAGGGTAGCCGAGGTTCAACTATACATAGAGGATGTGACATAGATAGCAGGACCTAGCTGAGGGGTCATTTGCTGGTGACTGGAGCAGTACCACCGGGAGGTCAGACATCAGGTAGTCGTACATCCGGCTAGGTGCACGCTGTGAAGCTACCATAGGCTGATCAGGCTTGTGAGTCGACATTGGTTAGAGGTACACCATTAGTGTGGCTATGATTCCATGTTTCCGTTTTGGCATGACTTGTAGAGGCATGTCCGTTTTGAGTGCACGAGATGCACATGATTTATGTGGACTGACTAGATGCTAGTCAGTGGGATTGGCACCATATCTGGTGTGTGATTTAATATATATATATATATGTATGTATGTATGTATGTATGTATGTATGTATGTGTGTGTGTATGTATGTATGTATCTATGTATGTATGTATCTATGTATGTATGTATGTATGAGGTTCCATTGGTATCGGGGCATCGAGGATGCAGGTCACATGAGGTGCCTTGGGCATCATGGCATCAAGGATGCGGGTTACGTGAGGTGCTAGGCACTAGGATCTCATAGAGGCTGACACTAATGTGGTGCAGGATACGTTGGGTTTCAGGAATGACACAAGAGCACCAATGAGGTGTATGATTGATGATGCGTCGCAAAAGGACTATGCGTCTAGGAAACAGGTTAGTAAACCTTGTTTTCATTGAGTTTTGTTGGGTTGAGACCGTGTTAGGCAATTTTTAAGGTGGGGATCCCCCTTGAAGAATTTAGCTGGGACATTTGAGATTGTGGAAGTCTGAGTCACTTTGATGAGGGTGGCATGTTTGGTTCCATCTTTGGTATTCGTTGGATATCTCGGGGATGATCTATGTTAAGGTGTGGAGATTGAAAGAACCTGGGTTTTTGGAACTGGTCAATATCCCGACCCTATTTAAATTTTTGGCTTGTTCTGAGAAAACATGGGAAATCAAGGAAAAACTTTTAAAAGTTGGGGAGGTAATGCAGGTGTGCACGATTGGCGCACAGTCTGAACAAACCATGCGGAAACACCGTATGAAGTCTCTAGGTGAGACAGTGGGCTTCGCACGGGCGGTGCACGGTTTGTCAAACTGTGCGGGATGTATTTGCAAAGTTCCAGGGTGAGGCAGTGGCAACCACACGGTTTGAAAAACTGTACAGGGTAACTGTGTGACCACTTAATGTTAGGGTTTTTAAGTTTCTGGACACTCGGGATTTCCCATTATTCAATATTTTCTTCCTCCCTTTTGTGGCTCACATGGGGAGAGCCGACTATACCTTCAAATCCCTCCCAGATCTTCGTCTAAACATCGTTTTGAGCATCGTTTGATCCGTTGGAACCCCCTCGGTAAGACCTTGATTCCCCAAGAGCCATTTTTCTTGATTCTAGTTCTAGAATGAGTTTTTTTGGTTTGAGAGGTTTTGATTATTTTTTAGATCTACCACGTTTTAGACCTAATTGGTGGCTGTCATCGAAGGAGTGACATCGTACTAGTACAAGGTAGGTGGTACATACCTATTTTTGTATTTTTTTGGTCATTTGGGTAGTGCAGACTTTGGCATGTTTTGAGTATTTTGAGAGAGACCATAATTTAACTAGTACTGCTTATTTAAATTATTTATTACACTTATGGTATACCTTCGGGTATTCCCTTTGTCCTGTCCTGATTGAGCAAGGTCAGGCGATAGGTCGTCACTCACATGGGGCATTTTGGCCGGGGTTTCCAAAATGATAATACAGGAATTATTTTAGTTTAAACTATTAGGTTTAGTTATTTAAACCTTGATGTGAATTCTTGGAGACTTTAGAAACATTAGTTCTATTATAGGACAACACTTGTTTAGTGAAATTCATCTATTTAGATGGTTATTCCTATTATGTGTTCTGTTTAAATGTGTTTTATATGTACATGTTGAATTGCATATGCTGGAACCTTCGGGTTGTAATGGGCGTGGCCCAGATATTGTCGAGGGATGATAATCACCAGTTGGGATTGGACTGGGGTTACATTGGGAGGTTTTGACCATTGGATTGGCTGTCATGGATGTCAGCTTGAGGGAGGATGACGGTCAGGTTGGGCATGTAATGAGTTACATGGATGGCGAGACCATCAGACATGAGTGGCATGGTCACAGGGGCACAAGGTGTCAGAGGTGTGGTGGCTTAGGTACTATTTTGGTGATTACTGCTCACCTGGATCTTGAGTAGTGTGGATACTGAGGTACTCCGTGATGAGGTGGTTTTGACCACACATGTGGGTAGTGGCCTCCGTAGATGTGGTTTAGGTATTTTGGTTGGGGGTGCATACCGTAGAAAGCCAGGTGGGAGGTGAGGAGCCTCCCAGGGATACCTTTGGGGCAATCTGGTTGGGGGCTGAGGCTCACCATGATTTGAGGGCAGGTATTGGTGTCCCTCCGGTTACTTTATTTGAGAGCAGACATCGATATACCTCTGATTATTTATTTGAGGGCAGACATCGCTGTTCCTTCGGGTTACTTCTTGGGTGTGCCTTTTGGATGTCGTTACATGATGCAAGAAGAGTCAGGAGGCACAAGGTGCCATGTCACTATTCTTGGGCGTGCCTTCAGTACCTCAGTACTTGGGACACACGGTGTCAGGGGACACATGGTGCTGGGTTACACGACAGAGATTCCAGCGTTGGCCGAAGCAGGTGACACTCCATGGTGGCCGCTGAGCACTAGTGGAGTTTGTGTTTATTTGTGCATTGTACAATTTAATTCATTCCCTATAAATACATGCCTAATTAAACTCTTATATAAGGTATTAAAAATTTGTTGGTATCCTACTAAAATTTGTCTCACACCCTGCATGGGCCCTTCGGGATGCATGCATACTTTATGGATTTACATGTAGGAAAGAGGCCATCCTCTCGAGCTGAGCTATATTAGCTGTTTCATAGAGATGGTATGGAACTTGAGGTATTACCTAGATGGGGTTTACATTTATTTGTTTTTATTTCCTATATTAGTATGCTTACTTGTTGTAGCTACAGTTGGTTAGCCATTGGTGCCTTTTTATATTTAGTTATGTATGACCTGTTTTGGATGCATGTTTGTTGCTCAGTAGTAGCTACATGTGATCACTATGTTGTTGTGTTTACTTTACAATGTTGTTGTTTATATTTATTGCTTCCGCTAGTTATTATTATTGAACGTGCTTCTTCTCTACGAGTCTCGTTCGAGTCTGCTGAGTTGTTTCTTCCAATTCATAAATATTTTTATACTAGTACCAGTACCATTATTATCCTATGAGAGGGTATAACCTCCCCAATATACCTAAAAGAACCTCACTACTAGTCGGTAGCCTTTTGAATTCGGGGAGGTATTCCTAAGGTAGTAACACCCGACCTGTTTAGCACTGTTTGGGTGGCTGCTCGGGTCCGGGTCGTTACACCATGTTTACTTCATTAATAAATTATTTAAGTAAATAATATTATAAAGATTAAAACAACACCCAAAACCAGTACAATTATTATTGGATAATTTAATTTAGACAACGAGTCATCTGATATATGACTTTAATAGGGCTTGGAAATTTAGAAACCAAGATTCATTATATAATAAAATAATATTTTCACACTTTCCTAAAAAGCCCCTCCTCCCCCTTATAAAAAGCCCTCACCTATATCCCATTCCTCACACTGCTAAATCCCCTGGGCTCATCCAACCAAAGACCAAATAATCTATCAAGATCCCTCTATTCCACCAAGATTCCATAACTTAATATAAAGGCACTTCAAGAAGTCATTTTGTTTCAAACCAAAGGGAGTTACCCGAATTAAAGGTAACAATTTCTCTTAAATTATTGTATTTTATTTTACTTCTCCAACCCCTAAAATATTTTTATTCATTTTTTATAACTACACAAGTATTATTTTTATACAAGGATGTTGTTATGATAAGGATTCTAACTACACTTACACACACCTCCATCTAATGGGTAAAGAACATTCTGTTTTAGTGGACGGCGAACTACTAGCTCACAAAACGATGATTGTTCAAATATCTCCAAACACATCTCATGGTGGCCATTATGATTGAAATATATTTATATATGACATATATTATGTTTATATTTTCTTTATGATTCTGTATTTTCCATTTATTTCATACCTTTATGGTTTCTATTATTTGTAAACACAATAGTTTCATTTGAGGAAGTGCGAACTACCACCCCCTCAATGTGATATGACTCATTCATGCCATACGTGAAACATATAAAGGATGCATTTACTGAGATTATATATATTATATTTTACTAGAATTATAATATACCTATGTATTATTATGTTTTCATTCCATTAAATAAGAAATTGAAATGAATGTAGTGTTCTTGCGTACTTATGACTTAGCGTATCCATGAACGGTGCATTTCATTTCTTACCTCCAAATGTTATCTACTGTTGTAAATACATATATATATATATATATATATAATGGATATATAAGATATAAATGATATCTATATCATTAATATCATTATGGAGATAATGGAATTTTGACCACATAGACAACTTGTAAATATATGTAGTTCATTTTTGACTAAAGTACAAAATATCAACAAAACAACCATTATTAACTTAAATGATTTCATAATATTTATAACATGGTAATATGTGATTGAAAAGGAATGATAAACTTGAAAAAGGTTCATAAGCAAGTATAAATTAAAATTTGTTTATTATTCAGGATATTATAGAATGAACACAAGGTAAGGTACTTTGTCTCAATATCCTTTCATTGAGGCATATTTTGGTTTGTACACGACTTTATTTTATACAGTGTATAAACACCTTTGACTTTTCATTTCATTAAAAAATGAATATTTTTCTATGAGGAGTTTTAATAAACAAAAAAATAATGTTTCTTTTAACGTAGTAGTGACAAAAACCATTCCACCGCAGCGAGTATTATTTGATTTTGGCTTCCTAAATAAGCCATAATGTTTTTAAAATGAAAATAAATACCATATACTCTTTCACATATTATGTTATTGAAATTTTTTTTGACAATCAATTTTTTATGTCAATATTTTTAAACGATATATTGTGATTGAAATGTGGAAATGCTATCTTTCCTTTATGTTAGTTTTATGTGTAATGAATATGTAATGGTTCATGGGCATTGTTATATATACAGGTGGTTCTATGATAAACCTTGGGAGGGTGAGCCTGAGATAGATCTCAAATGCATTGGGTAACATGACGGAGGTAAACGTGAATGTTTCTCTAAAAAGATTTATAGAATATACTGTGAATGGTATTCCAAATGTAACTACATAGGTAGTTTTGAAAGACACAGCGTATGTATGTTATGGATTCAATAAGTTACCTTTAGGATTTGTGTTTACAATGTAAATATTATGATTTCATGAGGTATGTTATAGAGCCTATGTTATGTATGTATTGATGAACTAATGTTTTATTTCATTGTTATATAACCCTTAATGGTCTTTTTATGCTCATCCCAAGTTTTGAAATGTTTTTCATAGAACATAATGATGAATATGGTCAAGGATGTGATGAAGGAAAAGTCATGCTGTCTAATACATGGGACTAGACATGACTCCATTTTTACGAGTTTTTATTTTCTGAAAAAAATGGAAACTAAGTAGAATTTTCTACATTGTAACTTTTTAGATGTAATGAAATAGTTATGGACAAATTATCTAAAACTCTAAACTTGAAATGATCCTCAATGTGAATTATTCATTTAATTCAATATTATGTGTTGTTTAAGGCTGGGTCCTTATAAAAGTATCCTTTAAAACATTCTTGAGGATAATAACCGTTGCACATTGAAAATCACTATATAAAACTAACATTTCAAAAAACATTTTGAAAATAATATTATTCAAAAATTCCCCTTAAAACATAAAAAGTAACCTTTAATACATTGATTGTTATGATATAAGGAAATACTTTACATTCTGTACATGTTAAAACAAATATTACTTTCACATTTTTCAGAAAAATACAAACATTCATTGTTTTGGAAAAAGATATGATGAATCCTTTAAATTTTTTGGAAAAAGGATATAACGGTTAAAAATAAATTTAATAAATCATTTGGATAATGTTAAAAAAATTGAATTTTTTTTAGAGAACATGGTTTTGGGAGAAATAATATTTTTGACTTATGAGTGAAATGAAGTTGGATCTTATGAAAAGTATTTTATCAGTCATTTACTGTAATAAGAAGAGAAATATTGTCTTATTAGTTGAAAAATTACATAAAAATAGAGGTTAAGATGTTACATTAGTTTATAGGTTGGTATTATAACAAATGTTTTTATTGTAATAGAATATTTGAATATGATTTTAAGGACATGGAAAAAGAAAAAAAAATGAAGATTCTTGTTTAAAAATGTTTCCTTTTTTTGAGAGATCCACTTTAGGTTTGTACCTAAAGCCTTATTATGAGATATTAATAATAAAAATAATTACCCTAGGATGTGGGTTGGTAATTAGGGATGTTATTTTGGTAGGTATTTTATGATCAAAATAATTTTGGATGTGTGAAGATGATAGGATATGGGGTGGCCTTTTATAAGTGGTGGAGGAGGACACACAATGATTTTTTGAAAAGATAAAGTGATACCTAAATTTTCTCATGTAAAACTCCTATGAAATGGATCGTTATAAAATTTATTGGTGATAATGTCTAAATTATTTTGTCCAACTGGTTTTGGATAAGTTTTATCTAATTTTAAAAATTGTCATCTTAGTTTAACTCCCCTAGTAAACATATTTTTACCCTAACTATGATATATTTTTTTTACTATTTTAACAATTCATTATGGTAGAAATTATGTTGAAATTATTATATAATATAAATTATACAAGTTATAAATATTTAATCAATTTTTATAATTAAATTCCCATAGGTGGAAGAAATTAATTTTTAATTAAACCTGTAGGCCCATCGAATAAATAGGTTTTCTAAAGAAAAACAATCAGATGTTTTAAATGATTTAATATCTGAATTCAATATAAAATGATTCCAATAACGTAAATTAGTTAATTTTTATAATAATTGGTCTAATGTATATTTAAAACCAATTTAATGTTTAATTTAACTTTATAAATAATATTAACTAAAAGGCAGTTTTTTATAAAAATCCTAATTTTTCACTATTGATCCAAAAATTAATCTTTTCACAAAACTAAAAAACATTCAACCAAAAATTATTTTCACATGTACATTTAATAAATAATTTTGTTTATAAAAAATTGTTTTATGAAATTCCTCGAAATTAATTTTAAATTATGTGTGTAAAGCATGACTATACCGCCTTTTTCAGAATACAGTTTTTTTAGAAAACATTACTTTTTTTAAATGATTCCTATTTTATTTTTAATAAATAGATATACATTGAATTAATTTTTACATATTTAAACCATATAATATTCATTATTTTGTTTTTACTATTCATACCTACCAAATTAATGGCATGATTATAATTGTAATGTTTATATAATCATATTTAAACAGATTACAGCGTTTCATTCAAACCCGGTGTTGCAGGTATTGTAATATATCAAAGAGTTTAAATTTATTTAAATATAAATATATCATGAATGTTCACAGTGTTATGATAAATTTTTATATTTATGTTCCATGTCATATATCTGATCAAATATGATGTCCCACTTTTAAAATCTCAAGGTGTTACATTCTACTACTTGAATAAATTACGTCCTCACAATTTTATCTTGATATCAAAAATTGTGGGTTTGACATATGAAAACACATTATTTTATAATTAAAATAAATAATATGTTTAATAAAACATACACATGATAATATATTAATGTAATTGGAAAGGTTATCTTGAATAAAACATAACTAGGTTTCCAAGTAGGAGAACATTTGCGGGAAGTGATGAAATGGACATGGAAGAAAAAAATAAATAATTACATAGAGTGATAGATATAATTGATAAAAAGAAATATAATTATCATTTGAAAGTTATAGAAATAAATAAAATCTATTATGATTTAAAATACCATTTGGTTCATAATATTTAAAGGTAATATGATAAATCGTTTTTTTCAGGATACTTTTCCTAATGTTGGGGAATTCTTGTAATTTTGAAAAATATATTTAAACATACATACTTTCCAAATTTATTTTTCATAAGAACAATTTAATCATTTTTTTGCGAATTTTTCAATTTCATAATTAATCTCTTACTCCATAAAATCAATTTAAAATAATAATTTTTATTCCTGAAACACTAAAATTAAATTTTAACCGATCATATGATCCATACAAGAGTAATAAAATTTTCCTCCTATATTTACTGAGACCAAAACGGTAATAAAAAGTTATCCAATATAATATATTAATCTCTAATACCTCAATTGTAACTCAAAAAAATCAACATAATCCATTTCATAAATCGTTATCCTTAATACTAATCCAAAATATGTCTGACCAAATCCAATGTCCAAATATTTTGAAGGAAGGTCACTAAATTTCTAAAATTGTCTTATCATTTGATTTCCCAACCTACAAAATATATCCCTAAATTCAAAAATAGAAAATATGTGAATACATTTATCACCATAAAAATAATAATGAAAACATACATTTTTCAGAAAAAATAAAATCATAGGTTTTTGAATATATTCCAAAAGTATAAAAATGCAATAAACTCCAAAAAAGATAAAATAAACCATCAAATCAGTAACCAATTTGAGGGTCACCCATACTATCCATAATCACATATTCATCATTATTACCTCAACATCAAGAAAGTTTTATGTGTTATTGTTATGAACCAAACTTTTAAAAATTAAATTAAATTTTTGGATGAATTAAATTCAATATTATGTATTATGGTTATAGAAATAAAATGCACTTATTTGGTTCTATTATATCCTTTCAGACTTAAAAGTCTATTGAGCATAATAACTGTTGATAATATAGCTATTGAACAATGATCATATGATTATAAAAAATAGTGGGTCATGATAAAGCAAATTTACACAAAAATATGAAATGATAGACTCAACCCATAGGATCGAAGCCCATAAATCCCATTTATTATACCTTCTTTGGGATAATATGTTTATGGTATAAATTCATCCTCATCAAAACTAGGGACCAAACCATGTATGTCGAACCACCCCATGAAAGTATCATCATTGTGCACTTTACCCTTAGAGTATTTGATGGTGTAATAAAGGTGAAACGAACTAGACTGGGACACAATCTGACCCGGCACCCAACCCAGTTCACCATAAGGCTGGATAAACATTCCCAATACTCTGAAGTTGGAAAATAGTGTCATGCATCAATGATAATCAACATGCTAATTTCTTTTCACAATATACAACAGTAACTAATAAAAAAACAAATAACATAGAAAAAATAGCTGGATCTAAATTCAAATAATAGATGAAAAAAATAGAATCTTTCAATGAAACTAAAACCAAATAAAAACTTAAATAGATATCCAAGTGATAGCTTGGTCACCACCATCTATAAAAACCACCCCTCTCCAAATGTAACCGTGAACAAAACATTTGAACCAAAAAAATAGATTGGGTCTACTTATAATGAGTGACACAAGATGGGTGTGATAACAGGCATCTAATTAGGAAGTCACCATATAATCCATACAACTCAAATCCTAAATAAAACTATAGATAATATTTTCAAATACATATATTGAAAATATGGTTTTTTAATTTTATATAAGTCAACATTACTTTCCTTAAAAAACAGACACAATAATTTACACTTTTCAAAATATATTTCAATTTCAAAATCCTGCTTAAAAATAATATACCAACAAAATTTACAAAAAAGGGGAAAAAACGTATTGTAGAGAATAAAGAGAATAGTATAGGTGTAAGCAGGAAGAAACTAGAATTACAAACACTAAATTACATCAAAAGAAATAAAAAAATAGAAATATTTATCAATGATATTTCTTAATCATTTCTGGAATCCATAAAAATGTTTACTTAGGATGAACTTTCTTTTCGGTGTATGGTGAATCTACATTTTCAATAACTAACCAAGATACTCTAAAAAAGCCTCACTAGTGGCATATACTCCTAGCCTCTCATCAAATCCAAGGGTATGATTCCATCTAATTAGAAATAGTAAACAACCATTCATCAACCCCCTAGATGAAACCCCTAAATCCCATAATAATTGTACTTGGAGAATGAGTAGGTCATCACATTCATGAAACGAACCTATAACCCATAGATTACACCATTCATTCCTAGACCAAACGTGGACAAAAACTATGGGATGAAACTCTTCTCATAGGTACTACCATAGGGGAACCCTTTACATATCAAGACACAAACAAGTGATAACTGGGACTTCAAATCACATGAGTTTCAAAAAAAATGTATAAAACATCTAAAAATAATAACCGATACTTTAAATTTATAAACCCAACATGTTTCAAAGACCATTTCAAAAACCAGTGAGAAAAATAAAACATTTTCTAAGAGTTCCAAATTGTCCTTCATTATCTTTTAGTTATAGATTTACATTACAAGATTTCTATGGTCATTGTTTTATAAAACACACATGAAACCATATTTGAGTATTGTTGAAACTAATAAATCCTTTTAAAATACATTGAGGGTTTATAAGAATAATTTCAAAAGAACAAGGCTAAGGAACATAAGGAAAAAGGGGAACTGTGTTTTGAAATCCAAGATTAAGAGGGAAATTTTCCAAATTAGTTAATTATTGTATGTGATACCATCCAAATGTGTACCCCATAAACATATTTATATTCACACATCCAATGGAACACAAATTTAAATACATAGAGTTCCAAAGGATATAGTTAAAGAAACACAAGTTTCTCTACAACCTTAAATAAGAATCCACACTTAAAAAACCATAAAGGCACCAAAATCCACTCAGAAGACTCAATTCACAAATAAACCAAACTACCAAAACATAACCATGGTCAAATAAGACCCAAATCATCCAATTTAACTTTTAATGTACTAGTAATATTTTATCAAACATATTAGACACATATACACATAGGAATAGTTAAAGAAAACACTTTAAACCCCATTTTCACCAAACAAAAACCACATGGAAACACCACAATTACTCAAACAAGAGCTTCGTGACCATAAAGAAAACATTATAAACGTAATTAGGAATATAATGAATAAATTAGAATATTATAGAAAGGAAATTCATGGAAACACATATGTTAATGACATAAAAATGAAAATAAATTACAAGATAAGGATGAACAAAGCCCAAGAAGCAATTCACATACCCTAACATTGAATAAAAACAAGCTACACATCAATCCTAACACCTCATGATCATTCAAGAGGGAACCAAACTAAGGAAAAACTATGAAACAAATGGGAAGAAGGAAGAAGAGGGAGAATGATACTTACACAGGGAGTAACCCACCCAAAACATGAATGATAAGTACCAAAATCCAAGGTAGATGATAGAAGGAAGACACTCAAGGGTTCCAAGGGGATGCACGAATGATAAGGATTGGGGAGTAATTGATTTGGGTTAAAACATAAGGAAGAAAAAGGTCAAAAATATTCACCAAAATGGAAAAGGGGGAGGGTTATAACCACCATAAGAAATTGTTTAACATGAAAAAACCCTGGAACTACCCACACAGACCAACTAGAACAACCCCCAAGAACTCCCATACAAAGTCACAAACTTGCAACATGAGGGGAAACCAATAAGAGGAAATCAAACCAAATAATGAAAAAAATCAAAATTAAATATTTCTATAGGACATGAGAATATCCAAATGGACACAAATAAAACCCACCAATTGAATCACATGGATAACTATAGGGGAGTCCAGAAACCAAAATCAACTACAAAAAAGTTTAGAAGAAGAGGTTACTAATCCTTTAATAATGAATGGAAGGACTTAAAACAAGATAGAAAACTACATAAAGAAAACATTAACCAAATCCACTCCAGTGTTGTGATAAAATATAGGGAAACACCCCCACATCAAATCATTCATTACTATTTGAAGATCTTCAATATAGGTCCAATGGATAGATCCTTGATATCTTGAAGAACATGCTTCCCTATAGTCAGGAGATGAAAACTTCCAATAGAGGAATCATATTTTGGAAATATAATTTACAAAACATCTATATGGCTACATAGTTGAAAATCCTTCAAAGAATTACCACAAGAGGGATTCAAATTATCAAACTGACTATACTAGAAGAACACAAACAAACATCCTGACAAATGAGATGAAAAAACTGAACAAGGAGACTCTTTAAAATTAGTTTCCTCTGACACACACTCCTCACCAGATATGGAACCCTCATAAGTGACATCTACCACTAAATCCACCTTAGAAACCATCTCGACAAGTAATTCCTCATCCATAAGATTCCTAAACAGAACCTCACTGGATGAGATAACCTGATATTTATTTTTTAGATGAAGTCCCCAAATGAATAGGGGTGATTTTAACTAATTCTAAACCACCATCTTTGTAGAAAAAAACAAGAACTTCTAAATGTTCTATATATACCTTCACAGTCTGCTGATCATGATGAACTACCAAGTGATATTTAACATTCCTCACCTTCAACTCCTCATGTACAAACAATTGGATAAAATTTGTCTTAAACACTTCCCAATACCTATCAGTATTCAACGATGATGGGATTGCCAACTTCAACAGAACCAAACACGAACATTCAAAAAAACTCAAAATAGTATGCACCCTCAAAGCTTAAGGAGTTCCCAAAAGTCTGAAGAAAACTTCAACAACCTCAAAACACTCTTAAACATTAAATATACTTCAATAACCATGGAAGACTAGAAAAAACTAATAATAACCTGACCTGACAACCTTAATGGGATTTTGGGTAGGGCCAACAACCAGAGGAGACTTATAACGACCCAAATCTTGACGTACATAGACATTACATTACTTTTGCAGAATACTTAATACATAACAAAAAAGACACCAAAGGACCGTAATAATTTAGTGTATTTGGAAACTCGGAATATAATCTTCTAATCTAGGTGAATGATCTTCAACATCTCCCATAAAGATCTTCCCCTTTTATTTTCTTACCTAAAACCTTTCATTAAATCCTAGGGAAAATAAAACATAAAAAAGGGTGAGCTCAAATGCCCAGTAAGGGTAAAAATAGATAACATAAATCAATACATAATAATTTGAAAGAAAAAACATGAACATAAAATCTAAACATCAAAATGATGAACAAAGACATGAAACATGGAAGTACGTAAGGCATATACCATAAGGTAACATCAATCATGATAAAATATCATGGGAATAAAACATGTAATTGTGGAAACCATTAATCACGTGTTATGATTTCCATAGTATCCAAGGCATTGCTGCCAAGACCATCTTAGTGGACAAAGTCCCTTTCTGAATCGAGTTCACTCCTAATTTCAGTGCTGTAACACTAAACCAGATTAACTTACTATTATAGCCATGTCTATCTCATTAGATATAAATCTTTACCCAATGCATTGGTGGGAGATATAGGTCCCACCCTTCTCATAATGAAATCATTCTTTCATGTGCCACAAAACCATAAATCATACATCATAGAATAATACATGTAATAAAAATGGGATTCTTAAACATCATGCCATCATAACATAATCCATATAAAAAATGGATATCATTTCATCATAATAAAAATCAAACCATGTAAATAATGAAGACATTATACTTGAAACATAAACATATTAAATAATGTCATTTTAGATGGAAAATATATTTGATAAAACACTTGAAATGAATTCTTGAGGAAAATATCCTTTCTTCTTCAAAATCATTTTCTTTTCACATAATGCCATGAAATTTTAAAAGAAAAGGGGTTTTTTGAGAATAATCATGTAATCTTATAGAGGAAGCTTCACGAAAATGAGGCTTTATGAAACCGTAAAAATCCGTTCACACCATATAAGTTAAAAATAACATTCTCCTCGTACTTTTGTCGGAAAAGTCAAAAAGTTCCTCGTGTGGTAAACCAAAGAAAGATTCCATTCATAACATGTGGAAAAATTAAAAAATGGGTAAAAAGGACATTAAACATACATGATTTTTTTAAGAAAATATGGACATGGATGATAACAAAAACCCGAGTAAATACTTATGAATAAACAATCTCGGATAAGAGCGAGATTGGAATAGTTATCCCTTACCTTAGGTCCGATATGCTTAGTACATATCCAAACCTCCTGTATAATGCTCTATATAATTTCATTGACTTATTACAGAATCATATTAATTGTTATGATATCATATATGGTTCACTTATGACTTTATATTACCCGTTCTTTTGTAAATTCCATGTTAAATAACCGTTTTGGGTAAAATCGTTTCATTTATCGTACGAGTTTCAAATTTTTGTTCTTTATATTATTACTTATATCATGATTTACATAATTACATAATGTAAAACATGATTTATATATAATATATATTCAGCATATAAATATATATGATAGATCGATAAATGGAATGAAATACACCAATCATGGAGACGGTAGGCCGTACGTACGCATGAAAGCTGTTTTCATTTCCGTATTGAATTGAATGGAATTAAGTAGATGACATACATATATATATATATATACATAAATAAAATATCATTATTATTTCATATATTTCATTATTATTCATTATATATACTTTATAATCATTCATGAATCGTTAACCTAGAGAATGAATCTCATCGTGTCGTGGAGACGGTAGTCCATATCTATGCACGAGTGATAAAATAATTTCCATGATCGTGGAATTGTATTCAAGTGTATGTATAATATTTAAGAATAAATATAATTTTAAAATAATCATATATAGTTATTTATTTACACCATTATACCCATCCAAGTAAGGTGGTGGTTGAAAACAGATTACAGCACGGCGTGGAGACGGTATTCCGTACGTACGCACACGCGGTGACTTTGTTTTCCATAGGATGGATAGAAGGTGAAATAGGGTTGTTTCATATTTATAATAAAATATCAGTCTACAATTAATACTGATGTTATTACTTTATAAGGAAACAACCAAAGAAGAAGAAGTATAAGAAGAAAGAAACTTGAGAAAATCAGAATAAGAGATTACTTCTTCTTCGACGCACCTCCTTTAAGATTCCTCTTAAGGAAGTAGAGTTGGTATTTTGAGAAGCCCATAACCTACAGAATGTTTCTAGGGAAGTGGAGAAGATATAATGGTAGGGTCTGGCCGAGCTGCAAGGCTCAAATGGGCGTGAAGAGAATAGGGAAGGGGTGCCGTTTTTATAATAGAGGAGAGTGGCACCTTTGAAAAAACATAGAATATTATTTTATAATAAAGTCATATTCGGTTTATAATATCTCCAAAATGATTAATTTAGAATCTAAAGTGGGTATGGGTCATAATACTCTCAACCAATATATTTTAGATAGGTTTGGGTATTATATTAACCCTATCTTTTAGTTTTATCTCTAAGTTAATTAGATTGACATTTACCATGTCCCTTTGTATTTTTATATTATATAGTTAATAAACATAAAATATACATCCAAGCAATCCCCAAGTGGCCCATTAATGATACAACTATCAGGACATAAGTATCTCAGCAAATCCATAGATTTTTAGGAATATAATAACAATTAATAACATAATATTTGTTTTAAAAACTATTTTATGTGAATTTTGACACTATTTGGTAATTGATTTTTGTGAAACTCATAACAGCATGATTAGTTAGAAATTTTTTTATTAAATAAATACTAACATGTCATAGTAACCTAGAAAATAAGTTTAATTCATAAAAAGTCTCAAATTACATTTATTTGGGTATTTATAACATCAATTAGGTTAATATTCCATTAATAAGATAATTACTGCATCATTATTGTGTCATAAATAAATTAAATTATTTAATGTCTAAAAATTATAAATAAAATACAATTATGTGGGAAATATTTTTATCTTCCTAATGAATATTTATAGTCTAATTTATCTTATGTATAACCCTATATTAAAAATGATTTATTTATTAAACTTTGATTCTAACTATTTTTACCCTTCTTTAAATAAATTAAAAATAAATGTCCCAATCTAATACAAGTGGACCTAAATGTTCATATTTTATTCCTAATGTTGTTTTTGGTCAAATTAAATTTATCCAATAGAATTATGACATGTGTTAGGGTAATAATAATATCATTTTACCCTTAATTATCCTATTTACTTTTAACCGCGGTAAATAGAAGTAAAAAATTAGTATTCACCAAAAATTATTTTCATCTCATTGAGCCACATTTTAGTCCGTAATATTAACCGTGTCTCTTGGAGTTTCGAAATTCCACTCATAGAAGCGGTAAAATTAGGTTTTATGTGAATTTCCAAATTCTCCTAGGAGGTGGGTAAAAGACGGTGAAAAGTTCAATGAAATTTTTATATATCTAAAAATATTATAGAATGACTCTAATGAATTACATTGAAATTTTATAGGTATTAGGTATCAATTTTGACCTAAAATAAATTTAAATAAAATAAATAATTATTTAAATAAAAGGCCGGTTTCTAAATAGTAACCCGGTGTTTTCACTATTCATCAAAAATTGAAAGTTTTCAGAAAAATACCAAAAATTCTACCTAGGCTAATTTCGATATTCTAAATCCAAAAAATGAATTCCAATTTGAAAGATAAAATTTAAAATATTTAAAAAAGTGGGTATTACTATTCATAACGGCTATTTTATATAACATATCATTGTTTAGTGAAACTCGGTATTGCATACAACACATGCTATCGTGGAAGGTCGTGATTGCATATAATGCAAGCCAAGTCAGGGATGCATGTAGTGCAAGCTCCTTTTGGTGTAGCATAAAACAGAAGACATCAATGAAATTAAAAGGAATATTTTTCATAAAATCTTAGGGATGTTACATTCTACCCCCCTTAAAAGGAATTTCGCCCTCGAAATTCGTCAGGGTTATAAATGGTTTACTACCTGAAAGTTTCTTTAATAGAAACCCACAACGTAAAAAGGACTACTAAAACTTATCTTTAAAAACTAAAGTATGAAACATAACAGTTACCCAAACTAACCAATCATTAGGTTTCCACATAGGAGAACATAGGTGAAAGTATGTATATGGAAGAGAAATCTAACCATCATGCTCTGATGGAGAGTGGTAGAGAACATTGCTATGAAAAAGAAAACAATGAAAAGGCCATAAATTTGTGATGTTTTATGGTACCATCTGATTCATTGGATATAAAGACACTAGGACAACATTTTTTTATTCAAGATCATTTCCCAAAAAGTTGAATAATTATTTAATTAAAAGAAATACTTACTTGGTTTTGGTACAATCTTACTATTGTTTGTTCCTTGAACAAATTCCACATCATCTCTTAAAGAAATAAAGTTGAATTTGTCTTCCATGAAGTGTTAGTAGATCAGGCGATAGAATGATAGGTCATTCCATCTGTCTCAAAAAAGGATAGTAAAAGTTATTAAATATACATAAGTCCATCTATAGTGAGATTAATCGTATATGGTTTCTAAAATGAAATAATTCTTCATATATCATACCTCTTAATTTAATAAAACTAGATTCTACTAACCAGGGACTTTCTGTAGGCCAGTGGTAGGCGATAAAGGCCTATCACACTTTGGTTGTGGGTTCGACTCCCATAGCCTTTTCTGACGTGATGGGTTGTGGCTTGTCCTATGGGTTGTCCTATTTCTAAAACTACACTATTATACCATTCCAGAAATAGTATCGAAAAATTTCTAGACATAAACAATTCTATCTAATGTCCAAATTAATCCATTCCAACCTTTAATCTTTTCGAAAATACTTCTGTCTAATCTTATAGTATAAAGAAAATGATTACTAGAAATGTCATCAACCAAGAATGTGAATACCATCATTTATCCCCCATATAAGATATATATTTTTGGTCACATTCCAAAAATGTGAATACCTTAATCATGTATTCTCTTGAAAAAATTAATACCCATTGAACCATAGTGAAAACATGAATTCTATCAAAAGTTAACTCTTTCCACATACCAAAATCCCAAAATTTCTATATACTCAATCCATGATATCACATTGTCATTATATAATCCATGAGCTCATAAATACTATAAAACATCTCATTATCTCATTATCCCTTCATTATGCGCATATCATCTACTTTCCAAAAATATATGAATTTACTGTTCATGTTTACCGGTACCATTCAGCATATACTTTCCAATACATTAGGAAACAATAGTGTAACAATCCTTAGATGTGTCTTTATTCCATAGTACCATTACCTATACAACATAACTCATGATAAACATAAATCATTCCACTACCTTCCTAAACCATTGGGAAAGCTTCAACACTTCTTTAATCTCATATATCATTTTTAGTCTCCTCATCATCATCGACATAAATACTACCCATATGACCATGATGATACGCTTCATGAGATTTTCCCTTTGGGAATTGATTTTCATAATGCCCATACATTTCACATTTAAAACATCTAATCATTGTTGATGTCGTAGCAAGACCATTATCCTTCTCCATGGTGTTAACTGAACCATTTCCTTTGCACTTAATGGATTTCTATCCTTCTTTCCCGCACCCAAATCATCTTTGAGTTCCTTTGAAACATTCTCCTTGATTCCTCTTCCCACATGTTTTACATGAGGGAAATTGAACTTTATTTCCTCTATGATCATCATTAAAATTCGTCTTTCTCTTATTAGATGAGTCAGTATACTTACCAAATTTGAGATTATTGATCATATTGTGATATTGCTGATTAGGAATAATAATGATGTTTTGACTTCAAAATCCCATTTCATTTGGTTTCTCATGAAGAATATAATTCCATTTTCCATTATATCCTCCATTATTTTGAATCTTCCTGTTTTCAGCCATTTTATAAAACTGAAAAACAATAGTGTGAGAGGATGAAATCATAATCAAGGGGGAGTAACTTCAATATCTAACATCTTATGTTTAATTTTAATATCGTTACAGTAATTATAGGACTATAACCTATAATTATACTTAACCTTAGGGACATCCCTATACATACCTTAGAAATATCTCTATGGATCTCACTAAAGTTCTCGCATCATAGTTTCCAAAGGTTGACAAAACCTTCCCTCTAATACCAACTATAGCGGTCTGGAATTACTTCTAGTAGAGTATAATTGATACCTATCAGGGCACTCCATGGGCGGCTACACCCCCTGGGCGGGACACACCACTATCCCAAGTGGAAGAAATTTCTTCATGAAGCCCTTGGGTGGAGAGCCATGCTTCATCCAACGCTCACATGTGAGAGTTCCCAAGGATCAGATACATTGCTACCTCCTTTTCCTCTGATACCAAATATAACGACCCAAATCTTGTGGTACATAAACATTACATTACTTTTGCGGAATAATTAATACATAACAAAAATAGGCACCAAAGGACCGTAATAGTTTAGTGTCTTTGGAAACTTAGAATATAATCTTCTAATCTTGGTGAAAGATATTAAAAATCTCCCATAAAGATCTTCCCCTTTTATTTTCTTACCTAAAACCATTCTTTAAATCCTGGGGAAATGAAAATTTAAAAAAGGGTGACCTCAAATGCCCAGTAAGGGTAAACATAGAGAACATAAAACAATCCATAATCATTTGAAAGTAAAAACTTGAACGTAAAATCTAAACATCAAAATCATGAGCAAAGACATGAATCTTGGAAGTACGTAGGGCATATATCATTAGGGAACAACAATCATGATAAAATATCATGGTAATAAAACATGTAATTGTGGAAACCATTAAGTACATGTTATGATTTCCATAGTAGCCATGGCATTACTTCCAAACCATCTTAGTAGACAAAGTCCCTTTCTGAATCGAGTACACTCCTCGTTACAGACCTGTAACACTGAACTGGATTAACTTACCATTCTAGCCATGTCTATCTCATGAGAAATAAATCATTACCCAATTAATTGGAGGGAGATATATGTCCCACCCATCTCATAATGAAATCATTCTTTCATGTGCCACAAAATCATAAATCACACATCATAGCATAACACATGTAATAAAAATGGGTTTCTTAAACATCATTCCATCATAACATAATCCATATAAAAATATGGATTTCATTTCATCATAAGAAAAATCAAACCATGTAAATAATGGAGACATTATACTTGAAACATAAACATATTAAATAATATCATTTATGATGGAAAATATTTTAGATAAAACACTTGAAATGAATTCTTGAGGAAAATATCCTTTCTTCTTCAAAATCATTTTCTTTTCAAAAAATTCCATGCAATTTTAAAATAAAAGGGTTTTGATGTAAAAAATAATGCAATCTTGTAGAGTAATCTTCATGAAAATGAGGCGTTATGAAACCATAAAAACCCGTTCACGCCGTATAAGTTAAAAATAACACTCTCCTCGTACTTTTGTCGGAAAAGTCAAAAAGTTCCTCGTGTGGTAAACCAATGTAAGATTCCTTTCATAAAATATGGTAAATTTTAAAAATTGGTAAAAATGAAATTAAACATACATGAATGTTTTTTAGAAAACATGGACATGGATGATAACAAAAACCACAGTAAATACATACGAATAAACAATCTCGGATAAGAGCGAGATTGGAATAGTTATCCCTTACCTTAGGTCTGATATGCTTAGTATGTATCCAAAAATCATGTATAATGATTTTAATAATGTCATTGAATTATTACAGAATCATATTCATTGTTATGATGTCATATATGGTTCATTTATTACTTTATATTACCCGTTCTTTTGTAAATTCCATGTTAAAGCACTGTTTTGGGTTAAATCGTTTAATTTATCGTACGAGTTTTGACTTGTTGTTCTTGATATTATTACGTATATCCTGATTTACATAATTCCAGAATGTAAAACATTATTTATATATAATATATATTCAGCATATAAATATATATGATAGATTGATAAATGGAATGAAATACACTATTCATGGAGACGGTAGGTCGTACGTACGCATGAACGCTGTTTTCGTTTCCGTATTGAATTGAATGGAATTAAGTATATTACATACATATATATATATACATAAATAAGTTACCATTATTATGTCATATATTTCATAATTATCCATTATATATACTTTATAATCATTCATAAATGTTAGCATAGAGAATGAATCTCATCGCGTCGTGGAGACGGTAGTCCGTACATACGCACGAGCGATTAAATCATTCCCATGATTGTGGAATTGTATTGATGTGTATATATAATATTTCAGAATCAATATGAATTTAAATTAATAATATATATTTATTTATTTACACCATTATACCCATCCAAGTAAGCTGGTGGTCGAAAATAGATTACACCACGGCGTGGAGATGGTATTCCGTACGTACACACGCGCGGTGAATTTGTTTTCTATAGGATAGATAGAAGGTTAAGTAGGGTTATTTAATATTTATAATAACATATCAGTATATAATAAATACTGATGTTATTACTTTATAATGATATAACTAAATAAGAAGAAGTATAAGAAGAATGAAACTTGAGAAAATCGGAAGAAGAGATTACCTCTTCTTCGACACACCTCCTTTAAGATTCCTCTTAAGAAAGTAGAGTTGGACTTTTGAGAAGACCAGAACCTCCAGAATGTTTCTAGGGAAGTGGAGAAGATAAATGGGTAGGGGTTTTCCGAGATTCAAGGCTCAAAAGGGTGTGAAGAGAAGAGGGAAGGGGTGCCCTTTTATAAGGGAGTAGAGGGGAACCTTTGGAAAATTGAAAATATTATTTTATAATAAAGTCATATTCAGTTTATAATATCTATGAAATGATTTATTTCAAAGATAAAGTGGGTATGGGTTGAAACCCTCTCAATCAGTATATTTTAGACAGGTTTGGGCATTATATTAACCTTATATTTTAGTTTTATCTTTAAGTTAATTAGATTGACATTTACTATGTCACTTTGTATTTTTATATTATATAGTTACTAAACATACCATATACATCCAAGAGACCCCCAAGTGGTCATTAATGATACAAATATCATGATATAAGTATCTTAGCTGATTCATAGATCATTAGGAATATAATAACAATTAATAATATAATATTTATTTTAAAAACTATTTTATGTCAATTTTGACACTATTTGGTAATTGATTTTTGTGAAAATCATAAAAGCCCGATTAGTTTGAAAAGCTTTAATTAAATAAATACTAACATGTCATATTAACCTATAAAATTAGTGTAATTCATTAAAATTCTCAAATTACATTTATTTTGGTATTTATAACATCAATTATGTTAATATTCCATTAATAAGATAATTACTGCATCCTTATTGTGTCATAAATAAATTAAATTATTTAGTGTCTAAAAATTAAAAATCAAATACCATTATGTAGGAAATAATTTTATATTTCTAATGAATATTTATAGTTTAATCTTTCTTATGTATAACCCTATATTAAAAATGATTTAGTTATTAAACATTGATTTTAACTATTTTAACCCTTCATTAAATAAATTAATAATAAATGTACTAATCTAATCCAAGTGGATATAAATGGTCATATGTTTTTTCCTAAGGTTGTTTTTGGTCGAATTAAATTTATCCAATAGAATTATGACATGTGTTAGGGTAATAATAATATCATTTTTACCCTTAATTACCCTATTTACTTTTAACCGTGGTAAATAAAAGTAAAAAATTAAAATTCACCAAAAATTATTTTCATCTCATTTAACCAAATTTTAGTCCTTTATATTAACCGTGTCTCTCAGATTTTTGAAATTACACTCATAGAAGTGGTAAAATTATGTTTTCTGTCAATTTTCAAATTCTCCTAGGAGGTGGGTAAAAGACGGTGAAATGTTCAATAAAATTTATATATATATAAAATTATTATAGAATGAATCCAATGAATTACATTTAACTTATATAGTTATTAGGTATCTGTCACGACCCCCTCCCCACAAAGTGTACCCCTCCTGGGCCGGCAATGTGAAAAGGGAGATAATGACCCCCGAGTCCCGCCTCCAGTAGGCCCCGGGTTGGCGACTAGCACCGAGGGTATAATACACACACAAATGGGAGGCATTACCCTCTAAGAGAACACATGCAGAAGAGAGAGATAGAATAGAATCCAACCAACTCCAACTCATAACTGAAATGTAAAAGAAACCGAAGTACATAAATGAAATGTCATGCAAAAGTACTACAACTGAAAGGGGAAACTAAAAGTAACCAAAAGAAAGTAAAACGACAGCGACCACAAGCCCGAACAGCTCCTCCTCCAACCGCAAGCTAGTAGTAACTAGCTTGATCTCCAACCTGCTCCAAGTGACCTGAAAAACAGTTTATATGTACATAGGGTGAGTATAACAGTATACTCAGTAGGATCCTCCCCAAGACTCTCGTGCAAAAGTAAAGAAAGCATGCTAAAGCCCAGTGAACAACAAGTGAAACTAACTCGTCACCTAAACAGGCATACTATGTTCCCAACCTCACCATGGCTACTCTCACCAAGTAACACATACAAGAATATAGAATATAGTAAAGAATGTCAAGGGTACCCCGCTACTACTTCCCCACTGGTTTGCCGCTTTGCCCCAACGACATACGTCCTGTGCATCTCTCTCCAAAGGCTTGCCCGTATCAACATGGGTCAAGCTCCACAATCTGCACCACGTGCACCACATAGGCTTGCCCGCAGACACCTGGGCTAAGCTCCACACAATCCTCACAACCAAAAGTAACCAGGTAGTTTCCGGGAGCCACCACAGCTCGCATAACGTGTATCATACGTCGGGTATTATACCTCAAGCCATTACAGCCCATACACCGAGTAAGGATCCTCAAGCCATCACAGCCTATACACGTTACACCTATAGTAGTCCATAGGATACTATATCCAGAATATATGTGTGTGAAATAACCACAAGCCATTACAGCCCTCTACACACATATATGGGTAAAACTAACCACTGTGCCTACCAGCACTAAGATCTACCAAGAGTAGAGAGCGGGGCCAAAGGGGGTAGTCATCCATTCAACCTCCCATCAGAATGTTGGGGAAAACACCCCCCCAGGGCTCAGAATCCCCGGGGTGTCAGATGCCCTTACCGACAGGGTGGAGTAGCGTATAGAAACACAAAAAGTACAGAATATATAAGTAACTCACATCCACACTATGGGCATTACCTATTCTTAGATACAACTGCAGCTAACGTCTCTCAGACTCCAGGCTGCTACTTCTAAGACTAGGTATCCTATAAGCACACAACCAATTGAAGAGCTTTATTAGATTACTCCATTCTCATTTATCAGTTCCACTATACATTAGTTAATTCTTTAAGCATTAATTAAGATTGAACAATTCCCCATTTAACTGAAATGGCGTCACTTTCAAAAACAACTGCTCCTTTTTAAGATTCACATCACCTTTAAATTCCAGCATCTCCATCCCCGTGGATTTTCACCATTTAATAAAACATTCATTACAGAAATACTTTTCCACATTCCCAGGCATTCTAGAAAAACATCCTATGCTTCTAAACACAAAGGAGGCTCAACACGGTGAGTAGATATACTACCCGTCGAGTCTTTGCCGCCTATAGAAAGAGCATAGACCCATCCTCCATCGAGAGGCTAAACACGGAAAGCACGTGGCATACCCCGCGTGTCTTCGCCTCCTTCGGAAAGAGGGTAAGCAAGACCAGCTGCCTTGAGCAGTGGGGAAAAGTAAAGAAGATACACAATCAAACCAACCACCAACATCAAACCATCACATTCATCTCATACCATCACCCTCGGTGTCCTCCCCGACACCCATATGCATAAACCGATGCATCTCGCCACACTAGGCGTCATCCACTGCCACAACCACAAGTCTCCATGTCTCCTCATATCACAACAACCATCCAGGCTCACATCACAGCACAAGCAGCAGGAAAACAAACATCACAAAATGGGCTCTCGGCCCTTTAACAAACAAGAGGGTAACTCAGAACCCTTTTTGAAATTCCCACATAATCTGTTCTCTAAACCATATTGAATTAACAGATTTGTAATTCGTAGGTTCCAATCATGGATACCTAATCAGTAAGCTATCACAATTAAATAACCATGCTTACTTCCCTAATTTGATTATCCTCAAATTAGAACAACTGCAACAACAGCAATAACCAGATTAATAACATGCCTCTTTATCTTTAGCCAATCAATTAACAACTAATTCCGACTTTACGTTCATTATCAATTTCCATCATGAACGAACAACAAAGTCAAAGAAACATAGATATCACTATATCTAGGAAAACATGAGGCAAACCGTCATTACGGTATAAAGCAACAGCATGCGATCAACCAATTATTTTAATCCGGTTCAAGTATTTAATTAGGTCAATTTCATTGTGATCCAAAGAGATAAATCATGCTAATTCTACGATTGCACATATACAATTAGAGAAGCCATGAATCCCCTAACTCGAAGAGTTCTTGACGTCCTTTATCCACACAGCAGGTCACGATCCTCCCCTCGCGACAACTTATGTGGAAGAATGATCGACACAGCTTGGTTGCATCCAACAGAGCGGGACTGATCCTAGGAGTAAGGGTTGTTTGTGTAACTCCTACGGGAAGTATTGAAAGGTTCTAGTGCCTCTTAATTGAGAACAAATGGAAAGAACCAGGAAGAATGATATCTCGTCCCTTTTTAAGATTTAACGAGGTGACGGTTTAAGATCCGGTTAATTCTCTATTAAAAACGGATCGCATTAACCCACGCGGTTTGACCATGTAAAACATTCCAAGACTTAGGAATAAATAATATAGGATTTATGGAATTTGAATCGGCCTTAAGAGCCCTTAAAATAAGGCTTTAAATGTATTTTACGTCAAAGGAAACGTCAAAAGGGGCAAAACTGTTGGAGTCTGGAAACACTGTTCACCTACCGTTACTGTACACCTACCGATCTGTGAAACTGATCTGTCTCACCGATCTGTGAGACTGATCTGTCTCACCGATCTGTCTCACCGATCTGTCTCACAGATCTGTGAAACTGATCTGTCTCACCAATCTGTGAAACTGATCTGTCTCACCGATCTGTCTCACCGATCTGTGACACTGATCTGTCACACCGATCTGTGAAACTGATCTGTCACACCGATCTGTCTCACCGATCTGTCTCACCGATCTGTCTCACCGATCTGTCTCACCGATCTGTCTCACCGATCTGTCTCACCGATCTGTGAAACTGATCTGTCTCACCGATCTGTGAAACTGATCTGTCTCACCGATCTGTGAAACTGATCTGTCTCACCGATCTGTGAAACTGATCTGTCTCACCGATCTGTGAAACTGATCTGTCTCACCGATCTGTGAAACTGATCTGTCTCACCGATCTGTGACACTGATCTGTCTCACCGATCTGTGAAACTGATCTGTCTCACCGATCTGTGAAACTGATCTGTCTCACAGATCTGTGAAACTGATCTGTCTCACCGATCCGTGAAACTGATTTGTCTCACTGATCTGTTACTGTTCATAAAACTGGAAACACTGTTCACAGAACTAGAAAATTGGCAAAGTGTTGGGGATAAGTCCCCTAGACCTCCCGGAACACCTCCAACACCAACATTTCACAAAGTAATGGACCAGAGAGGTCCGGGCCATTACATTAGATACCTCTCAAAACATTCTCGTCCTCGAGAATTAAAAACCAACCCAGAAGAAAGAGGGGTCCGAACAACCACCCCATAAGATACCTCTCAGGGGAAAACCACCATGAGTTGTTCGAAAGCTGGAACAAAACTATGACATCCGGGAACAAACAATCCATACCCAAACAATTCATTCACAACATCACATCAAAGGTACATAAACAAAACATGAAAGGTCCAACCACAGAGAAAACATCATTACATGAAAGGAGTTAAACATTAAACAACTCTGGGTACTGAGCACGTATCTGTGACTCACGCTCCCAGGTACTCTCCTCCATGCCACCGTGTCGCCACAAGACACGAACTAAAGGAATAGAACGCCCACGCAACACCTTCTCCTTGTGGTCTTGGATCTCCACAGGTCGCTCCTCGAAGGTTGCATCATCATCAATATCGATCTCTCCCCAATCGATAACATGAGATTCATCATGAAGATAATGACGGAGCTGCGATACATGAAAAACATCATGTATCCGACTCATCCGAGGGGGAAGTGCTACTCGATATGCCACAGCTTCAACACGAGCTAACACCTCGAAAGGCCCAACAAAACGGGGAGAAAGCTTACTTCCGCGACCAAACCTTCGCTGCCCACGACGGGGAGTCACCTTTAGAAACACATGATCCCCAACATTAAACTCTAAGGGTCTCCTTCTTTGATCCGCATAAGATTTCTGACGATCTTGTGCTGTCTTCATCCTCTCACGAATCACTTGAACCATCTCCGTCGTATTCTGCACTAGTTCTGGTCCGAGAATTGCTGACTCTCCGACCCCAGTCCAGCACAACGGAGAACGGCATGGCCGGCCATACAAGGCTTCAAACGGCGCCATGCAGATGGTAGAGTGAAAACTATTATTGTAAGCGAACTCTACCAAAGGTAAGTGTTTCACCCATGAACCTCCAAAATCAAGAATACAAGAGCGCAACATGTCTTCAAGAGTTTGGATGGTTCGCTCTGTCTGACCATCCGTTTGAGGATGAAAAGCAGTGCTAAGGCATAGTTGAGAGCCAAAAGCATGCTGGAGACCTCTCCACACCCTCGAGGTAAAACGAGGGTCTCGATCAGAAATGATCGTCTTAGGAACTCCGTGAAGCCTCACCACCTCCTCCAGATACTGCCTCGACAAAACCTCCACTGAGCTCGACTCCTTGATTGCTATGAAGTGGGCCGATTTAGTTAAACGATCCACTACCACCCATATAGCATCATGTCCTCCCGGAGCTCGAGGTAAACCTGTAACAAAGTCCATTGAGATGTCCTCCCACTTCCACTGAGGAATCTCTAAGTGCTGGAGAAGACCACCAGGAACACGGTGTTCGGCCTTCACCTTCTGGCAGACTAAACATCGAGACACACATTCTGCAACTGAACGCTTCAGCCCAGGCCACCAAAACTGACTCCTCAAGGATCGATACATCTTCGTCACACCAGGATGTACATCTAAGGGCGAGCTATGGAACTCTCGGAGAACCGTCTCGCGCATCGCCAAGGGAACAAAAAGCCTGTCATGATACAACACTCGGTGTTGTTCATCCTCTGACCAACCATCAGGGGCCTCCCCACAAACAACTCTGTCTCTCAAAACTTCCACCTCTAGATCACCCAACTGAGACTCTTCCACCTTTTGCATCAGGGATGACTGCACCGTCATCTGGAAAAGACAACCTCTTCCTCCAACTTCTCCCATATCAAGATGCAAAGATGCTAGCTCTTCCATCCCTCTCCAGGAATCACCAGATTCACGCACAACATCATTACGTGACTTTCGGCTCAGTGCATCAGCAACAACATTTCCCTTCCCAGGTGTATACGATATTTCGAAGTCGTATTCCTGCAAGAACTCCATCAACCGACGCTGCCGCAAGTTCAAATCCCGCTGAGAGAAAACATACCTCAAACTCTTATGATCGGTGAAAACCACAAAGCGCTCTCCAATGAGGTAATGTCTCCACAACTTCAGCGCAAACACCACGGCTGCCAACTCAAGATCATGGGTGGCATAGTTGCGTTCATGGGGACGCAACTGCCGAGACCCATAAGAAACAACTGACCTCTGCTGCATGAGAACACAGCCTAGCCCCAGATGTGAAGCATCACAGAAAACATCAAACTGGACTCCCTCCGTTGGAAGACAAAGGACTGGAGCACTTACCAACTTCTCCTTTAGATACTCGAAAGCTGTCTGACACTGATCAGTCCATATAAACGCTTGATCCTTCCTGGTCAAAGCTGTCAGAGGAGTCGCAACTCGGGAGAAATTATCCACAAACCTCCTATAATAGCCTGCGAGACCAAGGAAACTTCGCACCTCTGACACGGTCTTGGGGGCTGGCCAAGACACCACTGCTTCTATCTTCGAAGGATCCACAGCTACTCCCTGTTGGGACACAACATGTCCCAAGAAACGAACTTCTCGAGCCCAGAACTCACACTTGGACAACTTCCCAAACAACCGATGTTGGCGAAGAACTCCCAAAACAGCTCGTAGATGTTCTGCATGATCTTCTTCAGATGTGGAGTACACAAGGATGTCGTCAATGAAAACCACAACAAACTTGTCCAAGAATTCATGGAACACAGCATTCATCAACCCCATGAAAACAGCTGGAGCATTTGTCACGCCAAATGGCATTACAACAAACTCATAATGCCCATGACGATAGCGGAAAGCAGTCTTCGGGATATCCTCATCCTTTACACGCATCTGATGATATCCTGACCGCAAGTCGATCTTTGAAAACCAACTTGCACCCTTCAGTTGATTGAATAGGTCATCAATCCGCGGAAGAGGATAACGGTTCTTTATTGTCACTTTGTTTAAGCGACGATAATCGACGCACAACCGCAAACTGCCATCAGCCTTTTTCACGAACAAGACTGGTGCACCCCACGGTGACACACTTGGCCGAACAAAACCACACTGCAATAGACCAACGAGCTGAATACGTAGCTCTCGTAACTCAGAAGGGGCCATCCTATATGGAGACATAGAGATGGGAGACGCTCCTGGCTGTAGCTCGATCCCAAACTCGATCTTCCGTCGAGGGGGTAAGGATACAACCTCTTCTGGAAAGACATCAGGGTACTCTTCTACGACCCTAGGAAACGCCAGCTGTTGAACCTCTGAAGAACTCAGCATCATCCCAGCCATCATGGATGATAAGGATGAAACTCGTCTATGACTCATCCGAGGATCTCTCTCACCAACAAACACTACTTCCTCTCCATCTTCATCAAATAAAACGACCTTCTTCCTGTAGCAATCCACAATAGCCTGCACCGAATACAACCAATCCATGCCGAGGATGACATCATATGGTTGTATTCGTAAACATAGGAAATCTCCCCAAGAGCGGTGCTGCCCCAACACTAGCTCACAGTCCTTACATACTTCAAACAAGCTAGCTCGACCTCCAACTGGCGTAGTCAACGCCAAGGGCACTGGAAGCCTCTCTACCTCAAGTCCCAAAGCGTGGACAAGGGTAGGGGATATAAAGGAGTGTGTCGCTCCTGAATCAAACAAGGCATACACCAAGGTAGAAAACAAGAAAAGGGTACCTCGGACGACGTCTGGCTCGCCTGGAGCTGGCAACGCTAGAGCATGAAGCTGACCACGACCACCTCCACGGCCTCTCTGACCCTGATGACGACCACCACCACGGCCGCGCTCTGCTCTCTGAGGACGGGGAGCGTCATGGGGCTGTCCTCTGCCTGCTCCATCTACCCTCTGGTGATCTAAAGCTGGTGCAACCTGCTGTTGCTGCCTCGGCTGGAACTGCCTCAACGGAGGAACCTGGAGTGGAGCGCCTGGTGCACGATGACTGCTCTGAAAAGTTGGGCACTCCCGCTGCTGATGACCACGTCCACCACAAGAAAAACAAGCGCCTGATCCCTTGGCATAGGTCTGAGAGTTTCTACCTCCAGAGAAATGAGATGGGAAGGGCCGGGACCTACCCCCAGGTGAACGGAAACTCTTCTGTCCTGAAAACCGGGAACCCCGGACCACAGCTCTGCTTCTTGAGGAATCATGAAGATTCCCCTCTCGTGACGATCCGGTCCTAGCCAAAGTCCTCTCAACAACCTCTTCCCTCGCCAGCACCTCAAGATATGTCTTTAGCATAAATGGGGTGACCTGGCGCTGGATCTCTGGACGCAAAGCCTCCTCGAAATGCCTCGCCCTGGCCTCATCATCTGGTAACAGGTCTGAAGCATATCGTAGAAGGTTCCTGAAACGGATTCCAAACTCCCGAACACTGGAGCTCCCCTGTCGAAGGGTAAGAAGCTCCTAGCGACTGGATGCCTTCGCAGTCGAAGAAAGAAACTCGACTCTAAACCTGTCTCGAAACTCCTCCCATGAGATCGCTGACTCCTCACGATCCCCGAGGAACAAGAACCACCACTGTCTCGCTGCTCCACGCAACATCGTCACAACTAAGGACACCCAGTGTTCCTTCCGAGCACGAATCGAACTGAAGCCTATCTCAACCTCCTCCAACCAGTCTTCTGTGACTGCATCTGAAACGGAGCCCTCGTACTTCTGTAGACTCTGGCGCTGAAACTCTCGGAGTGTCTTCCTCCAAGTGTCATCGTCGTCAACCTCTACCCGGCGGCGATCTGCTGGAACAGCCTGCTGGGCACCTTCTGCGCAAACCTGACGGGGACGCCGACCTGGAGCCATACCTGTAAAATAACAATCGTTAAAGCTCCTAAGCCTGGAATATGGAAGACTCAACATTAATTAATTAATTATTTTGTTTTATTAATTTTTTTTAGGTTACCTATCCCAATGTCTACCCATTCAAACACAGGCGCAAGGAATAATGATGCATGATCCTTTCCTAGGTCTCTACCCTGCAACCAGTATCACTTTGTTTAGTAGCCATCGTAAACTTAAAGGTCCGTGCAACAGATCATAGGGGGCCCTGAACGCCTATGTCTCTGCCGGTCTCCAGTGTTTACCCCACTTGCTAAACATGAATGACACCGTTGCCCTACCATCCCATGCATCCTCACCTTTGCCTAACTCCAAACTCCATCCTATCCCTCGACCAGACCTCTGATACCACTCTGTCACGACCCCCTCCCCACAAAGTGTACCCCTCCTGGGCCGGCAATGTGAAAAGGGAGATAATGACCCCCGAGTCCCGCCTCTAGTAGGCCCCGGGTTGGCGACTAGCACCGAGGGTATAATACACACACAAATGGGAGGCATTACCCTCTAAGAGAACACATGCAGAAGAGAGAGATAGAATAGAATCCAACCAACTCCAACTCATAACTGAAATGTAAAAGAAACCCAAGTACATAAATGAAATGTCATGCAAAAGTACTACAATTGAAAGGGGAAACTAAAAGTACCCAAAAGAAAGTAAAACGACAGCGACCACAAGCCCGAACAGCTCCTCCTCCAACCGCAAGCTAGTAGTAACCAGCTTGATCTCCAACCTGCTCCAAGTGACCTGAAAAACAGTTTATATGTACATAGGGTGAGTATAACAGTATACTCAGTAGGATCCTCCCCAAGACTCTCGTGCAAAAGTAAAGAAAGCATGCTAAAGCCCAGTGAACAACAAGTGAAACTAACTCGTCACCTAAACAGGCATACTATGTTCCCAACCTCACCATGGCTACTCTCACCAAGTAACACATACAAGAATATAGCATATAGTAAAGAATGTCAAGGGTACCCCGCTACTACTTCCCCACTGGTTTGCCACTTTGCCCCAACGACATACGTCCTGTGCATATCTCTCCAAAGGCTTGCCCGTATCAACATGGGTCAAGCTCCACAATCTGCACCACGTGCACCACATAGGCTTGCCCGCAGACACCTGGGCTAAGCTCCACACAATCCTCACAACCAAAAGTAACCAGGTAGTTTCCGGGAGCCACCACAGCTCGCATAACGTGTATCATACGTCGGGTATTATACCTCAAGCCATTACAGCCCATACACCGAGTAAGGATCCTCAAGCCATCACAGCCTATACACGTTACACCGATAGTAGTCCATAGGATACTATATCCAGAATATATGTGTGTGAAATAACCACAATCCATTACAGCCCTCTACACACATATATGGGTAAAACTCACCACTGTGCCTACCAGCACTAAGATCTACCAAGAGTAGAGAGCGGGGCCAAAGGGGGTAGTCAGCCATTCAACCTCCCATCAGAATGTTGGGGAAAACACCCCCCCAGGGCTCAGAATCCCCGGGGTGTCAGATGCCCTTACCGACAGGGTGGAGTAGCGTATAGAAACACAAAAAGTACAGAATATATAAGTAACTCACATCCACACTATGGGCATTACCTATTCTTAGATACAACTGCAGCTAACGTCTCTCAGACTCCAGGCTGCTACTTCTAAGACTAGGTATCCTATAAGCACACAACCAATTGAAGAGCTTTATTAGATTACTCCATTCTCATTTATCAGTTCCACTGTACATTAGTTAATTCTTTAAGCATTAATTAAGATTGAACAATTCCCCATTTAACTGAAATGGCGTCACTTTCAAAAACAACTGCTCCTTTTTAAGATTCACATCACCTTTAAATTCCAGCATCTCCATCCCCGTGGATTTTCACCATTTAATAAAACATTCATTACAGAAATACTTTTCCACATTCCCAGGCATTCTAGAAAAACATCCTATGCTTCTAAACACAAAGGAGGCTCAACACGGTGAGTAGATATACTACCCGTCGAGTCTTTGCCGCCTATAGAAAGAGCATAGACCCATCCTCCATCGAGAGGCTAAACACGGAAAGCACGTGGCATACCCCGCGTGTCTTCGCCTCCTTCGGAAAGAGGGTAAGCAAGACCAGCTGCCTTGAGCAGTGGGGAAAAGTAAAGAAGATACACAATCAAACCAACCACCAACATCAAACCATCACATTCATCTCATACCATCACCCTCGGTGTCCTCCCCGACACCCATATGCATAAACCGATGCATCTCGCCACACTAGGCGTCATCCACTGCCACAACCACAAGTCTCCATGTCTCCTCATATCACAACAACCATCCAGGCTCACATCACAACACAAGCAGCAGGAAAACAAACATCACAAAATGGGCTCTCGGCCCTTTAACAAACAAGAGGGTAACTCAGAACCCTTTTTGAAATTCCCACATAATCTGTTCTCTAAACCATATTGAATTAACAGATTTGTAATTCGTAGGTTCCAATCATGGATACCTAATCAGTAAGCTATCACAATTAAATAACCATGCTTACTTCCCTAATTTGATTATCCTCAAATTAGAACAACTGCAACAACAGCAATAACCAGATTAATAACATGCCTCTTTATCTTTAGCCAATCAATTAACAACTAATTCCGACTTTACGTTCATTATCAATTTCCATCATGAACGAACAACAAAGTCAAAGAAACATAGATATCACTATATCTAGGAAAACATGAGGCAAACCGTCATTACGGTATAAAGCAACAGCATGCGATCAACCAATTATTTTAATCCGGTTCAAGTATTTAATTAGGTCAATTTCATTGTGATCCAAAGAGATAAATCATGCTAATTCTACGATTGCACATATACAATTAGAGAAGCCATGAATCCCCTACCTCGAAGAGTTCTTGACGTCCTTTATCCACACAGCAGGTCACGATCCTCCCCTCGCGACAACTTATGTGGAAGAATGATCGACACAGCTTGGTTGCATCCAACAGAGCGGGACTGATCCTAGGAGTAAGGGTTGTTTGTGTAACTCCTACGGGAAGTATTGAAAGGTTCTAGTGCCTCTTAATCGAGAACAAAGGGAAAGAACTAGGAAGAATGATATCTCGTCCCTTTTTAAGATTTAACGAGGTGACGGTTTAAGATCCGGTTAATTCTCCATTAAAAACGGATCGCATTAACCCACGCGGTTTGACCACGTAAAACATTCCAAGACTTAGGAATAATTAATATAGGATTTATGGAATTTGAATCGGCCTTAAGAGCCCTTAAAATAAGGCTTTAAATGTATTTTACGTCAAAGGAAACGTCAAAAGGGGCAAAACTGTTGGAGTCTGGAAACACTGTTCACCTACCGTTACTGTACACCTACCGATCTGTGAAACTGATCTGTCTCACCGATTTGTGAGACTGATCTGTCTCACCGATCTGTCTCACCGATCTGTCTCACCGATCTGTGAAACTGATCTGTCTCACCAATGTGTGAAACTGATCTGTCTCACCGATCTGTCTCACCGATCTGTGAAACTGATCTGTCACACCGATCTGTGAAACTGATCTGTCACACCGATCTGTCTCACCGATCTGTCTCACCGATCTGTCTCACCGATCTGTCTCACCGATCTGTCTCACCGATCTGTGAAACTGATCTGTCTCACCGATCTGTGAAACTGATCTGTCTCACCAATCTGTGAAACTGATCTGTCTCACCGATCTGTGAAACTGATCTGTCTCACCGATCTGTGACACTGATCTGTCTCACCGATCTGTGAAACTGATCTGTCTCACCGATCTGTGACACTGATCTGTCTCACCGATCTGTGAAACTGATCTGTCTCACCGATCTGTGAAACTGATCTGTCTCACAGATCTGTGAAACTGATCTGTCTCACCGATCCGTGAAACTGATTTGTCTCACTGATCTGTTACTGTTCATAAAACTGGAAACACTGTTCACAGAACTAGAAAATTGGCAAAGTGTTGGGGATAAGTCCCCTAGACCTCCCGAAACACCTCCAACACCAACATTTCACAAAGTAATGGACCAGAGAGGTCCGGGCCATTACAGTATCAATTTTGACCTAAAATAAATTTAAATAACATAAATAATTATTTAAATAAAATGTCGGTTTTTAAATAGTAACCCAGTGTATTCACTATTCATAAAAAATTGAATGCTTTCAGAAAAATACAAAAAATTCACCCTAGGAAAATTTCGATATTATTAATCCAAAAACGAAGTCCATTTTGAATGATAAAATTTGTAAAATTTCAAAAAGTGGGTATTACTATTCATAACGGCTAGTTTATATAACATATCGTTGTTTAGCGAAGCTCGGTATTGCGTACAACACATGATATCGTGGAAGGTCACGATTGCATGCAATGTAAGCCAAGTCAGGGATGCGTGTAGTGCAAGATTCTTTTGGTGTAGCTTACAACACAATTCATCAATGAAACTAAAAGGAATATTTTTCATAAAATCTTGGTGTGTTACAAGACTGACTAGAAACCTCTGGACCATTCTGAGAAGCATAATATAAAAAACTTAAAACATGAACCAAATCAATATAAAATCAAGTATCAAACAAAAATAAAATCCCAAACCAAGAAATATTTCTTATAATAAAAACACCATAAAAGGTAACAACAATTGTTATTAAAAAACCACCATTCCCCGACCTAATTTCAAAACCACTTAAAATTCCAAAGTCACCTTCTTTAAAAAAATGAAACCTCGAATTAGATTCCCTTTTTGAAAAACTTTTTTCCTTGGAAACTATTTTATATATTAAAATTCACTTACAAAAACTGGAATCACTCCAAAACATATATCAAACATAACACTAGGAGTAGGGAAGTAGTGGCCATGAAAATCCTAAAGACATGACTAGTGAGCCATGCCCAGGAAAGAACCATTCACTAGGAATATATTTATGCATACAATTAGGCCCCACATGGGTCCCTAATCCATGCAATACATCCATACAACCCCATATCACTTCCATTTTCATCCCCTATCAACATAGACTAAACAAGAATGGACATCCATGACTACCCTAGACAACTTGTGGATTGGGATTAGTAAGAGTTCATGAAACTCTTCACATGCCCACCTCCAGAGTTTTGATAGTACTATATTCAAACTATATGACACCCTAAAACATAATTGGATCATCTAATACATTTTTTCCACAAAAAAGGCAGGGATTTATCCGGTATGACACTCATCCTGGTCCGTGACAAGTACCAAGAGGTGTTTCAGAACCTATCAGATTGGAGACTAATATCGGGCATAAAATAGAATCAAGATGGGAACGAATTTTCCCAATATACAGTTGAAATTAATAGAACAATTGTGAACACAACCAAACTAGGATAATATATATACAACACCATCTAAAAAAATATAAATGAAAAACTAAAACCAAATCAGAACCAAACTAGATATCCATGTTACAAATTATTCACCAGCATCCCTAAGAACCAATCCATACTATAAGAAAACCTGAAAGAAACATGGACATACAAAACAGATCTGGTATACCAATGTCGGGTGGTACAAGTAGGGGTTGAGAATAGAAAAATCAATAGTTAATCACCATATAATCCATACATATCATTTCTAGAAATAGTCCATAAATTCTAGTTTTAATTAAAAAATAATAAAAGTAAGGGTTTAATCATTTTAAAGAATGAAACATGAATTTCACTTAAAACACACACACACACACACACACACTAATTTACACTTTTACAAACATATTTCCATTTTAAAACCTAGTTCAAAAACCCAATACAAAAATATGTTACCAAAATAGGTGATGAAAATAAATTCCAAAGAATAAAGAGAATAATACAAGTGAATGTTTGTAGAATCTAGCAGAATAAACAATCAAGTACAACATAACAAAATAAAACATATAGGTAATAATAATAGGAATTTTATAAACTTATCTAGAAGAAATCCCTAGATGTACTTAGGTCAGAATCACGTACCATAATATGGTGTTATTCTATAGTCAATGTACCACCTAGATACTCAAAAATATCATCAACAGTGGAACATCACACCCAGCCTCTCAAAACAATACAGGGGGTACCCGTCTGTCTAATCATGGCCAGTAGGAATCCATCACTCAACCCTCCATATGACAATGAAGAAACCCATGATAATAGTACACAGAGAATGAGGTGGTTATCAAACACATGGAATAAACCAACAACACATAGACGACACTGTACATGCAAATCCCAAACTCCAACACTAAAAATGGGGTTACCCTCAACTCAGAGGGTCTACCATAGGGGTTCCCCTCATACATCAAGACAAACCTAAGTAAACAGAGTCTTTACATCAAGAGATTTTAAAAAACATTTTCCAAAACATCATAAAATACCAACTAGGAATTAACCTTTAAGAATCTAACTTTTTTACAAAAATATTTCTGAAACCAAGGAGAAAACATACAACATGATCTAATAATTCCAAAGAGTACGTCATTTTAATTTAGTTACCAAGACACATTCCAATATTTCAAATATTCCAAGCATTATAAAACACACCTATATTTGAGTTTGTTTGAAACCAAAAAACCCTTTTCGAAACATTGGGGTTTTCAATGAATAATTTTGGTGGAAGAGGAATATTGAAGAGAAGGAATAAGGGGAAATGTTTTTTGAAATCCGATCTCGAAATAGGTAATTTCTATAGAAATCCATTATCATTTGTGATACCATCCAAATTTGCACACCATGAACATATAGATATGACCACAACCAAAATAATACTCACTTAAATACACAGAGTAACAAAGGTTTTAGTTAAAGAAACACAAGCAATGTGAAAACTGTTCACAAGAATCCAACCTTAAATACCAAATCATAAAAGGAACCAAATCGAACTCACAAGACTTAATTAAAAAACAATCCAAAATACCAAAACATAATGAAGGAAAAACAAAAACCAAATTAGATAATTTCACCTTTAAAGGCCAAGTTATGTTTTATCAGTAACTTTAATTTCATATACATATATGAATAATTAATAAAAACCATTGGAAACTCATTTTCACTAAATCAACTACATGAAAAAACCACAATTCATCAAAAAAGAAATTAACAATCATGGAAAACATATTCTAAAAATAATTTAGAATTATCAATCATGAATTAGTATATTCTATAAAGGAATTGAAAAAAAAACCTAACTCAACGATGTGAAAATGTAATATGATTTGTAGAGAAGGATGGACAAGGGATAAGAAGCAATCTACAGACACTAAAATTTAATAAAAAAATATACACATGATCTATAACCAATATGGTTTATATAAGAGAAAACCATGATAAGAGAAAACCAAAACACCAATAAGAAGAATAAATGGTAGGGAGAAGTAGACTTAACCAAAGAGGAATCCCCCCAAAATGTGAAGAAGAAGCACCTAAATCCAAGTGAGTAGATAAGAGGAAGCCAACAAAGGCTCTCTGTAGGCTGTATAAATGATAGGGAAATGAGATGGGTGGATTTGGGGTAAAACATAAGAGGAAAAAGTGAGACTATAAATTTTAAGATATGTAAGAAACTCGCACGGTTTATATGTATAATTTTCTAAACCATGCACTAATAGTGAACACCCTACTAGAGGAGGAGGGCACCCACAAGGGCTAGTTTCATGGTATGGTAAATTTGTTTCCGACTATGTGAAATGTATCTTTCAAACCACAAAACCACCTTGTACACTTTCCAAATAGTTTATCATAACTACATTAAAGCCATTAAACATGACCTAGACACCACCCAAGTTACATAAAATTTCTACATGGCATCTCATTGTTTGAGAAAAACCTTGATCAAACTTTTTACAGATACAATAACTACTAAAAAACATCAAAACATGAAAAATATCACTACAAACAAGACCTTAACCTCAACCAAAAGATTCAAAACCAATAAAAGAGAAAAATAAATGAAAAACCACAGCTGATGTGTTTTAAAAAGGGATATGTATCAACAATATAATATTATTAATATATATATTTTACAGAATAATGAATATATTTTTCATCTTATTTTTATTGTATCAAAAAGGATTTTGATATTGATATAATGAAATAAAAATTTTATTTTTTGTGTAATATTCAATTTCAATTAAGTAATTTACTTCAACTTATTATTATATTTTTGAAATAAATAATATTTTAATAAAATAATATTATTAAATTAATTTTATCAAATATAAATTATTATATAATTTTTAGGAGGTCATATGTAATTTTTGTAAGGGTTCGAAAATTATTATTGTAAAAAACCCAGCTTTTATCAATAAATGACGATTATTATTTTAAAATTGAAAATTCACATATTGATAATATTATTTGAATAAATTAAAAATAATTTTTAGAATCAAAATTTAATAATTATCTAAAAGTTAATTTTTCATAATTTGCGGAGATAGTATAATTTTTTAGTAAATATAAATACAGTATAAATATACGTTGTGTATTATGATATCATAATGACCCAAAACAATTTGTAATAATTACATTAAATAGAATCCCAGACCAAAAAAAAATTTAAAATATAAAATATTTATATTTTTAGGATATTTTATTAATTTTAGAAATCCTTTTTGAGTCCTCCCAAACATATATTATATTTTATGTTTTTAAAATTGTTTCTTTAAGGACACGACTGACTTTCAAATATTCAAGGTTAATATTATTATATTTTTCCCATTATATTAATATAATAATGAAAAACAACCCTCTTTACTAGATAAAATGGGTAAAACCGTTGGATGGTTAGTGGTTTTGGTTATTTTATTCAATATGGTCTAAAACCTATATTTGTGAAATTATAAAGAACTACCATATATTTTCCAATTTAAACCCACAAAATATCTCAATTATCATCACTAAAAACCTTATAGGAATTCTTTAATCTTACCCACACCCTCTATTGTCCTCCCAAGGTCCCCCCAAGCTGTCAAGAATCTCTTCTCAACCTTTTGGAATCAACCTCTAAAGGTAAAGGATCTCCCACTCTCCTTTTTATTAAAGCACCAATTTTATGTTAATCAAATTAATTTTCATTTTTATTGTTTTTTTTGATTTTATACATCCATATTACTAACGTCATTATGTCCATGTTGTGAGAGACCCCTTTCAATCTCATTAATCGCTGCTATGAACATTTATGTACACCCGTTACTATGCCAAAAATTCAGTAATGGATCCTATCATTCTTCTATTTATTCAATAATATTCTTTATATTATGCATTTTATTACCAATTAATAATTTTGTTATAAGTTCCTTAATATCTTTTTTACTTTAAATTTTATCTACAAATAATGAAATTGCACTTTAACTATCATTAATCCCTCCCATTAATATTTTCCCCCTATTATGTTCCTGAAATTTCACCACGATTTTGAATTCTGAACAGATGGGTAATGAATAACATACCCACTTCATATCATGGGTGTTCACCTATATGAAGATATAATTATTTTATTTTTTAATTACATGTATTTTTTTACACTGAATGATCATGTAAGAAAAGGTGATGAAAAATGACTATAGGTTGTTTGATCTATGTGGCACACATATGCATGGGAATAATATGAAAGTGATGGGTTAACCTAGAATTATAAATTACACTAATAAATTTGGTAATGTTTTAGTCTCATGATACATCATGAAAGGGATTAGGTAGTGAACCTAATCCAACATAAGACAAGTTCCACCATTATTTCTTGGTAGTTAGAAATGAACTATGTTAATGATGCCATGTTTAAAGTTGTTTCAGTATTTCCATGTTAACTTTATGTTATCAGGATTTATCATGACTCGTTGTTAATGTTCTTGTTTATCACACAATTTATATTCCATTGAAATTTATATTATGTAAAATTTAAAAATTTCTTCATGTTATTACATGTTTATTCTCTTACTAGGATTTATATCTCACCAATTTCTTATGTATTTTTCTAGGTTATCCCATTCCGTTTTAAAAGTAATGGAATTTTAGAAGCATATTTAGAATGTTTTCAATAACATTATTGTATCCAATGATTATGTTTTTTTACTGTATGTAATTAAAAAATTCTCTATACTTCTAGATCTTATAAGTTTTATTATGTGTAATATTATGTAATAAATGATAATTTAATGTTTATTAAAGTGAAGGTTTGTCATAGTTGTTATGAAATAAAAGTTTAGTTATTTTTTTGGTTTTAGAAATAGTGAAATATAGTAAAAGACATAGTTATAAAAAAACATAAGAATAAATCAAAAAAATTTGGTATTTTTTATATTAAGTGGTTTTTAATCATATACATCCCTATTTGGATACACTATATATATACAGATTTGGGACATATGAACCAAGTTGTAAAACCTAAAAACACTACATCAAGATAGACTTGATCAAGAATTAGTCAATGAAAATGATCCTTTATAAACACTTGGTTTGACACACCCATGGGATATGCTTTGGTAAATTCACAAACTCATTATGAACCATTAATAATGGAAAAAAGTTTGAAAATATTTAGTGTTATAAAATAGATTATGGATAAAATTGATTGATACCAAGAAAACCATAAGTTAAGGAATACATATCACCTATAATTTATCCCTTAAATGTCTTTGGATACCCAATTAAGAATTTGATAGTATATAAATACTCATCCTTAGTTTTCCATTCATTATAGTCAATGGATAAAAATTAGAGGAATGGAGTAAACAAGCAATTTGAAGGACAATGTGATGACCGCACAAATGTGATTTCTAACCACTTGGGAGTAGTAATAAAAACATTGTGATGATACTATCCTAATTGACTTAGGTTCAAAATATAAAGAGTAAATAGGATGATTTCCCAAATCCCTCTAGAAAGAACGATCTCCAAACAAGACATTTATGAGACAAATACCTCTAAATTTTAATGGATCAAACAATCCCTTAATCGCAGAGCAATGAATCAATGCCATTGAGAATATATTCTACACCCTTTAATTATTCGAGAAATATATGTTTATATTGAATGTTTATCATATTGAGGGATAATATGATACCTGGTGGAAAATGATAAAGAATATGATACCAGAGGAAGATATCAATGATATGAGATGCAAGGACTTCCATAAAATGTTTTTTGATAAATACTTTCCTCGCACTCTCCGATATAAAACTGAATGGTATTTAATTTACCTATAAAAAGTGGCGATGAATCCATTAAGGTATACAAGGAAAAAATCAGAAATTATTTCATGATACGACTTCATCTTTGTTGGTACCCCTGAATGAAAATTTGACCGCTTCTTTAGTGGGATGAAATCTATTCTAAGAAAATCCCAAGAGATCCAAGAATTTGATATCTGTGAGGACATTTTCTAGTGTGCTCTCAAAGATGAAATAGAAATCAGAAAATTTCAATGGTTTCATAGAGATAATTAATAAAATGTGGGTTTTAATTATAGGGATTCATGGAAAAAGATAATGGTTGTATGAAATTTAAAAATTCCACTTGTCAAAAGTGTAGAAAGAAGCACCCTTGAAATTTCTTAAGGGGGGTGGGGAAATGATTTTGGTGAGGAAGGAAAGGGCACCTAGCTAGCGATTCCTGATGGGAGAATCCAACAAATTCAATGTAGGAATGGAATTATCTAGCCTACCTAGCTGATTTTCCAACGTATCAACTATAAGGAACTAGTGAATCTTTCAAACCAATTCCCTAGGACAAGGGTTGTTGGTGATGATCAATGTCAACATCCTCCAAGGATGAAAGGGTGAGATTATTCCATTAAAACCATTGAGGTTGATATCAACAAAGAATTTTCGACATGTACACTAGTTATTCATGAAATAATATTGAGTTTACTTAATTTATTATGTTTATATAAATCCCCTCATCTCATAAAACATCAGTAGATCATTTCATAGAGAAGGACAAATCATTTAAGTATAGTTGTCAATGAAAATGAAAAATTGGTAAATTAGTGAATCTGATGTATATAACCCCTCCCACCCAATCAAATATTTTTGGTCAAACCTCCCTATGAACATTATGATACTTCATTTAGTGCTATTTGATAAAATTATGATGGTGGATTGAAATTACTTCTATAGATATATCATATATTTTTATGAGAAGGAAATGATAGTCCGTATCGCGAATTGTCCCCCGATTTTTTATAAGTGGAAGGAGGAGGATAATTACTCTTTAACACCAATATCTCAAGCATGGATATAATTTCCTTATAAGAAAGAATATCTATATAAAATTATATTGTCAAAGGAAAATATAATCCTGTAATACATTCCCATTGTGAGGTAATGAACTAATGTCTTTCCCCAAGAATTTACTAATCTCACACCTAGTCAAGAGGATGAATGTTCTATTGATTTTATACCACAGGAATTTCCATAATACAAGAGTCAATATCTAATGTAATTTGAGGAAATTTAGGAGCTAAAGAAAAAAATATAATAGAATATGTATATAGGGTTCATACGCCCAAGTGCTACTCCATGGGGTGAACTATTCCTCTTCATCAGGAAAAGGATGGTTCAATAATCCTTTGCATTGATTTTTGTGATCTCAAGAAGATTAAAATTGAGAAAAATCATCATATACTACATATCAATGAATTGTAAAATTAGCTTTGTGGATTCAAATACTTATCCAAGGTGGATATTATGTTGGGGTATTATCAGGTAATGGTGAAGAAGGAAGATATACCCAATACTACATTCTATACGATGCATGGGCACTATGATTTCATAACAATTTCATTCGGACTCACTAAATCTCAAAAAATATGCATTGAAATTATAAATTGAGTCTTTAGATATTACCTCAACCAATTTATGGAAGTATTTATAGATGATATTCTAATATACTCCAAAACCAAGGAGGAACATGATAAACAAATGAGAACTATGAGAAAGTCCGTAAGATAGAGAAGCTTTACAAAAAGTATAACAAATATGAGTTCTAGTTGAAAGAAGTATCATTATTGGGGAATAATATCATAATAAATGTGATATTTGTAGACCATTCAATGAAAAAAGAAATTGAAGGATGGAAAAGACCAATATTAGTGATTATAATCAATGGTTTCCTTGGAATAGTTTGGTATTATCATCGATTTGTGAGAAATTTATCATGATTGTCCAACCATCTAAAAAAACTAACCCAAATGGGAGTCATGTTTGTTTGGAATGTCAAATGTGAGGAGATATTCAAGGAGTTAAAATAGAGTCTTATCAATGCACCTATACTTATGCTACCTAAAAGTGGGGAACTACTCATGGTTTATAATGATTCTTAGAAGAAGGGATTGATTTGTTTTCCAATGAATAATGAAAAAGTGATATCCTATACCTCAATGAAAGTTAATGTTATTTAATAGAACTAATAAACACATTATCTTGAGTTGGTTGTAATGAAATTATAATTTAAAATCTCATGGAATTATCTCTTGGAGGAGAAGTGTGAAATATAAACGAATCATAAGTGCCTCATGTATATATTCAAACAGAAAGGGATGAATATGCACCAGTGAGGATGGTTAGAGATGATTACAAAATATGACTGATCAATCCACTACTATCATGGGAAAGAAAATAAAATGGCCCATTCTATAAGTAGAAAGGATCAAACGTTTTTTCCATTGATGATAATTGAGAATGATCCTATCTTCTTAGACATGAAAATAATAAACATGGTAATAATAAAGAAAGGAAAATCAACAATACTTTAATGAATTATTTCTCAAAAATACCATATAATGAATATCATGGTTTCCTAAAAACTTATTGTCAGAATTTAGAAAAAATTGGAAGCTATAGGAAAATTGAAATCCACTGATTTCAATGATAATGACGAAGGAGTTTTCTGATTTGTGTCATGATTACGTGTACCATCAAATCACAAGTTAAATAAGGACCTATTGGATGATTCTCAACGCTCAACCTTCTCCATCCATATAGGGAGAACATATATTTATAATGATATATATGTGATCTTTTGGAGGGAAAATATGAAGATGGATATCACAAAATATACATTAAAATATCTTCTATGTTAGTAAGTGAGGAAGAAATGAAAAAATACAAGGGGATGGTGCAACCATTACTCACACCTATGTGGCAATAAGAAAACATTTCCATGTAATTTTTCATTGGTCTTATTTAGACATAATGAGTAAATAATTCTATATTGGTTGTGGTGGATCATCTTACAAAGACTACTCACTTCATTTTAATTCGAGAGGACTTCCCACTCAATCAACTTATAAGGATATACATTAGACTTGAATGAGGATGCATGAAACACCACAATTGAAAGTATGTAATTGGGATCCAAGATTTTACTCCATGTTTTAGAAGAGTTTCTAAAATTATATAATACATATTTGGGATTTATCAAATATTATCAGTGTCAAACTGACAACCAATCGTAGGAGACAGTCCATATAGACAAGGACATGTTGAGAGAATTCCCAATTAACTTTAAACAAGGATGGGATCAACATATTACTCTAGTCATGTTATCGTATAATAATATCTTCCAATGAAGCATCCAAATGTACACCTATGAATACCTTTTCGAGAAGAGGTGTATAACATCTACATACTAGAATAATGTTGGGGAATAGAAACTACTGGGCTATGAAATGATCAAACGATGCTAGAAAAGATGAAAACCATTCAGTACCACATCAGGGATTCTTAGAGTTGATAGAATAGCTATGATGAAAATCATTTAAGAGTAATATGGTTTGAAGTTTGAGATAATTTACTCTTCTAAATATCTATGTGGAATAGATTAAAAGATTTCGTAAGAGGGGAATGATTAGTCCAAGATACAGCTGTCCCTTTGAGATCCTTGATCGCATGAAAGATGTGGATTATCGACTATCATTCCCACCATACCTATCTAAATTACATGTTGTTTTCCATGTACCCCTATTAATGACGTGTATACCAAATCAATCACATGTAATCAATTCATAGGTGGTACCATTGGAGAATGATATTTTATATGAGGAGTAGTAGGTGATCATCTAAGATCAAAGAGACAAAGTTGTACAAAATAAGACAATTGACATGGTTAAAGTGATATGTAGAATGTAAAATTTCGAATAGGTGACATGGGAACCATGGGATGTGATGAAATAGACTTACCCTAACATTTTATTGTCTGTAATAGAAATTTGATAGCCGAAATTTCTAAAGTGAGAATGATTTTAAGTAACCAAAATTTTATAAATAAAATACCCTTTGTGGATGAATTAAATTCCTTATAATGTATTATGGTTATAGAAAACACATGAAATTATTCAGTGATCTAATATATTATTGGATTTAAAAAACCATTTATGAATTATAAACATTGATAACATAACTGCAGAATAGTGATCAAATGATTAGTATAAATATAGTTTTTTGACAAATATAATTAACATAGACAAAGGAAGTGATGACCTCAACTTGTAGAATTATACCATATGAAGCCCCTTTATCAGAGATTTTAAGGGAGATAAAATCTTAGGGATTTTACCTTCACCAATCCCAATTTTAAATGCAATAACTAAATCATGAGTGGCACTATTTAGAAGAGATGTTGAAAGTCATAGAGATAACGACCCAAACCATGTATGTTGAACTATCCCAAGAGAGTCTCATCCTCACATACCTTACCAATAAATAATTTCATGGTGTAATAAAGAGATATGTATTAATAACCTAATAAAATGAATCTTTATATATTATATAATAATAAATACATTTTCATCTTATTATTTTACTTTATAAATGATTTTTATTTTTACATAATAAACACAAATTGTATTTTGAGGAAATATTAAAATTCAATTATGGGATATTTTATTATGAATTCAGTGAATTATAAAATAAATGATAGTTTAATAAAATATTATTACTAAATGTTTTTATTAAATAAAAAATATGAAATAATTTTTATGAAGTCAAATGTAATTTTCATAAGGGTTTGAAAACAATTAATTTCAAGAACCCAAAATTTCTCAAAAATGTCGATTATTATACTAAAATTGGAAATTAGAAAAATTATAAAATTTTTTTGGTAAAATAAATATAATTTTTATGTCAAAAAATTAAAATTATCCAATGGTAAATTTTTCATAAATTTCTTAGATAGTCATGTTTTCGAGTAAAAATTAAATATGGTATAAATATAAAGTATGTATTATGAAAACCTAATGATTGAAAAATGAGGTAATAGACACTATAAATGGTATCCAAGACCAAATATCTGTGTCCCATTTAAAATAATATGACTTTGAGGAAAGTTTATTGAATATTTAAAGCCTTTATAAATCCTTCAGAACCTATATTATATTTTATGGTTTTAAATTCATTTTATAAGGAAATGACTCACTTCCACATCCACAAGGGTAATATTTTAATAATTTAGGACCATATAATTATAAAATAATAAAAAACAGACATTTTTGAAAGAAACCATTATAAAAAACCATGGTATGGTTTTTGTTTTTGGCAATTTTATTATATAGAGTAAAAAACCGATGTTTGGGAAATTATAAAGAATTCCCCTATCTTTTAAAATATAAACCCACCCAATATCCCCATTATATTCACTATAAAACCATGGAAAATATCCTTAATTATCAATCCCATATCTATAGTCCACCCAAGGTGCCTCAAACCTGCAAGAATCCCCCCGAAAGCTTTTGGAATCACCCTGTTAAGGTAAGGGATATCCCACTCTCCATTTTATTCAAGAACCAAATTGATGGTACACCTCTTAATTTACATTTTTTATTATTTTATTATGTTTTTGTACAGAAAAATTACTTATATATTTATTTCCATGAGATATATTTCTTTAAATATCATTAATCCCTCCCCTGATCATTTATCTACACTAGTTACAATGTCAAAATTTAGTAATGGATAGTCTCCTTCTCCTATTTATTCAAGAATATTCATTATATTATTCCTTTTATTTCTAATTAGTAATGTTTGGATATGTTATTACACATACCCCTTATCGTAAAATTTATCTATAAATGATGATATACTACTTTCACTCTCTTTAACCCATCCCATGAACATTAATGTGCCCCCTTTATGCTACCAATATTTCATAGTGATTTTCAATGAAAATGATGTATAGGGAATACCCATACCTTTTCATATCAAGGGAGTTAAAATTTATTCTCTTATACTTCTTCTATTGGGGACTTATATGTTTGTATTCTAGAATCCTTTATCATGGAATAAAATGTGAAGAAAACCAATTCTATGTTGTTTGATCCATGTGAAAAACTTATATATATGAATGATATGAAAGTGACGAGTGTCCCATAATTATATAGTGCTCTAATTAATTGGGAAATTTTTTAGTATCTGGTGTTTTAATGTAAGGTATTAGAGAGAGAATGTAATCCAGTATAGGAATTTTTACACCCTTAAGTCTTGGAATTTATCCTTGACCAAATTTTATGATTCCATGTTTAAAATTGATTCCACATTTCCATGTTTTCTTCATGTAATCATGATTTATAATTCCTCATTGTTTATTTTCATGTTTCTCATCCATTTTATGTTCCATTGAAATAAATATTCTCTAAAATGTAATAATTTTTTCATGTTATGACATTGTTATTATATTAATGTGCTTTATATCTCAACGTTGTCTTATAGATGTCCCCAGGATATCATGTGTAGTTTTAAATGCATAGTAATTTGAAATTCATGTTATGGAAGTTTTCAAAATATTTATTATATCACATGTTAATGTTAATATGCAATGTACTAATTCTCAAAGAAACAAAACTTATCAATATAATTGGCTATATTTTGTGTAATAATATGAAACAAATCATGATTTAATGCGTAATAAATAATCGATTTTAATAGTTATCTTCCTTAAATCAAGTGTTTTCTCCGATGCTAAACTTTCCATGAATCACTTTTTTTGGTCATCAGCACTATTTATAATATTCTCACAAATCTGTAAATTAAATTATAGAATTACAATATTTTAAGGTTTTTAATCAATATAATGAGAATATAATTAATAAAATACTTATTCAAAATAATTCATGAATCCAAATACACCGGTACATTATTCTACTACATCCGTAGTAATAATAAAATATTGACCTTGGCCCATTTACTTATTTTGTGGTATATTCCATTAATTCTTGAGGTATTCATTTTCATAGTTCCCAATAAACTTACAGTTGAATAATTTCATATTGGATGTTTCTTTATTGATATTATATCCATGATAATGTTGGCCTTTCTATCCAAACTTGTAGAGAACTACCATTCCCTTCGATAAAGTACTTGGCTGTTTCTTTCCCCGATCTTCAAATAGGGTAAAATACTTATTTTACTTATTCAATTTATCCATTTTGGTTCTCTTTCATGAACTTAATATACTAATTCCTTTAAAATACCTAATACTAAGAGAATTAATTAAATTTATTAATACAAAGTGATAGTATATCCATGTTTGAGGTTAATGTTTGATAGATTGGTTCCATCCAAATAATTTTGTTAATCACATTATGGAAATGACCATTCTTACACAATGAATTATATAAATTGATTACATTCCTATTCCTTCTCCAAGGATCAATCTGTAAAAAATGTAATATAGTAGATTAAAATATAACATTATGTATTCGAAGGCATAATCCCTAATCTTACGAAACACTTACGATAAATTGAAATTTTTATACATGACTGACATCTTTACCACAATCATGATTTCTTTGGGAAGGCTTCCAAATTATAAAAATATTTTAAAATAACTTATAATATTTTTTTAAAATATGAATTAACCTATCCATACCCCCTAAGAGTGTCAAACTATGTTCATAGTAAAGACCATTGTCATGTACTAGGTTTTGATTATGTCAAGCCTGACAAGCATTGTTTGGAGTTATTACCACTAGGTTAATGTTTTCTAGAACAAAGTCCACTTATTGTATCCAAACATTGATGCATTAATTGAAAAAGAAACATAATATATACCTTCCTAAAACTATTGGATTTTATCCTATAATTATTTTATCCTCTAACTAATACAAATGGTTATATTTTCCAATCAACATTTACATAAATATAGTTCCCAAGGTTTCTACTAAAATTTCTCAGATACAAACTGTAATGACCCCTACCCTAATATACCAGAGTCAATGATTAATTTATTAAATTTTCATAAGATACAAGGAATATCATCATAAATTATTTAATAGTTTTTCTATCATGGTAAAATAGGCACATAAATCAAATTCACATAATAATTTAAAACATAAAATATACAAAGTGTTTTTCTTGATAACACCATATTTACCGTTAGAATATCCCCACATATCAATCAAAAAACATTTTCTAATATTATGTGGAAAATAATAAATAAGAAATGGGTGATATCAATAGCTTTGTAAGTGTGTGTGTACAAAGAATGATGTAAATAAATAAATCATACTTAATTTGTAAATTCAAAAAACTAAAAAACTTAATATTTAATAAAAACATAAGCAAAATATAGATGGAATAAATTATACTGAAATAATTCCATATACGTAATCACATGAGATTGAAACATTTCCATGGGTATTCTAACAATGAATAATCACGTAATGAGGGAATATACAAAGCTATACTTCTGAAAAAATATTTAAGACCTTTTTGATGCCAGTTTAAATCCATGGGTAAAACCCATTTAATTTTTCCAACTAATTTTTCTCATTAGATATACCAATGCATCAGGGTGGGGGGGGGGGGTAAATTCTAGGACCCACCCATATTTTATTAATTCCAATGTACTGATCATATGAAAAGGTTGAATCAAATTAAATATAAACAACCATATTGAAATACTATTATATGAAATTTTATTACTTACCCTAATAAAAAACATAATCATGAAACATTCAATATAATACAGTGAATGGTAAAAAACATTTACATCCCTGGTCAAAATGTTTAAAAAAATCCATTGAAATAATAATTTAATTATGAATAAAACATATCAAATTTGGATCATAGATATAATAAAGGGTTTATGACATCAATGAATAACAATAATTTAGAAATATCCTTTAAAACATTCTTGATAAAAAAACATAGAAATTTGAAAATTAATTTTTGAAACTAAATGTCCACAAAACATTTGTGAAATAATTTTCATAATACATTACCTTTTGTAAATTATAAATGATGGTTTAAAACATCAAATGGTCTTTATGGTGGAAAGTTTTGTACATGCTGCACACATTAAAATAATGATTCCTTTTACATATTTATTTAAAATCCAAATATATCATATTTGACAAAAATGATGATTTCTTTAATTTTTTTTGAAATTTAGAAAATGTTTAATAATGAATTTAATTAATAACTTGGATAATTTTAAAAACATTTTTGAAAACGTTTATAGAAAAAAAATGTTCTTATAAGAAAATGGATTTTTGACCAAAGAAAGAATTGATGTCGGATTTCATTAAAGTAATTTCTAAATATTTTTAAGTACAAAATTGAAGAATATGAGAATATTAATATAAAATAGAATTAATAACCCGAGGAGAATAAAATTAAAGGTTTTTATTAGATTTTTATTCTATAACTTAGCTTAATGAAAATTCAAGTATAAACAATCCTGATAAAAATGAGATTGGAAGAAAAATCTCTTACTACTTTAGTAACTTTTGAATAATAAGTCCCGTGAAAGGAATAAAAAATGAAAAATTAAATAAAATAAATATAATTAGATTTTTGATATAACATAACATAATGGTAATTATATTCACAAAAAAATGTATAAGTATGGAATATATCATATGTATCACATTAATAAAAGCGTGATGAGAAATCCCTTACCTCAGGTCTGATTTGTTTCATACATGTTAAAACCCTGAATATAATAAATATTTTTTTACTATAATTATATGAAAGAAACATAATAATATATTTCATACCATTTATATTTTACATATAGTCTGTTATAACTTGATTATTATCATTTCCTTGTTAAAATAATTATTTTGGGTGATAATTGTTTCATTTTTCATGTCTGTTTTGGTTCATTAATTTAGATACTTTTACATTGATCATAGTTCAATAAAATCCAAAACATTTACTATTATGTAAATATAATAAATACTCATTATATATGTATGTTGAGTAATATATAAAACTTAGAGATCGAAAATGTATAACACCTATCATGGAGATGGAAGATCATACATACACATGAAAACTATTTTCATTTTTCATAATGAATTTAATGAAAGGAAAATAAATCTTAAATCACATATATAAAATTATTATTATTCCATATATAGAATTTATATTATCAAATATATCCTTATTACCATCCATGTAAAAATAAAATGAACGACCTTTCACATCATTATGTGGTGGTGGTAGTCCACAAGTACTCATGAGCAACAATATTATTATCCAGCAAATTTGAAGGGAATAATTAAAACGTGATATTATATCTATATAAGTACTTTAAGGTCATAAATATAACATATATTTAGTAAATTTATCCTTACCACGTTTTATGAAATGTGTAAGTGAAAAAATGAATTAGATCACTTCATAAGGTGGTAATCTTACACACACCTTCACAACATTATCACATCCCACCACAGAATGGAAATTAAGATGGTAAATCAGATATAATAATTATTTAATTATAAAAATGTATTAAATATCATATTAATATGTTAAATACATCAATATAACCACCATTTAATGGTGGTTATGGAAACAAATAACATCAGTTCGTGAGCCAGTAGTCCACCTTATGGACGATCAACGGTTTCATTTTCTATTTGATGGACATGAAGATGGATATAGATTATAAATTAAAATAATAACATGTCTGTATACATGGTAAACATGTGTAATTATATTATCATATTTTAGTAATATTTGAATGTGATGGATGAAGAAATAAAACAAATACGCTCGTTTATGAATTTTACCTCTTCTGTAGTGAGCGTCCTTGGGGTTATATATAAATACTTATTAAGAAGGAATAGAAATATAAATAAAACCTTTAGGATTTAGGTGAAAAATTGTGTAGTGTATATTTTTTGGTTTTGAAATATCCAAAGGGTATTGTAAGTGTGAATAAGTGAATAACAGGGACGACCTTTTATAAGGGGGACACACATGGATGTTTTAAAAAGATAAAGTTATACACACATTTTTATCATTTGAAAAGAATAAATAATGGGTAATTATCAATATCTATATGTTATAAAGTTAAAATAAGGATATAAAATGGGTTTTTTACAATTATGAATTCATTTTTACCCTTATCGTCATTGTTTAACACCCAAAAAACCCATTTTTACATTAACCCCTGTAATTAGTATGTACTGTTCTCACTTATAATTATGGAAAAAATTAATTTGAGATTATTATATAATGTTAATTATTATTATTATAAATATAAATTCCTTATTTAAAAATTCAATTCACATAAGTGACCGATGTTATTTTATACTTAATCCCGTAGGTGCGCTGAATAAACAAGAATTATGACAAAAAATATTCAATAGTTTAAAAATGTTTTACAATAAAAATACAATATTAAATTTATGAAAATGACCTAATATAGATATATATATTTATATAATTTAACTAATTTCACTTGAAAACCAATTTAAAATACAATTTAAACATAAATTATATTTTGGATAAAAATCAATATTTTCAACTATTCAACATAATATTAGTCTTTTCAAAAAATTATCAAAACATCACCCAAAGATGATTTTTATATGTAGATTTTAAAAATATTTGTATTTTAAAAATAAAATTTCTAAATTTTTTTAAAAATAATTTTAAATTTTGTGTTCATATCCCGACTAAACATCCTTTTAAAAAAATACATTTTTTTCACAAAATTTTTTTTTTCTATTAAATGATTCTTATTTTATTTTAATAAATGGATATCTATTGAATTTATTTTATACATGTGTTAAATATATAATCATAATAATTTTTTTATTTATATTCATGTGCACAAATATAATGAGTAGGTTATATTTTTCATTTTTAAATAAAAATATTTTAATAGACTTTCACGTCTTCTTTAAACCTATTGATTCATGTTGTGCAATATATCAAAGAAATTAAATTTATTTTAAAATAAATATATTATAATGTGTAGCTATGTTAAATTTTCGTCAAATCCTTGTAATTCCTGTCATATACACTATCAAATATGATTTTACTATTCTAAAATCTCCGGGTCTTACATGCTGGATCTGATAATATAGGTGATTCTCTAGTGACACATAGAGATCCTATATAATACATTGTCAATAATGACGGAGTGTGATTAAAAAATATATAATTGGGTATTGAATGTTTATTAGAGAGTGATACTAGTGTGTAATGAATTATATTTTTCTTGAAGGAGTTTCCCTCCACGAGGAAGGCTAACAAAGTCATGACGATGGAGCCCTAGGAGTCGTAGACTACACCAACGCTACATATACTGTTATTCATGCATGAATCAATGTTTTTAATTTGAATTAAATGATTAAAAAATTCAAGGATAACATATAACCAATTCCACCACATCCAAACATATAATTGGGAATAGTTTATATCTAGGTACATGGAAAAAATGAAGAATTACATAGCCTTATATAACGATGCCATGAAAGTGGTGAGCTGATAAACTTTTGATTCGAGATATTGATTATATTACTAATGTTCATGAATATTTAATTCATTTTGGGTGTCCTATATATTCCATAAACCTACATACAGGAAAATTTGCACCCCCCATTAATAGAAACTCTAACCTAGAGTAACATCAAATATGTCTTGAAAGAAAAAATCAAGTCACAGATGCGTAGTGTTCATACACATAAGTCCCCAAATTTTATCCCATATATAATGATCATAGTCACTTATTATGAATATTTTTTAGGACAATTCAATGATTGGGGTAAAAAATAATGCACACTTTGAGGCCATATTAATGCCAATATACTGTGTGCACATATCAGTAGTGGTGGTACGTTTCTAAATACAACAGATGATAAAATTGAAATCACATGGGAGAGATTCACACGAGAGATTAGTGCCTAAAGTGTCTAAACCATATTGAAAGTGTATAAATATATGTTAATCAATATACTTGATGGAACACATTAGATATGAATTAAAAATACACCAGTTTGGTTCATCAAGAAGTTGAGTTCTATGATACGTATAATTTTTCCCACCAGTCAACACTACATCTATTATAGATAGGTGTTTGATCTATTGTGAAACAATTATATCTAGGATAGAGAAAAATTTATAGAATAGAATAATTCCATCCCAGTTGTCCTTTTAGAATGAAATATCACCCCTACCAATTATATAACATGATCTAGTAAGGATAGGATGAGCATTCCATTATATTCATCACCATATATTAGAGCTTGAAGAGTATCTAGAAGAACTTGATGATGAACTTCCACAATTCCATTGGATAAAATTAGTCTATATAGATTGACCTACAATATCCTCTTAATTTTTTCCCATCATATATAACATGTTATCCTCTAGGCCTCATAGATGAATTCCCCATTCCATGGTTGGTCTACAAAGTTGAAACTAACTGTCCTACTAACGGTGGCCCTCTTAATGGGAGTCCCAGATCAAATTATTAAAAAGGAATTCCAAATTATTTAGAAACACCTTTCTCACACTACCCCTTGAATGGAAATCTATTGGAATCAAAGTGAGGAATCTTTTAAAAAGGGTAATCCTACCTATAAGGGAAATAAATTTCCTCTTACAATTGATAACACTCTCTAATGCTACTAAACATGGATGTACTCTAAAATGAAGTTATTTAAGGAATATAAGTATTTTGGTTATCCAATTGACTATACTATTTTATCCTTATTTACTGATGATATATTGCACTATGTGTAATCCTTACAAATACATTGAAACCACACTTTTGTTATTTTCCTTTCCCCAATATATGATGAAGATTTATTTGAATATATTTAAGGATGACAGAATATTTATTATACTATGTTTTAATATTTACAATTTAATATTAGAATAATGTATGTATCTTGTTTTCTAAGACATCTATCCAGATCAATCCTTCATGGTGATATCACTTGTATCTTATAACATTTTAATAAATAAAAAAATATCTTTTTGTTACTAGATTAATGATCATTGTAGTTCTTATTAGATGAATTATAATAGAATCCTTAGGAACTAGATTTTAAATTAACAAAGAAAACATTAGGATTATGGTAATCCATTTAGTTATTTTATAAATTTTATCATAATATGTATTTTTTTCTCATTAAACATGATGTTTATGAGACAACATATTGTGTGATGTTTTTAAGAGATAGATCCTAAATAAAGGACAGTAATTCATATCCCATAAAATATAAGGATTCATATACCATGTTATCCAATATAGTTTTTGTTGGAGTTGAGAATATCATGGCCATATTAGGGTAGCTGAATCAGGTTTTAATTAATAAACTATCCAATATGGAATAACTTATTATCACACATCATGAATCACCTATGTCATATTTCTCCATGTGAAAAAACCATCCATATTTTAATGAAACTACCAATCCACCATGTGTTGAATAATCAAATAAGTCCCTTGAAAATATATTTTTCTCTCTGGGACGCAATGAATCAGATATGGTTTTTTGAGAAGTGTATTATCTAAAATAAGATATTGATAAATGAAGTTCATTAATCAAGAATAATAGGGGGAAGAGGAAATATTACATAACAAATTTGGAACTTTTGAAGTGATATTATTAAAAAATACTATCATTGAGAGCAATGAGATAAAATGGAGAGGAACTTCCTCACATTAAAGAATATGTAAGAAGAAAGTGTTTCAATTTACAAGGATAACATTACAAGATTATCCATGTATGATGAAGACTATATACAAAATATATAAATCAAGATTGACTGTTACATTAATTAGATTTGGATTAGTCTCTGAAGGGAACTAGTTTCCAAATTGTTTTGATCATATGATGATATATTATCACGTGACATGAAAATGACAATGAATTTTCAAAATATTATATCTTCAAGTTAAAAAAGAAATTTAAAGAGTTGTTAATCACCATTTGAAAATATAATCATCATAGAAGAAGAAAGGGAAGTTGGGTATTCTTAAATGTTTTAACCGTGGAAGGAAATACACATGTATTTTGTTAATGGGAACAATATTATTTTTCCTATGCAGAGAAATGGGTCATAAAGCTAATTAATTGAAGTGAAAAAAAGAAACCACTATTATCCAATGATTCATCCATAAGGTGATTGAGCATTATTTATACCAATTTCCTAGGAATTAAAGGAACCTCTCATAGAAGAGATTGAGGGGAGAATCCCATGATTATGTGATTAATAAAGTTTATTTTAGGGTTCCTAATTATGTGGTAGTGGGCACATTGATATTGAAATCCAATTTAGATAATGAATTAGTTGAATATAGATGATCAAAATATTTTATATCTCACATTTTTTTCAAAAATATTACATCATCACTAATAACTCTAAGAAGGGATTTAACAGTCAAGAAAAGTAGTGAGATACATATTGTAATAATGATATGTCAATATGTTCTAACTATGATGATAAACATAATTTATTTATAGAAATAATTATTATACATATGGTTTTTTTATAAAATCCTTGTAATATATTAGATTTTAAATTATAATATAAAAAATAATTTCTAAGTGATGTATATTTTGATTCATGAAGGAAATGTGGAATCCCTTTTATTTTGGAAGTAAAATTCATCATTTGAGTTGCGTTTTGATCCACCAAATAGAGATATCCATAATGAAATTATTTTAGAGGAAGACCAAACAAAACCTATGAATATGAAGGTATCATTATAAAAGACAATGTACCTATTTTAAAGGAAACTATTGATGTCTTTCTCATGAGTATGTAGTTTAGTTATCTATTAATATGATTCCCAATACAAAACCAACATATAAAACTACTTATATAATGGACATAGTGTAATTAGTGTAATTTAAGTGACAACCAATAGATTTTGGTGATAAGGGATTTATACACCCCAATATTTCACTATGGGGACAATCAATACATTTTGTTAAGAAGAAATATGGGTCTTTAAGTTTATAGGGAAATAAATCCTATTTCTATAAAAATAAAATTTCATTTTCCATTCTTTGATGTTCTATTTGATTAAATTAAATGGTATAAAGGTTTTACAAATATTGATCTTTATTCTGGGTATCATCAACTATGAATAAAGAAAGAAAATATTCCAAATATTATATTTAATATAGGGTATGAATGACATAAATAAATATTAATTACATTTGGTTTGACTATTTTAACATCTTTTGTTTGGTATTTTATTATCAATGTACAAATGGATTAACTAAATAACTTTTCTGTTATATTTATTTATGTTATCTTTGTATAATATAAAATACAAGATAATTATAAGATTCATTTCTGAATCTTTCTTGAGACTCTTAGAGGAGATAATTTACATGGAAAATTTAGTGGATCTAAATTCTTGAATCAACCTGAATGGCCTGAAGGCCTTCATTTTTATTGATTTTTGATAACCCTCCTTTTAAAGGATGAGGGGGAACCCTTAAAAGGACCGTAGGATCAGAGATTACATGGCCCGTAGGCTTAGGAGATTACATGACCCAAAGGTTTTAGAGAATTTAACCAGACTATCTACAAGGAACTGCCCCTCCGCAGCATCTGCATCTTGATAGTAGCTCTCCACCTTTGTATGATTGTTTGTCTAGGCTTCCTGTGCAAGCACATGCCGGTACCGATGGCATAAACATACCCTCTCATTCTGACAATCCATTTGGCTCTGCTCTGGTGAGTGCACCTTTTCTGAATCCTCTGCTAGGGATGCTCCTTTTTTAGTGTATCTGGGGCCTGCATTCATGTGGTCCGAAGAGATTGGGGTGGCCCTAAGTCCTTAAGGTGGCCCAAAGGCGTTGAGAATCAACTGGCCTGAAGGCCTTGGGTGGCCTGAATTCCTTGCAGGACCCAAGGAAAAAACCTGTGGCCCGAAGGCCCAGATGGATGAATAGTTCTGGTTGCTACAGTACCGAATAGTACCCGCAACAGTACTGCTACAGTACTTTTACAGTACCCTGGAAATATGCCTCCACCCGAATTTGATCTCCGGTATCTTGGATGCACCTAGCGAGTCCTCACCAACTGGGATGAAGATCTTGTTCTATAAATTCTTGAATCACAATGTTTATTTTATTGGACATATTGTTATTATTGATGGAACATCATTCAATCCGTTAAAGGAATAATCATTGATGTAATTCATAATGATGATTAATACAATAGTGGTATATAGTTTCCATGGATTAGTAGGTTAATATCGCTGATATTTTCAAAATGTTTCTCAATAAGATAACTAGTTAACCATGTTGACACTAAAGGGGTAAAATTTATATGGTTAAAATACTGAAATAAATTCTCAAAAATAACTAAATAGAATATTTTTAATGCATTTTTAAGAAATTACCTTCGGGAAATGATATATTTGTGGTTTATAGTGAAACATAAGAGAAGGACTTGGAAAAGTCCTTATATATAATGATAGAGTTTTTGCCTATGCATCATGGATATTAATGATCCATGAACAAAATTATATAAACCATGATCTTTATGTTTCAACAATAATATTTATATTTTGGATATAGAGGAATTACCATTATAGTAAAAATGAGAAATATATCCTGTAAATAAATGTCTTAACTATATATAACTCACAAAAATGGACTAACCTGAGGCAAAGGTGATGGATACTAGTACCAAAGGATTATGATTACTCAATACACTACCACTATGAGAAGGAAAATAAGGTGGATGATATGTGGAGTAAGAATTAACATATAGTTTTTACAGACATTGGGATTTTAAATGATCATACATTCATGGGTTTAGTAAAGTTTTATTTTGGAATCATTAAGGAAGGGGAAAAATTACAACTATTCCAAATGATTTTCAAACCATACACGGTATAGGAAACAATAATTTCCCATTTTTATGATAAGATAATTAAAAATAAAATAAAATAAGTGAATGATATGAAGGTTGGTATAAAACATATATCAAGATAGTATATTGACATTTTGAATGTGGTAATGTGTTCCATCTGTGCCTAATATAAAACGAAGTTTATTTGAGGATCTAATAGCTCAAATTTATCTATATATCTTGGTAACACCAAAATGTATTTAGAATTTAGGGAATATTTTGGGGGGGGGATAATATGTAATGGGAAATTATTGTATTTGTACCAATATTATTATTTTTCAATTGGTAAAGGCTAAGTGAGAATATCATAAAGGATTCATGAAATTTCTACCTATTACTATGTCAAAATGATAGGATATTAATATAAACATAAAATTTGGATTTCTATATAACCTGAGAATAATTATTCTAGGTGGGTTATTGTTTATCACCATACCATATCCTGAAATTATCTTATTATAAGGGAACACTAACATCTTTATCCTCTATAATAATGATGTTGTGATACTTCATGGTAAACCACTTTTGAGGCTATCAAATTATGATTCATAGTTTACATGTAAATTTTAAATGGTTCTTTATAAGGATCTATACACTTAGTTTAATTTGAGCATTGCCTATCATCCTGAAACAAATTGGAAATTTGAAAATACTATAAACATCTTAGAAGATATTTTTAGGTTTTTCCTAATTGACTTTAAATGTATTTAGTCTAATTAATTAAGTTTATAGGAATTAAGATATAACAATAGCTTCCATTAAAGGATTCTTATGTCACCATATAAATAATTTTATAGAAAGAGGTTTCAAACTCCAACTTATTGGGATGAATTTACTGAAACGAAGCTTTTAGGAATAGATATCATTAAAGATACAATAGCATGATTCAAGAATATTCAAAAGGAATCTTAATTTAAATAGAAGATCTATTTTGGTATTGTAAGGAAGGATTTATAATCTCAAGTGTGTGATCATGTTTTCTTTAAGGTATCTCTATATATGGCTGTTATAATGTTTAATAAGAATTAAAAATTTATTCCTAGGTATATTGTTCCTTTTAGAATTCTAAAATGAATGATAACAGTGGATTATTACTTTTAAATTCACCCATCCTCTCTGAAGGTAATTACATGTTCTATATCACATTATTGTGGAAGGATATTCCAGAAGCAATATATTTTCTCACCTATAAGGAAATAGAATTGTAACATGATTTATTTTAACTTGAAGATTCTATATAGATTATTGAAACTAGATAACATGTGTTTAGGAATTGGAGAACATTATTAGAAAAGTTACATTGAAGAAATAATACAATAAAAGAGTCAATTTGAAAAATTGCGGAAGTGATAATGGAGAATTATCGACATTTTTTTAGAAGTTGATATTAATGACAACTTTGAGACTAACATTTTTAGATGGAATAATGTAACAACTGATTTTAAAATAGAGTAAAAGAAATTTTTAGTCTAAATAATCAATACTATAATGAAAATTTTAATATTTAATGTTATAAAATATCAAATTTTAATGTATGAATTTTTCCTTTAACCTTACTATATCAAAATAAGGATGTAATAAAATTTTGAAAACTTCTATTTGAAATAATTTTTTTGAATAATTGAAAATTTAGTATTAAAATAAATTCGTTTTCTTTATAATATATTATAACATAAATAATTATCTATACAATTATTATTAATTTGTTTTAAATAATTATAAAAACATTACAATGTGAAAAGAGATTTGTTTTCTTTCATAAAACTATTTATTATTGCTAAATGTTTTTCTAATTTAAAATAATATCTATTTATAAAGTATCTAAATTAAATATTTTAATTATAAATTCAATGGAATAAATTTTTATTCATATAATGGCAGTTATTTAGTTAAGAGTTAGAATAAATTAATCGTATTCTCCCAAAATAAATTTTCTGATTTTATTTCATCATATTATTTCAGTTTATTTTTAAATTACTAGCTAAAACATTAAGGAATTTAAATTGGTAAAATTGATTCCAAATTTTGATGTACTTGGGAAATTGTTTCTAAATATGAAAATTTCATCTTTGTTTATAATGAATAGTAATTGTGGTAAAAATTCACTACTATTGTAAATGTTAATGTGGGTTAAGATAAAAACATAGGGTATAAAATTAATAAAAAATATGACTAATTTATTTTGGTTTATCTTATTTTGATCTTAAAAACATTATATTTTAAAATTTGATGTTTGTTTTTTAATCTTTAATTATGTTGGCCATATAATATATATTAATATTTCACGTATTTACAATATTTCCACCCACCTCACTTATAAAAGGAATCACTATATATAATCTTATTCAGAAACATTGAGACACATAGATCATAAAAAAATGATGAAAATACCTTATTAAATTCCCTCCCCACATCCTATATATTAAAGTATTCCTCTAAAACCATCATAAAATAAATTAATGTGTAAGTGAAATGCTGACTCTCAAAGAAGAAATAACATTCTTAAAAGACACTTCCCTTATTTATTTCTTCTTATAGCTCCTTAAAATATAATTTATCCAAACTAAAATAATGAATTTAGTATCATCAATATATGTAAATGTTATTATTTATATTTATAATCCTTTTACTACATATTTTCAATCAAATGGGAAATGATATAATCGCTCGTGTGTTTGTGAAGGCTACTACCTCTATGAAGAGTTGTGTTTAATTATTTGTCACTACAGTTTATGGTTGGTTATTATGATGTATATAATGTTTGACTATAATATTTATGAAATAAATATTCTTATAAAATGATATTATATAATATACCTTCTTACTCCTCTAAAAAATGGAAAATTAAAGAATCATACATGTGTACATACACACTACCATCTCCTCATAGACACGTTGTTCATTTTATATCACCACTGAACATGGATGTATATATAGATATATTTAATGATAATGGACTATAATTATAAAATAAATATAAATATATAATGACATAATACTATTTATCGAGCCTTTTACTTTTTAATTAGAAATTTGAAACGACATTAATGCATACATACGGACTACAGTCTCAATGATTGGTGTATTTTATTTTTCTATTACCTCCTTTAAAAGAATGTTCTAAAAATATATATAAAGTGAAATATGAAATTATTATCGTGATTAATATTTTATAAATAGTTAAACCATTACAACTATAGAATAAATGATACTACCAAACTAAAATATATATGAAAAGATGAATAGCTAACACCCATAGTGATGATGTTAATAAAGAATTGTTAATTAATGGGTTATGAGATTTCATAAGTAAATAAAATAAGGTATGATAATTATAAATAAGAATATAGTTTAATGATTAATATTTATAAAATAATTATAAAGGAGGATGAAACTTGTATCACTAAATAGCGATCTATTGTTATTGATTTATGCATAAATATAATTTTATTTGGGAGTTTTTATAGTCAGATATAAATTAGAAAAATTATATGATAATAATATAAAAAACACTATACAATTTCTTAAAATAATTATATGATTATATTTTAAATATTAAATTTTAATTTATATTCTTTTTGGATCCAGAATCAACATGTAAGTTACACGTAAGAGGTACCAAAAATATTTTCTCTCCTTGATCAGGAATCTTTTTCCCCCATATTCACGTTCCTTATATTATCTCAATAATATTATTTTTACACTAAAATTATTATTTAAATTCATTTTGACCTAAATTTTTACATATCCAAAAAGGTTAAATGATTTATTTTTATTTTTTTTTATAAAATGAATTTTGGTCTTTCATTGCAAAAGTGTGAAAGGTATGTTTTTAACATATATAGAATGAACAAATTTTCTTACCACCATAACCAATATTTTTTAGATCTTCCTATAAAATGATCCATTTTTATTAGAAGAAAATCCTTTAATATGAATTTTTATTTGATAAAATATTATATTTATTTTAAAAAAAAATGAAAGTAATTTTGAAAGTGATTTATAACATCATTCATAAAAACATTACAAGGATGTTTTTTAAAATTTTTACCTATATTTTATTTTTTATTTATGAAAGGCATGGTTTTAAAAAATAAACATATCATATGAAGAATTTATGGTCCTCTTTCATCATTTACTAAATCATTTTTTTGTTATTAAATTTCTCATGATCGGATTCTCCCTCACTCTATGTTATTTCATGGGAGACTATTTTCCCCTAAAATACCTTATTTTATGTATCATGGATTTTTGTGGTATTATTTGCACTTCTTTTATGTTTCCATATTTGTATACCACATATATATAGTATTATTTTTAGTTGTATTACTAAGAAATTTACTTCCTTGACAAGGGAAATATTCAATATTCTTGATTCAATACAGATACTTATTGATTTATAATGTATTTTGAGAATAAATTTTACTAATTATTAAATAAAAAAAATTCATTGGATGAGTATGTGATGGGTGGGGATATATTAATGATATCTCTTTGACACATTGATAGGTCTCATGAGAGAAAATAACAGGCGTCAATTTTATATGGGTAACTTTTTCACACCAAACCATTAATTGAGAATCATTTCTCAGGCCTTGAATATATGATTCATGATATCTTAGATGTAACATAATCATAAGATAATGAATATCCAAAAATATGAATTTTCTTTTTGTTTTGTAAATAATATTTTTGTATTCATGTGATTTTTATGTTGATATTTTCTATGGATATCCTTTGAACTCATGTTGCGGATTAAATGAAATATGTTATCATTATCAACACTGCCATATTGATTATGAATTATTTACCCAAGCCATATTCTGATGTATGTGATCATTACTCATAATTCGATCATACCCTCTACCAATTTTCTTTTCCAAAGGATATGAAGAGGGATTCTATTAATGATTTTAATGATGCAATAATTTTTCTTATTCTAGGTTTTAATATTTCAAATGTAATATGAGAATCATGTATATATCTAGTTTTCTGTAACATCCTAGTTCTGGGTGTTGCCAAAAGGTGTCCCTTACCCAGTTGGACACATGTCCTCAAGATCATTTCCCCTATGTCTAGAGGTTGTCGACAAGCAATGAGGGTCTTGGGTGTGATAGTGGGGAAACTATGACCTTGTTGGAAAAGTATGCACTATATAATAAAAAATAATAATAGCAGTGGAAGAAATAATACCATACAACAAGTTAATAGTGGAAGACTGAAAGTAAATAAACAACTAGAGAACATATATAATGATTCATGTCATATATGTATAGGAAAATGACCAAAGATGTCACAATTCTAGAAATACAATACTAAAAAAAATTACCAGAAATAGTAAATAAACTCCAATAGCATCAAAAGCTTCAGCTTGGTCCCATTCTCCCCATCTCTATATCAATCTAGTACCTGATGTAGTAGGGAGATTTCCCTTATCAATACCTGCAACCATATAATCTATTTGGGTAAAAAATCATGACCGAAATAGGGTCGGAGAAAAATCCTAGTAGCAACCACCAAAAGATCCATGCCTAACTGTCATTGAATATATATATATATATATATAGAATTCAATATGCAGAAATGAAGAAAAATCTAGGAATTACTCAAAAGTAAAGAATAATACAGTTTCCAATTACATTCATTAACATTTATTAATTATTCATTCCATTGAAATATCTAATCTTGAGATCTAGCCTAAGCTCTGTATCCCCCTATACAACCATAACAAACAGATGTCTCAAAAGTCTTTCTAATGATAAAATAAGACTGAGACCAAGCTTGTGATTTATCTTGTTAGACTCATCAAAATCATAAAATCATTTCAAAACCACCCTCTAGGAATGTCCTTATAGCATAACCCCTGGTTTAACTTATCCTCATAATAATAATAATAATATACCTTTGTGAATGATCACATGGTTTAACCCCCTAGTTACAAAAATCACTAATCAAATAGAAACAACCACTTGGGTTTCTCTCACGATCAATACCCCTTGGTTTTAGTAGAAAAACTAATGTATAATGACCCTATGGAAGCTCTCACAATGAATTCACTATGGTCTAACACATATCAAATTACGACCCTCTGGGTAACTCTCGCAGTCTAACCACTCTGGTCAATGTCCCATGGTAGCTCTCACATTTAATTCCTCTGGTCAATTATAAAAACAATTTATAATTAACAGACCATATTTTGAGAATATCTGACTTTCAATTCCACTAGTCATACGTTCATAATGTGAAATACATGCATCTCATATAAATAGTAACTCCATCCTAACAACACTAGGCATGGAAACAAAGCAGCCTAACATGCTTTCTAGACCCGAAATCCATATCTAAATAGAAAATGGGTAACACATACATAATCAAGGTAATAAACCTTATTCATAATCAATAACCCTTTCTTATACAAAAAAACCATTTTAGGCACTAAATAGGGTTATATTCCAAAACACGCAATACCTAAACAAGTTTATTCGAGACATAGGCATATATAACTCAATGAAAAACTAAGGTAAGGAATGAACCACTGACCTTAACATTTTACGATGATCAATCATAAATTTCAACCCTTGAATCAGCCTAGAATGATGTAGATCTACGAAAACGTCAAAAACGACGAACCTTGAATAACTCAAGACAGAGAAAAAATCAGGAAGAGAGATTCAAGGAGAAGGAAGGAATCACCAGTGGGATTCCAACACACCCTCTAGAATTTGATTTGGAGAACGGATGATGGATCAGTGGCTTGGAGATGAATTTTCACTATCAGTCACTCCTTGAAAAGATGAGGTTAGAAGAAGATGAATATGATGATTAAAAGTTACCATGGTCCATTTAATGAAATAAAACAAAAAGTACACGGTGTGTTCTTTAATGATACACGATGTGTGTTGGACTTTACTTGGTAAAACCTTAAGCAACCCTATCATGTCCTCACACAGCCGTGTACACAGCCGTAATATGATTTAAACACGTTCGGGATGCCTTTCCCGAGTACATGGTGTGTACAAGAAAGTACATGATGTGTACTCCAAATTTTTTTTTCATCCATTCTCCTCTAAAAACAACTCAAAAAAGGACCTATACGAGAAACGAAGATCTGAGTTCTTAAAAAATTTCCACTAAAAGAAATTCGTCCTTGAATTTCCTTAATGAGGTGGTGAAAAGGAATCCTCGAACAGATTTGGCCACTACGATCGCACATCGGTCTACCCCTACTAAGTCTCATATTTTAAACACCTTTGCTACCATAGAAACCGTACTAGAGGAACAGAACAATCATGAAGAACCTTTATATTGTGATCAACAATCTGTATAGGGTCCTCCTCAATGGATGAGTGTACCTCCAACTCAACCTCCTCTGCTTGAGAATTGTGAGATGGGTCTGAAAAGTAGCATCATAACAGAGAAACATGGAAGACGTAGTGCATAGCCTGGTACCTCTGAGGTAACTACAACCAATAGAAAACTGGACCGACTCTCTTCTAAATCTCAAATGTCCCAACGTATCTCTATAACAACTTTCCTTGTCTCATAATCCTCCAATTTCCCAACCTCGGTGAAACATGCAAGAAAACCTATTTTCCGACCTCGAACTCAAGAGATTGTCTACAATGATTAGCATAAGAGTTCGGAAAATACTGTGCATTAGTCATCCTTTCTAAATCAAATCCACCTACTTAGTGGTCTCCTAGACAAGAAAAGGTCCCAGCATATCTGCCTCTCCTACCTCCAGCTAGCATAGGGGTGACTAGCATGAACTACTGTACAAATACTCAAAAGGTGCGATCTGAATCATCGCCTAAAAACTATTATTGAAAGAAAATTCCACTAAGGGTATATGTCTCTCCCAAGAACCCTCTAAATCTAGGACGCATGGTCGAAGCATGTCCTCTGATAGCTGAATTTTGTGCTTGGAATGACCATCTATCTGGGGTTTCTATGTTGTACTCGAAATATACATGATTACCCAAAGCCCCCTATATAGTCACTTCCAGACCTGAGATGTAAATCAGACATCCATGTATGACACAATAGAGTGCAGAACCCCATGTAAACATAGAATCTCTTAGATTTACATTGGTCAAATATAATAAAAACTAAAGGTAACCTTGATCCATAAAAAGTGTGCAACCTTCGTGAGTCTGTCAATGACAACTGAGACTACATCAATCCCTCAAGGGAACCATGGTAAACCTGTCATGAAATCCATCGCGACATCATTCCATTTCCACATGGGAATGGGTAACTATTACAAAAAACCCCACTACTATCTGGTGCTCCACCTTCACTTATTGATAGGTGGAATATCTCATAACAAAACCAGCAATATCTCACTTCATACTAGGAAACCGGTACTGATGGTGTAGACATCGATACATCTTTGTGATACTAGGCTAATCTGCCCAAAATGAGGAATGAAAATCCTGAAAAATCTTCTCACTAATTTAAACCGACTCCCATAGGAATCCATGAAAGCAAAAAATCTTATCCTTGCATACAGTCCACAATAGAGTAGGGTCATCTCCCAACAAACTCTCCCAGAGGACTAGGCCCTCAAAATCTAATAACTGTCTCATTCTCACCTGATTCTTTATAGTAGAGGTAATAGCTACAGATGAATGGAAAGTTGGCTCATGTCTGTCCTGCAACTCCAAATGCATCTCAGAGAATAGAGCCATAAGCGGACACTCACTTCTGGCCTCCAGTACTACCTATATATGAGTCCTCCTGCTCAACACATCAACCACTACATTGCCTTTCCCAAGTGTGTAGGAAAGCTCAATGTCAAAAGACTGAAGGTACTCATCCCAACATAGTTTCTTCAAATTAATATCACAATGAATAAAGTTACACTTGAGACTTGGTGGTCAGTAAAAACCACAAAATTCACTCCCAAAAGGTAATATCTCCAACAGTGAAAAGCATGCACAACTGTAGCCTACAAGAGATCATGCATAGGATAATTCATATCATGTGGAATTAACTGCCGAGTACCGTATGTAACTACTCCTTCCTCCCTACATAAGCAGCAATCTCAACCCAATACATGATGCATTATAGTAAACTGTGTAGCTCTTTCCCAGCTCGGAAAAAACTAGTGTCGGTTCTGAAGTCAACATTCCTTTCATCTCCTTGAAGGCTAAATCATAGGAATTTTTCCACATGTACTTCTCACCCTTCATAGTTAGTCCCATTAGTGGCCCTAGTAATAATGAAAATTCATATATAAAGCACATGTATTAACCAACCAGCCTCTAAAAACTCCGTACCTCAAAGACGTTCTTCGGCTGATCACAATAAACTACTGCTCTCACTTTCTCTCGGTCTACTAATACTCTTTTCTTTGAGATAACCTGACCTAAGAAGTGAATATGGTCTATCCATAAATTTCATTTTTTGAGAATAGAATATAACTAATTCTCTCTTAGATTAATCCAAAGGATCTTAATATGGATGGCATGGCCTTGTCGAGTGCGAGAGAACACAAATATATCATCCACATAAACCACCATGAAGGATTACAAGTAAGGATAGAACACTTGATTCATCAGTTCCATGAAGACATCAGGCAAATTCGTGAGATCGAATGGCATACCACATACTCTTATAGATCATACCATCTCCGAAAGGCTGTAATAGGTATATTTGATGGTCTAACGTGCAACTGATGATAACCAGATCTGAAGTCAATATTTAAGAACACCCGGGATCCTTGATGATGATCAAGATATCATCAGTCCTTGGTAAAGGATATCAGTTATTAACCATAAACTAGTTCAGCTTCTGATAATACATGCAATGTATGAGGGTACCGTCAACTTCATTCACAAATAAGATAGTCAAAATCCAAGGAGAATTAATGGATCTGATGAAACCCTTCTCCGGTAAATCCTCTATATTTTTCGTGAACTCCAGTAACTCTGGTTTAGACATCTTATAAGGAGGAATGGACACCGATGCCGATCCTAGTAGAATATTAATAGAAATGTATACCTATCTCTCAGGATGAAAACCTGAAAAGCTTTTTGGAAAGACATCCCTAAAATGATCGACCACTAGAGGAAAGTCCTTCTATGAAGTCCCCTGATAATCAAAATGTAAACTACCAATCTGGGATGTAACACCCCTCAATCCATGATGCTCGGGTCTTGCTCTGCCTGCCTAGAAATCCCATTCACCCTTATGTAGATACAATCATTCCTTTGGTGATTTGAAACTCACCCTATTACAATAGGAATTGAAAAATGCCTTGAAGGGAACTAACTAGTCCATTTTGAGAATAACTTTATAGCCTGTCATCTCTAAGATATAAAGGTCCCAGAAGAAGTGACACCCACTAACCTCAAGCGGCCACTCCTTGTACTGATGTACACTAGCCGTCCTCATCCCCAATGGGGTGTTTAGTGTCATAACATCCATATATATAAAGATAAATATCCCAATGATCTCTACAATAGGCACAAATATAATGTTATTGGATGACCCTATATTGAAAAGGGAAGGAGCTAAAACTTACATAACCAAAATCATACCTATAACCATAGAGGGTCTTGGATCCTTGTCTTATTGGGTCTACTGCACTACAAAAGTATGACCTTCAATGTGGCCCTGTGACCCTTCCTGATTACCCTGACCTGATCCACCCTGCTATCAATGAAATCATGAAGTCTAACTTTCACGACCATGACCACCTCTTGTCCTGAACAGCCAGATGCACTCTAGCTCCCTATCTGATGAGAAATTTGTGGTCTTGATCCAAAATGTGGATTCATAGAAGATTCCGTATCAATTACAGCTTGTGAGAACACCAAGAAAATATTCTAAAGATGGCCCATATTTCAACAAAATATGCTCTCAAATAGGTCTCTTGGGAAACATGGTCTAGTATGCCCGCTCTTCCTGCACTGGAAGCATACCACCTGGCTACCTGAAGAAACGTCGCATGTATGATTGCTGAGGCACTTCGTTCTATCTATCGAAGGAGTAATAGACCTGGATACTGATCATCCCAAGATAATAGCTCCCAACTCCCTCAGATTACACTCAGTAATTAGCACCTGATTCACTATAGTCGGCAGTGAAGTCATCCTAAAGACATTCACCTACGATCGTATGTCATACCTAAGAACATCCTCAAATTGCATAGTCCTAGATAACTCATCACCTCCTAGAATGTGTTTAAAGTGATGAATCCCTGTAAAACAAGAAGATTACACCATCACTGAAAGTGTGCCCTGCTACAAATGAATGAAATCTCGGGCTCGATCGTCCCTAAATGTCTCAGGATAGAAGTAGTCTTAAAAGGAATTCTAAGACACTTCCCAAGGAATATCCGAATGATTTCAATCATGTGAGATAACATCCCACCATATCTTGGTGGAATCATATAACATGTACATCAGGAGCTTCACCCTCCTCTCTAGAGGTGTCTCTAGATGCTAAAATATAGCTAGTATGGCCATCAACCATGACTCTACAAACTATGGTCCTCTACTCCCATAAAAAGTGGGAGGATGTTGCTGTTGGAACACCCGAATAAGATCTTTAATAGATGGTGAAAGATAGGGTGATCCCTAGATGTTTTTCATCATCCTCATGAATCATTCTCGTAACTATTCATTAGCACATGTGTCGGTATAACATCTGGTGCTAAGATAGGTACGACAAGAGGATCTTCTTGTAGTCCCAGATCTCCCATTTCTAAAGTCAAATAATTGAATTGTATTTGGCATACAACTATATGACATATTAGTAGAATGAATCTTCAAGGTCAGACACACACATCAATTCAAGATTTACAAGTACTGAAATTTAGATGTACCAAAAGAGAACAGTAGAAAAAACAACAATGTTTTACCAAATAGGGTTACATGACGTGTATAACCCCTACACAACATGTTCCATTAAGATTTTAACATGGTGTGTACCTCTGCCAAACCTGGTAATGTAACACGCATACACACCATGTGTTATTTCTCAGACACCGCATGTACTTATATTTTTATGTCCTTCCAGAGTTCCTCTACATGCAAAAACCACACGGTTCTCCCCTAGATAACACTACATGGTCTGTTCACACTACACATAGTGTGTACCAATTATTTTTTAACCACCCATGTTTTTAGTCATATGGTTGGAGACATGGTCAATGATACACGCCATGTAAGAATAGGATACAAAATGTACAAAATATGTTTTTATCCACCCATGACGTTTGTCACACAGATGGAGAAACAGTTAATTCCACACGAAAAGTACTCCCAGTACATGGAAGGTTTTACCAAATCATCCCAACCCAATGTCTCTTCTCACATAGTTAGTCACATGGTTAAAGACTACATGACGTGTACATACCATACAAAGAATATACTTATGAAAAGTCATTTCTTCCAGAACAGAAGAACAAATGGCGTGTTTTCATAATATCACTGGCTGTGTTGTCTAGGTTTCTGGATAGTAGGCCTCTGAAACTTCTCCAAAATCCCAAAAAAATAATTATTTTGTTCTAGGAATGAAATTTGTTTCCCTGGGATAGCCAATACTCCCACGAATAAATGTTTGGAATCCTTATTCATATCATAATCATTAAACAATTCAATTAATGATCATACATGATCCACCAAATTCTGATCCAGGAGGGCCCATAACACATCAATAACCAATGTTGTGCATCCATTAAAATGGAAAATTATATATTCAAATTCACCACCAAAATAGCATGCATTTTATCAGGGAATAAATCACAAAAACATGAATATCCAGAACAACACCTATAACAACAACATGTAATCAGTAATTCTCCATAAATTGGATAAAAAATGCATGACATGTGATCTGAAGAAAGTGACTATATGATGCATGATATGGCATACCCTCATTACATTAGGTTGCAATATAAATAGAACCTCAATAATATCAATTATTATAGCACAAAACATGTCTACCACCCAACATAGAAAACAAACAAACTATAATAATGGAAAATCAATAAAAAATTGCAATATTCAAGGTAGATTGGATTTCCCCTATACACAAGTTAGCTAATAAATGGAAAAACTAATTACCAACCACCAATTACTTCCCATCCCTTTCTATAGGATCCAAATAGTATGAAAAATAAGAAAAGAAACTCCTTTGATACATATGTGAAACATTCTGGTTACAGGGTCCGCCCAATGGTGCCCCATACTAGGTTGGTCACACGGCCTGAAGCGCATTTCCCAAAATACTAGAGGCTATTGGATAATAGTAAGTGCCTTGGGTGTAATGGTTGTGAAACTATTCCCTCATTGGAAAATTATGCACAACTGATTAAAAAATAATTATAGTAGTGGAAGAAATAATACCATACAACATGTAAATAGTGGAAGACTGAAAGTTAATTAACAACAAGAGAACATATATAGTGATGCAAGTCACATATGTATAGGAAAACTGCCAAACAAGTCACAATTTTGGAAATACAATACTAAACTGAAGTACTGAAAACCATAAATAAACTCCTACAGTGTCACAAGACTCATCTTGGTCCCATCCTTGCTAGCTCCATAACAATCAAGTACCTAATGTAGAAGGGAACTTTCCATTTTCTATATCTGCAACAATATAATCTATTTGGGTCCAAAAGCATGACTCAAACAAGGTAGAGATGAATCCCAGTAGGTATCTACCAAAAGATACATGCCTAACTTTCAGTGAATATATATATAGTAGAAAATATACATAAATGAAGAAACAATTAGGAAGTACTCAAATGTAAACAATATTATAGTTTTAAATTACATTAATTTACATTTATTAATTATTCAAGACCTTGAATAGAATAACTTCAGGATCTAGACTAGGTTCTGTATCACCCCATACAACCATAAAAAGTAGACGTCTCAAAATACCTTATAATGATAATGTAACATCGAGTCCAAGCTTGTTCTTTGGTTTGTCAGACTCATCACCATAATACAATCATTTCAAAAAAACCCTTTGGGAACGTCCTCATAGCCTAACCCCCCTATTTTAACATATCCTCACAAAAATAATAACAACAAACCTCTAGGAAATCACACATAATCTAGACCCCTGGTTTTTCAATGTTGTAATCAAATACAAATGACCACCTGGGTAGTTCTCACAGTCAATACCCCTTAGTCTGTATAACAAAAAAAAAGTATAATGACCCTCTCGAATCATTCAAAGTTAATGGTCTATGCTTTAACATTGAATTAATGATGACCCTCTTGGTAACTCTCAGATTATAACACCTATGGTCAAGGACCCATGGCATCTCTCACAGTCAATACCTCTAGTAAATTATAATAACAATTCATAATTTAAAGACCCCACTTTGGGAATCACTCATAGTCAATTTCCCTTGTCATAATTTCATAATGAGAAAAACATGCATCTCATATAAACAAATAATGCATTCTAACAAGACTAGGATTTGAAATAAAGTATCCTAACATGATTTCTAGACCCAACGACCATAACCAAATCAAACATGGGTAACACCTCCACAATCAAGGTAATAAACCTTATTCATAATCAATATTCTTTTTTTAACAAACAAACCTTATTTGACAATAAACATGGTTAAATTACAAAATAAACAAACCCTAAGCAAGGGTATTTAACACAACAACTTATATAACTCAAAGACAAACTACATTAAGGCACGAACCACCTACCACAATGTTGTACAATGATCAATCTTAAATGTTGTCCCTTGAATCATCATAGAATGACATAGATCTAAAAAAATGTCAAAAAATCTCAACCTAGAAAAACATTAGAGAGAGGAGGAGATATTAAAGAAGAAGGTAGGACTAACTTTTTCGAGTCCAACGCACCCACCTTAGTTTGATTTGCGAACAAATGACATATCAGTGGCATGGGGAAGAATCATCACTCTCGGACACTCATGGACAAGAATAGGTTAAAATAAGATGAATATGATGATTAGATGTGACCCCAGTTCATTTAACAAAATAAAAGAAAAAGTACATGACATGTTCTTTAAAGATACACAATGTGTATTGGCTTTTATCAGGTCCCACATTATTCCACCCTACAAAGTCATCACACGACCGTTTATACGGCCATAACATGGTTTGGATGCGATGCTTGAGTAAACAATGTGTACAAGAAAGTATATGGCGTGCACTCTAAAAATTCTCGTTCGTCCCTTTTTTCCTCTGAAGAAAACTAAAAAAAGGATCCATACCAAAAAAGATGATACAAGTTCTTACATTTTTCAAGATTGTTGAATTGATTGATCCTTCACGGGGATATTAATTTATCTTGTTCCAGTGTATTACAGTAAATATCACCTCTAGGTAAATATATTTGGTGCAATATATAGTTGGTATCATATGATGTTTGGTGGAACATTTGGAACTAGATTTTAAATAAACATAACAAACATGATATTTATGATAATCCCTTTATGTATTTGAGAAATTTTAACATAATATACATTTTTATTTTATATCTCAATATTAATAATTATTTTGAGATAACTCAGAGTCTTATATTTTTTAGAAATGGTGGCTATCATAAGAAATGGAATCAAAACCCATAGTCAATGTAGAGATTAACCTACCAAGTAATCTAACATAAATAGTGTTGGAGTTGAGAAAATCATGGCCATATTTGGGCATATGACATAATTTATTATGAAAAATATTTCTAATATTGAATAACATGTTTCTTAATAACATGATTCACTTATATTGGATCTATTTATAGAATATAAGTCCTTATATTTTAATATAACTACTAATCCACTAGTAGATAAATAATGGATTAAGTCCCATGAAAAGATATTTCTAGTATTCTGAAGTAATGAAAGGGATAATTTTATTTTGGATGTGTATTTTCTAAAAGGAGATAACAAAAAATGGTTTTTATTAATATATAATACATGTATGGTATAATAAATAAGACAAATGGAATAGAGTTACTTTAATATGAAATTTCTTTAAAAATACTTTCCTCAAGAACGATGAGATGAAATTGATAAGAAGTTCCTCACATTGAATAATAATGATGGGGTAATTGTTATAGACCATGAGGATAACATTATATGATTATCTAGGAATTATAAAGACTGTATACCTAATATGGAAAGATATTTTGGATGTTTTCTTCAATATTAAGATGATTCCCCAAAGTGAACTATTTTCTCAACAAAATTCATCATATGGTGATATACTATCAAGTTCCTTAAAAATGGAGAAATAATTATAGAGATATCACATCCTCAATTGGAATGAAGAAATTAATATTATATCTTATAATTATATGAAATTAAATTTATTAATCAGGAAGAAATTGAAAATGGGATTTCCAACATTTGACAATTATTAATGAGAACACCCATGTACTTTCCTAATGGGAACAATAGTCAGTTTAAAATGTGGATAACATTGTTAATGGATCATGGATGAAAGATAAACACAGAAATTAATACTGTATATTTGTTTAGATATAAAAATATTTTGCATTATTCAAACTAGTATCCCATGTATAAACCCCCCATAGAATAGACCAAGGGGAGAAGCCTAAGATTATTTTATTACTATAGTTAGGGGTGGAGTTCCTAATTTTGTGGTTGTGGGTACATTGATCTTATACTATACATTCTATAATGGTTTATTTGATTCTATATATTCACACAGTTTAATATCTTCTATGTTTTCCAATAATATTATGTCATCACAAATCACTCTAAGATGTGATTTATCAAAAAAAACAAATAGAGGGAGTATTATTGTAATAAGGATATATCCATATGTTATAATTATGATTCATAAACAAAATTTATTTCAAAAGATAGTTATCATTCTTATTATGGATTCAGTGTAGTATTTTGTATTTATTGAAATTTAAATTATAATGAAAAAAATTATTTCCATAAGAAGGAGATTATGATTTATGAAAGAGATGTGGAATCCCTTATCTTTATAGAGGAACCATCATAATCTAAGATGTGTAGAGATACTTCTTCTATAGCTGTTATTAATGAAATTTATATAGAAAAAGGATAAAAAAACCTACTAATGGGAAGGGTATCCATAGAAATGAGGATATACATAATTTTCAAGAATATATTAATGAGTTTCCTGAATAAATTTATATGAATCCACCTAAGCATAAAGTTTAGTTTCTATTGAAATAATCCTTGATACAAATACTATATCTAAACCTCCATTTATGATAGTTAATGTGTAATTTGTTTAACTAAAGAAAAAAACATGGGATATATTTTATACAGGATTTATATGCCCTGGTTTTCTCCATGGGGATACTCTTTTCTTTTTATAAATAGTAAAGATAGATCTTTAAAGTTGTTCATCGTTTATAGGGTGATAACTACTGTTACTATAAAGAAGAAGTATCATTTTACCTAATGTTATGTCTTTGATTAACTTCATAGAACAAAATATTTTACAAATATCATTCATAAGTCTTGGTATCATCAACTACGAGTAATGTAATAAGATATTCCCTTGAAGACATTTCAAATGAGTTATGTACCATAATAATTTATAGTAATTACCAACGGATTGACTAAAACACCCTATGTTTGTTTGGATTTTTTTTATAAGGTATTCAAGGAATATCTCAACAATAATATTATAGTACACACTGATGATATATTAAGGAACACTAATGAAATTTATGATCATAAGAGTCATTTATGAATCATTCCCGAGAAGCTTAGATAGAAAGAGTTTGATGTAAATTTTGGAAAATGATGTTTTTGGATTTTGAATATTTCTTTCTTAGCCATATTGTGTCTAAGAATAGAAATTCATTTGATCCTTTAATGAAAAGGAATTTATGGAAGGATGAAACCTAATGAATATAACTAAGGTATGTAGATTACTTGGATTAGTTGGTCAGTATTGAATATCTAATCAAATTTTTCTTGATAAGATGACCAATAATACAAGTCGTAACTAAAGGGGTTAAATTCATATGGTCCGAAAAATTCGAAAAATTGTTCAAAGAATAATATATTTTATTGGTCAATGTATAAATTTTTAATTTACCTCCGTGAAAGAATATATTTTTGATATATAGTGATCCATAAAATAAGGGATTAGGATACATCCTTATGTAGAATGAGATATTTTTTCCTATGATTCAAGGAAGTATAGGATCCATGAACTAAATTATGAAAAAAATAATCTTGAGTTTTCACCATTAATATTTGAATTGAGGACAATGATGTGTTTCCTTTATAGAGGAAGATGTTAAATATATAAAGATAAATTTTTTTATAAATACATCTTTTCATAGAAAGAGATTAATACAAATAAAATGTGACCGATATACCCACTCAAGTATTATTATTTATCAATAAAATTCCACTATTAGAAGAAAAATAATTAGGATGATACATTGAGTAGGAAAGATCCTATAGTCTTTTCAAAAAAATGGGGATTGTAAAAATAATATATTGTTGGATTCAATGAAGTTTTATATGTGAATCATCAAGGAAGGTAAGACATCAAATCTATTCCAAATTATTTCCAAAAAATACTTACTAGATAAAATAAAAATCTCTCATCTTTATGATAATAATATTGATAAGAAAATAAAATCCATGATTAATGGGAAGTAAGAAGACATCAGAAATCAAGATAATATATTAAAATTATTTGTAGTATATATGTTCCATTCTTTACTATGCTAAAAAGATACTTATTATATGAATCTCATAACATTAATTTCTATATATATTTAGGTATCACCAAAATGTATCATGAATTGAAAGAATTATTTTGGATGGATACTATGAAATGATAAACCACAATAAATGTTTCATGATTCAAGGTTTTGAATTGATAAACTATGAAAGAAAATATCATAAAGGAGTCATGTAACATATACATATTCCTATATTAAATGGGACGTTGTAACAATGTAACTTTTAAATTTTTTCCCATATAATGCGAAAAATAATGATTCTAGATGGGTTATTATTGATCACCATATAATGTCTGCACATTTTTTTATAAGTTATGGTCTTCCTCTTAACCCCATCACAAATCTCTATAATAAACAATTTGTGAGCCTTCATGGTGAACCATTACTGATTTTCTATAAACACAATCCATTGTTTACATTAAAATTATATAAGAGTATTTATAAGTATCTCAATAACGATCTAAATTTGAGAACCATATATTATCCTCAATCTAATGGTTTGTTTGAAAGGACTATTAAAATATTAAATGATAATTTATGGTTTTCTTGATTGAATTTTAAGGTATGCGTGATCATTAATTACCTTGGGTGGAATCGAAAAATATTAAAACCTTTTATTCAAGCATTAAAATGTCACTATATGAAGCATTATATGTTAGGTGGTGTCATACTCCAGCATGATAGAATATGTTGGTGAAAGGAAAATTATATTCCAATATATCATGGAAGAGGAAACAACGAGAGTGAAGAATATTATAATTTATTTAAAGTCTTCTAAAAGTTAAAAAAATTATATGATGATAACATAAGAATTGATTTCTATTTTCATGTGAGAGATTATGTGTTACTAAAGTTTTCTCTATATTAGGGTGTCATAATGTTTAGTAAGAAAGGGAAATTGGGTCCTTGGTAAATATGGTATTTTGAAAATATATAATTCATTAGTGATATATATTATTAATTGGAAATTCCTCATGGCATATCTAAATTTAATGACATGTTTTCTGTCGAATTATTGATGAAGTATATTCCAGAACCACTTAATTTTCTCACCTCAGATGAAATTGATTTGAAACTTTATTTATCAAACCTTGAAGTGATGATCCGTGTTATTCATAATAGAGGACACATTTTTTGTAATTGGGATAATATTTTTGAAAGGATATATTATATAAATCATAAAATAAAATACGCAATGTGGGATCTTGAGGAAGTAATAATAGAGAACCTCCCATATTTGTTTGGAAATTGATATCCATAAAAAATTTAAAGATAAATATTTTGAATGGTGGTATAATGTGGAACCCAAGATTAAATTATACTGAATATACATTTAATTATGAAGAAAATACAAATAAATTAATATTTTAATAATTAATTGTATAGAATTTATATTTTGAAATGTTGAATAGGGCATATAAACTTACATGGTTGAAATTAGACTAGAATGGATTCTGGAAATTTTCCTACAGGAATGAATTTTTAGGAATAAGGAATAATTTGGTATTAAAATAATTTCAATTAATTTATAACAATTTATTAGAATATATAAAAATTAATCATTCATTAACAATTTATTGGTAATTTGGTAGTTTTTTCTTTCATAAAATTACTTCTAAGTGCACAATATAATTATAAATTAAAAAATTATCTACTGGTGAAGGATTTAAATGAAATTTTTTGATTATAATTTAAAATAACTAAATCGATATTCTTAATATTCTAGTTACTTAGAATAGAATTAGAATAAATTCATCACATGTTTCTGAAATGAAATTTTCAAAAAAATTTATCATGTTTTATTAGTTTTTTTTTAAATTAAATTATAACACTTAAAGGAATTGAATTTTATATAATGTGTTCAAAATTATAAATCAAAATTCTTAAAATGTGTAAATTGGATAATTTCAATTTTTTATAATGAACTTTAATCGAGGTAAAAAATAATTACTATGTTAATGATTCAAGTGGGTTAATCTAAAATGATAAAGTTTAAAATGACCTAAAACTTGTCTAAATTATATTTAGTGATCATGTTTATAATTCAAAACTCTAATATTTGACATTTTAGAAAAAATTATCACATAAAAAACTATTTTAATTTCTATATTATTTTATTATGACCATTATTTTATCATATATTTCATTTAATTCAAAAAATATATAATGTTTATTATAATCTAGAAATGTTATTTTTGATAAAATAATTCTCCATTTGAATAGAATTAAAATGATTATAAATATTTATTTATTAAACATGATGTCAAATTTCACCTTTTTTAAATTTATTCCATAAATGTTTTATTTTATTTTTAAATAATATCCACTACATGATATTTAAATTCATTTAAAAATGAAACTAATTTTTGAAATTCTCAATTTCATTATTGATTTTCTTTATTTCTTTGATAATTTTATTATTCTCTTAATTTAATTTTTTATATAATATAGTAACCTTTTAAATATACCTTAGTTTTGTATCATTCTAATAATATTGATCATCAAAACTATAACCATCACTATCAGAATCATAACAAGAACTTGACTCTAAATCCTCAACTAACTCATTTATATTAGTTTCTATAAAAACAATGTTTAGAGAACTCCTTGTTCACTTACATATTCACCATCGGAATCAAATTTAACTATGTATAACTATCCAGTATGTGTATATAACATTGTTTTTTATTTATTATACATTTATTGTATTTTTATTTTGTAAAATATTATTTTATGTGTTCTCTTTTTCCTATATTAATAACTATTAAGTTATAAAACATAATTATACTTACATGAGGTACATTTATTTTTTTAATCCTTTTGAAATTTTTTAGGACACTAATTAAACATTTAGTTTTTCTTTTTATTGTTATAAATACCTTTTAATATATTAAAAATTTATCAATTTTTTACATTATTTTGCATTCGATTCCGATTATATATAATTAAAATTTATATGTTATTTGAAAGAAATACATTTCATCATAGAAGTATCTTCTTACAAAATATTCATTAAATCATGTTCATGTTAAAGAAGTGATATGATAAGTTTATCCAATGTGTATTTACTTTCATAAATCATAAATGTTTTTTAATTCACTTTCATTGCTTAAGATCTTAAGTCTTTTTAAACAAGTAAAAGGTTCTATATTGTTTCTCAAAGTGAAATTTTTATATTTATAATTCCTCCAAATATTTGGAAAATTTTATTGATGCCTTAATCATCAACTATTTGGAAATATGGGTTCAACACTCAAAGAATTCAATGTTCGATTTTAATCATATTCTCTAAGCCAATTTGAGTAATTTGTCAAATATTTTAGATCTCAAGAGATCTATTACATGAAAACACATGGCTAAACACAATTATATAAGTAAAAAATAATTTTTTTATTAATTTATAATTTATATCATTCTTTACAGCATCAATTCCCAAAAAATTATCCATTATGGATTCATTTAGTTTTTATGGTTTTGTCAGGATTGACTAGTGTTTAATGTTTAATTACTTGAGGTGTACCTCCATTCTATATTTTAATTAACTATATTAGTTTCCATCAATGTGAGGTGGATTTTAAGGAAACTGTGCATCATTTATATTTATTGATAATACAATATAATGATCTTTTTTACAACAATTTTAGTTCTAGTTAAAGGTTAGAATAATCACATATAAACAACAGAATCTATCGAATATGTTCATCTTAATTTGTGTTTGATATTAGTAACATAAATAAGAAAAAAAACTTATAATTAAAATGGTTTATACTTTCATAAAGTGACACAGGGATCTCATACATGGATATTATAAATTTATATACGATTATTCATTACATTAAAAAAGCCCATTCATTAGGAGCATAAACTTTTACTGAATTTGGAATCATGGAGAACAATATTCTAATTTGGTGAAGGATCTTCAATGGTTACCAAAAATATCTTCCAATTTATTACTATTTATAGACACAACCGCACAAAAAATATTTCATTATAACTTGGGGAAATGAACCATAAAAAAGGGTGTGCTCGGATACTCAGTAAGTGTAAACACCAGAGATATCAAATCTATTATCACATAAAATTATACAATAAGAATAAGGGTATATGATAATGATAATAACTTATGATGTTCATACCCAACCTTCAATAAGCCATAAACATGAGTCATAGAATATTGATTGGTAGTTCATAAGACATGAATAATAAGGGAATAAAAGAAAATTATCCATGAGATCATAACATGGGAATATGAAATAGATTTTTTGAATACACATATGTATATAAAATCTTATATAAATTATTCTCACTAAGAAATTCATAACATATTAATAGTAGGATAACCACCCATGTACCAACTTTAGGAATGGGATGACTTCATGTAAACCCATGTTAGGTCTTCGTATAACCTCCCATGTACTCTCCTTTTCTGTGGATACACCTCCTGGGATGGTCACACCCCATCCTTTGTGTTATTACTTTCCCCATAGTGGAATGGTTTCATGAAAAAAAAAATAATGTTTTTAAAATTTAACTCCCAAGACTATCATAGTATAGAAATTACCTTATTGAATCATTTTCACTCCCCATTATAGCTCTTTTATACTGAAACAAGTTTACTCCCCATTCCAGACCAATCTTACTAAACCAAGTTCACTCCATGCTCTATACCTATCTTATTAAATGAGTTATCTTACCTTTATATCCATATATATATAATGATATATTTAACTTAACCCAATGAATTGGTGGTTTATATATGTCCCACTCATCATAGTTATAATGTAACCATCACCAAATATTAAAGATCGCATATATATGTTCCATAAGACTTTAAAACATTAATCACATCCTAACTAATGAAAGCAAATTATTTTCATAAAAATTTTATCATAAAATAAACTAGTTTACCAATCATTTCCTAATTTCATCAAATCATAACTCATAGAAAAATAAAGTGGTATTATTAGAATATTATCATTGTATAACCCATATAAGAGAAACACGTTTCATTAATATATTTTCAACAGAAACCATCCAGGGAAAGAATATGAATGGTATACATGAGTCATCTACATATAATGAAATATGAAACACCAACATATGTCATCTAACAGGCAAAATAATTTTCATAGATTAGTTAATACAATTCGTTAGAATAATAACTTTTCATTATATTTTTTTTAGTATAATATTTTTTTATAAATCCAATTCTCTGAAAATAACATCGAAAGATTATCATGTAAGATTTTAAAAATAATTTGAAATATCTATTTTCGGAATTATCATTTTATATTAGGAATAATGTTTTTAAAACATTTATATAATACATGGTTTTGAATGAAAAAGTGTTTTGGGCCGAAAAGACTATTTTTCATAAAAATTATTATTTTGAACAATTGAGTACATAAAGAGAGGAAACTAAAGGGGAAACATGGATTAATTGGGAATAACTAATAAATAATCAACATAATGAGTTTCTTGAGGGTTGGATTGCAATATTTTACTATCATAATCATAATAATATACAATCTTGATAAATGGTGAGATTGTAATCATGCAATATTTACCACTTTGGTAAAATTGAAACATAAGGCATATAAAATAATCCTATTAAATGAAACCCAAAATGTCATAAAAATTATTTTATTAATGATATAACATTTATAATAGAATGTATATACCTATTATAGAATAATATAGGTTCAAAACATAACATATGTCCCAAAGAAGGAAAATTGAGACAAAAACCCCTTATCAATTTGTTATCTTTTGAATTGCATACCAAATGAAATTAGGATCCTAATATGGATATACAAATCTCCAAAATTTTAATGATATGAATACTAATATACCTTAATTTTCATTATATACAACACCTAAAAGAAACATGTGGTGAATATGGAATGTGTCTCATAGAAACAAAAAAGTCAGAAAATATTTGTTACCTTAAGTATTGACTTCCATCATACTAAGTAAAACCTATTGTATAATAAATATAAGATTATTTTATATATATTAATTTAAAATATTCATATATTTCATACAATATATGTCTTTTTAAAAATCATTTATTACCTTTTTATTAACAATTATATGCTAAAGTTATGTTTTGGGTAACTGCAACATTATTTTTTGTATATGTTTTGATATGTTATAAATTTGGTCGTATTAATTTGATAATGGTTACATAATATAATGAATTATTAAAATGATATAAATATTAAATATATTCAGTATATATTTATTTATAATAATCCTTAAAATCTAGTGATCGAAAATACCTCATTCATAGAGACAGTAGGCCGTATGTACGCTTGAACACTATTTTTCATTTTTTTTGTTTGTATAAAAGAATGAAAAGTAAATTATATATATATATATATTATGATTATATAATAATTTTTAATTAATTAATATCAGAAATTTTTATTTAAATCATTCTTAAAACATTCATTGAAATTCATCAACAAATCACATCGCCTGGTGAGGTGGTAGTTCACCGTAAACATGAACAACTATATTTTATTCTCACACAATGGATATTATTAAGGTATTTTTGATATAATATTTATAATTTATAAAAATTATAACTATATATAAATATAATATCTGAATAAGAAATCCACCAATATTACCACCCTTGATTGGTGGTGATGGAAAAATGAACAATATCGATTTGTGAGGGGGTAATATGATGTACATGCAAATGATGAATTCATGACACATCTAATAAAAGTGGATATGGTTTTAAGTCATTTACGTAATGTAATTGAATCCCAGTATATGGAATATAATGATATTATTATATACTAATAATTAAAATTTATTGGGGGAGGTGGGTGTATGAAGAAATAAAATAAAAATGCTCATTGATGAGTGCTACATCTTTTTCAGATATAATCCTTAGTAATGCACTAAAATACTTCATATGATAGATTTATTCCCAAAATAATCATATAGGATTAGGGGAGGGATATTTTTATTTATTATTTTTGGTCTACCCAAATGGCTATATATGTGTGACGAAGTGAGGGTAGTGTGTTCCCTTATCTAATTTAAGAGAAATTGTATTTTTTTAAATACCCAAAATTATTCACAATTGCGTGGTCTCTCTAACCTAATTGGAATAGAATATTGATTAATAAAATATTTTAGTAATGATGTGGTCTATAAACCCTTCCACAACATAAAAATAGTCAAAATTCTATCATTTTATTCATTAGTCTTTATATTTACTCAATTTTATATTTTTCTATTTTTACTGTGGTAACTTGTATCTTTTTATTTACCTAGATAATATATCCTAGAAGGCTAAAATTAAAAATTTATTTATTAGAAAATTTATACCAACATATTCTAAATATTAAATCTAATTCATTAAATTAAATTTATATGTGTATGAAAAGTTAATTTTAATAAAAACACATGTAATACCCAACACCCTATTTTAACCTTAATCGTTGTAATTAATATTAATTAATTTCTATAATAATTATTGTAAAAAATAAAAATAAAACTATTATACAATATAAATTACCATTTTCAATAATATGGAATCCATTTATCCAAATTCAATTGACATAAGTGGTATAATTTAATTTACAAATAATTCCGCAGATGCATCAATAATGTTGTTTTTAAAGAGAAAATGGTCAATGATAGAAATGATTTTATATAAAACATTAATATGAAAATTATTAATAAAAATAAAATTGGATTAATGAATATAAAATTCATATAATTTTATTTGTATTTTAGTTTTATATAATATTAATCTTCATAAATAATTTTGATTAAACCAAATTTTCCAATTAAAATTCATTATTGATTAAAAAGTAAACATTTTTATAGAAACCCAAAAATCCACCCTAATATACTTTTTAAATTATTTTTTAAAAATAATTTTTTATTTATAAAATTAATTTTATAAAATTTGAAGAAATTATTTATAAATTATGTTCACAAAGAGAGACTAAATAGTCTCTTATAAAAAATACTTTTTTTACAAAACATTTGATTTTATTTTAAATGATTATTATTTGATTTCTAATAAACAGTTATGTAAAATAATGTGTGTAAACTATATCTTTATAATAAGTTATTTCATCCTATTAATGTCCTCATCCAAATTTCTTGGTCCTATATGAAATAATAATATATTCTCTTCTAATTAAACATGATCTTACATGTAACACAAGCTATTAATGAAACTGGTTTTTGCTTGTAACACAACATAAATAATTGTTTCATGTGTCATAAGGTAAAATTTCTATTTCATGAATATAATAAATAAAATAAATTATATTTATTCAAAAAAAATTCCTAAGAACTTGTGTTGTTACATTCTACCCCCCTTAAAATGAATTTTCCCAAGAAACTGATCCCTGTCATAAAAGGTTTAACACTTTAATGTTACATTCATAGACACAGACATCATAAAAAGAGTTAATAAAAAATCCTAGAGAAAAATAAAAACATATATGTGAAAAGATCTTCTATAATAACTCATATTAGGTTTCCAAATAGGATAACATAGGTGGGAAGTGAAAACATGGACGTTTAAGAGAAAACTAACACCCTAATACTGATGGAGAGCAGTTGAAAGCATGATCAACATAAAGTTGATGATCAAAAATCAATTAATAAAATGGGATTGAAATGTTTCACTAATATCATAAAAAATGATGAAATTATGATTTTTTTATTTCAATACCCTTTTCCTAATTTTTTAAAATTTCCATGATAATACATACTTACTCAAATTAATTATATTTCATAAGAACAATATCACCTTGTGGTTGTGCCATGTTCAATTTACACTTCATCTCTTATGATGTTAAATTTAGGACAATTTTCTATGCATAAATCACTAATGTATCATATGTTCTTTAATGATAATGATAACTCATTCTGTTTATCATTAGTTATCATAAAAAAATGGTTATCAATGGTTATCCAATATGTATAAATCTTCGTATGTTGAAATAGAACATTGATCTCTAGAAACTCATTCAATGTTTAATATTAACCATTTCATAAAAGGTTAACCTTTTTACCCTTTATAAAGTGAAAATCTTGGACTTTAGAAATCAAGTCACTAAATTTCTAAAAATCATCTAAACATTGATCCCCAATATATCTTATAGTTCTCTTTATTTACACATACCAAACATGTGAATACGTTAATATTTATTCTCTTGAAACATAGTAATAACCTAAATTACCATACGACCTTATTAAAAAAAATATATGATTCCTCATTCCTCTATAAAACATAGATTATTTGATATATTCCTTAAATCCAATATTTTTGTAAAATCTATAAATAATAATATGAACCACTTTATCAACAAGTATTTTATCAGTTATGAGGTCATCAATATTATTCAATTTACATTATCCATATTAGTCTTCTAGTTATCAAAAATGAACACCATTTTATCATCCTAAAAAAGATGTTAAAAGATATCCTCCTTTGTCAAAAAATATAACCTTCCCATTAAATTGTTTTATGGTAATCAAACCATTCAACACATTATTTAAAATACTTAATGAAAAACACTTATCGTGAAGTCCTTATATATTCTATATTTCATGAATTCCAATACCAAAACACTTTAATTATTCCACACCATCCTTAATCCATTAATTAGGCTCCACAATATTATTCCTCAATACCTATTTACTTTCATATATATTTCTTATTCTCCTCATCATCAATAGAAAAAACCATTAGTCATACAACCTTGTTGATTATCTTTATGATATTTACCCATAGGACCTAAATTTGATGAATTCCCTTAATTTCCAAAATTAAAACATTCATTCATTGATAATACCCTCGAGATACCAATATTCCCATCAATTGATTTGACTATAATTATCATTTCTTCCTTATAAATCACCGAATTTGTGTCCTTTACACCTAAAACATTTTTTCATTCATTTGAGACATTCCATTAAATGATTTTTCCCACATATAAGAGGCTTAATCTTCATTCCTATATGGTCTCCTCCAAAAAAACTCTCAATTAACTCTATCTTTGACATCATTTGTGTGTCCTAGAGTTCATTAATTTAAATATTTTTAATCATCTATCGTGATAACTAATTAGTCATAATCAAAATATCATTCACTCTAGTCATAATATCAATTGGTTTCTTATAAACACATTTTCTATAGCATTAAACCATTTTTTTAGTTCCCACCATTAAATAACTCTAAAATTCATAGTATGAGAAACTATAATCTTGATGGGGAACCACCTAATCATGAATACTCACTTATAGGTTATTTAAATCATGAAAACGTATTGTTTAATATATGAAACCTTAGTTTTATCAAATTTTATTCACATTTATCTTTTATTTAAATCCTTCATGATGGTTTATTGTGATTTGGTGAAATTTCAAAGCATAAAACCAAGGAGTGTGTAACCTGATTGGTAGAAAGGCCCATTGTTATAGACTAGTTCTCCACTGAGACTATCTCAATATATTTTTTAGGGGTTTTTATCCCTAGGTACATATGTTCTAGATACACATCCACATATTGTATCTTGATAAGGATGTATTTCTTGGAACCCACTCTCTATATCTTTTAAAAAAAATATAATATTAACTCATCCTCAGAATTGTTCTTAGTGACATCCCTAGATATATACTTTGAAATATCCCAAGTGATATCACTTAGGTTAATTCATCATAGTCTCTAATGATTAACTAAAACTATACTTTGATATCATCTATATTAACCCATTATTATCATACATGGTTATTACAAATTTTTGGAGGAATATTCCTTACATTATAAAAACAAACACCTTGTGACAAAATAGTTTAGTGCATTTGAAAAAAATATAACACAATTTTGTAATCTAGTGAAAGTTATTTATTGTTTCCCTAAAATACCTTCCCATTAAGAACAATTAATAGATATATCATATAGAAAATAATTCTTTATAACATAGGGAAATTAAACCTGAGAAAGGGTGAGATCATATGAAAAGCAAGGATAAATGAAAGAGATGTCAATATATAATCATATAAAATCATAATATAAGCCTTATTTTATATGATAATGTTGATAACTTATGAATTTTATACCTAACCTATCATAGATAAAAAACACGAGTCTTGGAATTAGGATTGGTAGTTCATAAGACATGAATCATATGTGACTCAAAAAACATGATCCATGAGATAAAAACATTAACATAAGAAATATATTTCTGGTACACACATAAGAATATAAAATCATATGTCAAGGATAACCAACAATACATTCATAAAATATTATTCTAAGGCTAAATACCCATGTACATTTTTTAGGATTGGAATGACCTATTGTGTGCCCTCCTTTAGGATTGAGAGAACTATTTGTGTAACCTATTTTTTAGTAGCTAAACCTCTGGGTGGGACACACCACCATCCCCCGTGGAAGAAATACCCTCATTGTGTATTGGGTTCACTCCCTAAACCACCATTTTAGTCAATATTAAATCATATGAACACCATAGTGGAAAAAGTCCCTTACATAATTATCTTCACTCTTCGTTTTAGCTCTGTATTACTGAACTGAGTTCAATTGAGGTTCCATCCCTATATTACTGAACCAAGTTCACTCCTCATTCCAGGAAAGTCTAATAGAGCCACGTTTACTCCCCATTATATCCCTATCAGTCTCATTTGATAGAAATCCTAAACCAAAGCATTGGAGGGAAATATAGGCTCAACCTACCTTGGTTATAACATAACCACTGTCACATAATAAATATCATAAATATATGTGCTTCAAGATCACAATGAATTAATCATATCATAACTAATAAAATGAAATTAGTTTCTTAACAATTTCATTAGAAAATTACCTGGAATCAAAATCATTTAATCATTTCATAAAAGCATAAACTGTGGAAAAAGAAACAACTTTCATCAGTATATTATCATGCTATAACACATGTAGTGGAAATAGAATTTATAAACATCTTGTCATCATTAACCATTCAGGGAATGAATATGAAATTTATATTTTCCCCATATCCCCCATAAGGAATATTTAATACCAAACTATGCCATATTATATTGAAAATTAATTTTAAAGGCCATTTGAATCATTTATTGAGGAAAATAGATTTTCTATTAAAATCATTTATTTAAAGCATAAAACTTTTTGAAAATTGTATTCTTTGAAATTTAACATGAAATATTATAAAAGAATATATAAAAAATAATATATTTTTTTTGGAAATTATCATTACTACTTTGAAAAAAACCTTCTAATTTTTTTTAAATCATTTATATAAAACACAGTTTTGAATGAAAATGCACTTTGGACCAAAAATAATATTTTCTATAAAAACATTATTTTGAACTCTTGAGAATAAAAATAGAGAAAAATTAAGGGAAAAAAATGTCTTCCCATGTATTAATAACAGGATAATAAAATTCATGAGTTTTTTGAGAAATTGATAATAATAGTTTTCCTACAAAAAATAGGCATAAATAATCTCTCTAAATGATGAGATTAGAATCAGGAAATCGTTTCAACTTTAGAAACTTTTAATCATAATAACCATGAAATAATAAAATCTAATGATACTTAAAATATCAAGATAATAGTGATATTAAAGAAAAAAAATGTCAAATTTTCAGTTGATACACATCGAATATTAATATAGGTGCATAACATAACTTTTGTCCCAAATAATGAAAATTGAGACAAAAATCCCTTATCAATATATTATCTTTTTAACTGAAAACCCCATGAAAGAGAGATAGTCATAGGGATATGTAAATACCCATGATATTAAGGATTATAATAATAATTTACCTTATTTTTGGTATATACACCACACAAAAGAAACATGTAGTGAATATGGCACATGCCTAATAGAAAAATAAAACTGATACATATATCCCTTACATTAAGTCTTGAATTCCATTGTACTCTGTAAAAACTACATTATAATAAATAAGAGTTTTTTATACATATCTTATAGAAACATATTCATATATATCATATCTTATATGAATTTATTATGATATTTTCTTACTCATTTATTAATAATTATATGTTAATGTTACATTTTTGATAATAACCATTTTATTATTGTATATGTTTTGATTTTTTTAAAATATTGGTCCTCTTGATTTGATCATGGTTACATAATATATATAATGACAAATATTTTATAAATATCATAAATACTCATTATATATTTATTTATATTATTCCATATAATATTTTCATAAAAAATACACTAGTCATGGAAATGGTAGCCCGTATGTATAACAGAACATTGTTTTTCATTTTATTGTTTGGTTGAAATAAAGAAAAGTAAATAATATATATACTATCATTATAGAATTTATTTTATTTTATATATATCAAATTATTTTATCAAAACACTTCTTAATCTATTCCATGTAAATTGTTAATGAATCACATCATTTAGTGATGCGATAGTCTACCATACACATGAACAAAAATATATTATTCCAAAAAATGGAGTGTATAATGGTATGTATGATATAAACAGAGGATTAACATAATCACATTATAAACATGTTATATATTATATATAAACAACAAATACATCATTATTATCAAACTTGAGTTGTGGTAATGGAAACACAGACGATATCAGTTTGCGAGACAATAATCTTTCGTACACAAGACCTGTGATTTTGTAACACCTTAGATTGAATTAGAGATAGTTATATGATACGAAATTAATAAAATAATAATATATTATTTAAAATAATTATGATATTATATAATTAAAATATAAATACAATTGTATAGATTGAAGGATGAAATAAAAAAAATCTTGTTGATGAACGCTACCTCTTTTTTAGGTATCTCCTTTAGGTTGTACTATAAATTTATTAGTATGGATTTGTTCCCAAAATAATTATTCTAGGATAAGGATATGGAAGGCTGAAAGTAAATATTTTAGGTATTTGTTTTTAGAAAAATCTCTTGAGAGGTGTGGAGATGTGATGATAGTGAGTTCCCTTTTATAATTTAGGAGTGACATTTTTATGGATGCCGAGAAGAATTCACTATTAGGATGTATCTCTTATCTCACGTGCCTAGAAAATTAACCAAAAATTTATATTAACTATTATTTTCTCAATAAAAATCTCAAACAGAAAAAATAAATGAATTTTATCATGTTATTACTTAGTATTTAAGCTTAATTAGTTTTACCTTTTTTTAAATGTTTACCATGGTAACTTGTGTATTTTTATTTACCTTAGTAATTTATAATTTAATAATAACATAAAAATGATATCTTTTAAATACGATATAAAAAATTAACATTAATTGTAATTCCAATTCAATAAATAAAAACCATATTCATGTGTGAAAAATTAATTATAATTTAAAAGCATGTTTTGCAAAAACCCCAATTTTAACCTTAATTATAGTAATTAATTTTATTTTCTTTCACTAATCATTATAGTTAAAACAAAAGTTAAGCATATTATATAAAGTAAATTATGATTATTATAAATATTTAATCCAATTATCCAAATATCATTCATCGGATTGGAATAAATTAATTTAAAAATAATCTCACAAGCACATCGAGAATGTGTTTTTTTAAAGAGAATGCGTTTAGATCTTTGAAAAAATTTCATATCAAAAATAAATATTAAAATTACTAATATGACATAAATTGAATTAATGTATATATAATAGATCAAATTAAAATTTAAAACTAATATAAAATATTATTTAACTTTATAAATAGTTTAGTGGAAAGTATATTTTTTTAATTAAAATTGAATATTTTCACTATTCATTAAAAAATGAAACTTTTCTGAAAAATAAAAAAAATGAACTATAATATAATTTTGAAAAATTTATTTAAAAAATAAATTTTATTTTATCAAATTCATTTTCAAAAAGTGAAACAATTAATTAAAAATTATGTGCGCAAATCCTCGCAAAAGTATCTTTTGGAAACAAAAAACATAGTATTAAAGAAAACTGTAACTAAACATTTAATAGATTTTAATTTTATTTAAAATCTATTTTAAAATAAAAAAAATGTGTCTAAATATATATTTTCATAATTTAGTTAATACTTTTTATGTCCTTTATTCCAATGGAAAAGTGATTTCTTAAAAAACAATATATTGTCCTTTAGTAATACTCGGTCATGTGTGTTACATAAGTAATTGAGGAAACATGTTATTATGTGCAATATAATCAAACTCAAGTTTGTGTGTTGAAAAATAAAAACATGGTGTTGTTTTTAATTCCATCCATCAAAGAAATTTTTTTTAAATAATTCATAAAAAGTCACAGTGTTACATTTGATAGAAAGTTTTAGGTCAGATATAATTGTGAAATATATTTTGGAGGGGTAGGGTGAATAAAACAAATTTAAAAATTAAATTTATGGATTAATAAACTGATGATTTATCATATTCAATTAATTTAGTAAATTAGTGGTGAAAAGATAAAATATAGTACAAATGAATTTTTTAAAGCAGTTTTATCAAAAGTGGAACAACTATACTCTTATATATTTTTATTTTTTGAGAGATACATTTTGGAGAAACACAATTTTTGAAGGGGAATCAAAATTTATTTACAATTTACTTTTATAGTGAAATTATAATTAAGAAAACTATCTTTTATATGGGTATTCACAAGCTTATTACAACATTTTATTTAGAACACATGTGTCACACTATGAATGGTCCTCCAATTAGAATATGAGAGTTCCAACTTAGAGAAAATGAATTTTTTTTATATAAAATCATAAATATAAAGTAAGAGAATGTGTGATAGATAAGAAGAAGTGTTATATATTATTGAAATTAGGATGACATAGAAATATAAAAAAGGAATCATGGGAACTGATTTTTGAGTACTGAATTTAATCATCTTATTAAGGTATAAGTAGTTAAAATTGTTTAGGTGTAACCCTTGAGGGATCTTCAAGAATATAAGAGAAATGATTTCATTACAGAATTTCAAAAAACATCATAATATCAAATCATAACACTTAAAAATATGAAGAGTTAAATCTGTATAAAAAGTGATTTGTATTAGTATAACGGTAACAATATTTTATCATATATCCATCTCCCAAGAAGTGTTATAACTTATTTAAAAAAATAAAAACTCAAAAAAATCGAACAATTAGATAGAAAATTGAAAATAAATATAATAGATAAAGAATCATCAGATAAACATATATAATATCACCAAATTACTATATAATATTGAAAACTAAGAATAATAATAGAACCTAATTTATAATCATTATTATAATTGTAAACAAACATTATAAAAATAATACAAGTAGAATGACACAAATGTCATATGTTTTCATTTAAGATCCAAAATTTAAAAACACACAGAATACATGCATTTAGATTTGAATAAATTTAAAAAATAACAAAACCTTATTAAATATATATATATATATATATAAATTTTTATAGTGTAATATGAATATAGAAACATTATAAAAAGTAAAAATAATAAAATGAAAATTTTGAGTTTCATGTTGTATGTTCATGGGTGAAATTTATAACAACTTTAATATTCATTTAAATATTTTTATAAAACTATAATACACTTCAAATAGGCTCCATATATTTAATATGAACTTTCAGACTCATTAAAATAATTTAATCACTTTTTATACACTTTTAGAGAATGAAAGGACCATGATAATTGGGAAATATAGGGAATTTGATAAAATAATATTTTCACAACAACATTAGGGAATGTTTACATTCATTTATGTTGGTAAAATTATATGTTAACATAATATTTAAATGTAAAACTAAATTTTCATACCATTATTAATGCTAAAAATAATTTTACCTAGGTTTTGTTATGATAGAATCAGATTTAAAAACCCTATAGAAGGGAAATAATAAACCCCATAACGTTTAAAAATAACTCCAGTAATGAAAATAGAAATTTTATACAGGTTGTTTAAGGGAAGAATTAATTTGTATAAATATAAAGATAATTTTAAACTATATGTGAAAAGGTACGTTTAGCTGTATATATGGGAAACTCGCATATGATAAAGCTCACGTTAGGGATGAAATTAGACATATGTAATGTTAATAAAAAGTTTTAGAAACGTAAATGTTGTTAAAAAATCTATGTAAGAGTATTTATAATACCAAATAATGGTAAAATATAATTTTTAAAGGATATGTGAGAATAAAACAAGGTTTTAAAAACTCACCTAAGGGTATAGAAAAACCAATGTAATGGGTAAGGGTACATAAAGTACATTTTAAGAATATTAAATATTTAAATAAATTTTATACATGAATCATAAAATTAAATAATAAATAGTAAAAAAAATAAAACATATTAATAAAATAAATGTTATATAATTATAACGTGAGTATATTTGAATATTTAAAAAATAAAACATATAAATAAAACATATAAACTCTCCAGCTTTAAAATAGTGATCTTCATTAACCATATGAATTTAGAAGAAATTAGGATCTCCCCTATGTAAGGTATATGAAATTTATTCATTTTATATAATAACACAATCACGATTATCCTACATAGTGGTCCTAGCTTTATGGTTTTTATAGGATTGTACTACTTAGTTTAAATATTAAGCTACACTATAAAATTGAACATTAGTATTAGAGAATCATCACTACACAATATTATTGAAATATAGTTATAAAATAAATAGTCGAATACTACTATAAAATAATGTATCTCATTGTATTTATGATATACATGAAATCATAATGGATTTTGTTTTAATACAATGTTATTTTATTTTGAGTTTAATGATAAATATGTGAATTAATAGTAAAGAAACACATTTATCCATGATTAATCATATGCATCCAGACATGTTTTATCTTAGTAAGTATCCTATATTGCTAGATTTTTCATACGCATATTCCTTATTATTCTTATGGGATCCAAGGTTTAGAGAGTTAATATAATTACATAAAAATTCAATACTATGAAGTCATTAAATTAATTTTATATAGTTATCTTATTAATATCACACGCAATAGAAATACATAATTTTTAATAATATACATATTCCCAATTAATCCAACATAGCACTGGTTGATTCCTATGGAGACATGTTTTACAAGAGATTAATATTACATAATAGTACTCATGATATCTAGAACCATGTAGAACAATCCTATCCAGAGGCACGCATAATGAGTTTATATTATGTGATCTATTCCATTCTATGGTTATTATCAAGAAGAGTAGTATTAATCTTATTCAGGACATGACTGTGCCACATTGGTTATTCTTTCATAGGTACAGACCAATGTGTTCAACTGTACATAATTCCTTACACTCTAGATTACTCTAACATATATTCTATCAAATTTTGTAATAACCTTTCTCTATTTTATCGTTTCACTACACTATTGTCAATTATTTTAAATATTGAGGCTAGTCATTAAATTAAATTCATGTTAAAAAATGTGATTTTTCTAAAATTCAATAATAATTTAATAAAAAAATTATAGAGTATTTATAAATTACGATAAAATATATTTTTTAATATTTATCAATTTATAAAATTCTTATACACTCATGAAGTTATTAAAATTTTCCTATAATTAATTAATTAGTTTTAACCATTTATAAAATAAATATACTATAAATATTAAATTCTAATATTAAATACCTTTTTAGATCATACAGAAAAAATTATAATTTAGAAATAATATGTTTACATAAACATTATTATAGATCTATATTAGATGGTAATAAATTTGAATATAATTTAGAAGAATAAATGTGTTTGTATTTAAAATTACGATTTTTTAAATAATAATTTGGAATTGTTCAAATTAATGGTATTATTTATGAAATTATTTAACAAACATATAAAATTAGTTTTAATGATTGATTTAATCATTATTTAAATAATTATAAATCAAGGATTTTTAGATTATAATATTGTTTAAATTACATGTTTAGATTATAAAATGTTTATAATTCATTTAATATTAAATATTTTATGTAAATTCAATATTGTGAATAATATGAAGGTGTTCATATTGAAAAAATTAAATAAAATCTATTTATATTTATGTAGTTATAGAATTTATATAATGATTAACCATATTAAATGGTGTATATAATTAACATGTATTGACAAATTATTAAGAAATAGTGTATGTGATGTTTAAATATTTGAATTGTTCACTTATTTAACATTTTCCTGGTTTATTATTCATAATAATAAATGTCTTATATTATTAATTGTAGTATATTCTTTAGTTTAAGTGTGTTTAAAATTATTTTATTAATTAAAATACATTCATATTAGGAGTTTCATGCTATGCAAGATAGTGAAAATAGTTTTCTTTTACCTTTCTTTTAGCCAGTATCCCATTATGAAGTTGAATTAGGATGTTGATTATGATATATACATAAACCTAAATGGGTTTCATAAACCTTATGCATGGGATGAGATTGTTTATGTATAAATATAGTTAGCTTTTAATTTATTTTTCTAATATATGACTATGATCTATGAAAAAAGCCACACGTCATTTTGATTTGATCACATTTATATGTTGGAAGGAATAGATATTTCAAAATAAATCATTATAATAATGAACACATGAAAGGGTATTAACATTGTATGAGATGCAGTGATTCAATCCACATTAAAAATTAATAAGTGTATGAATTATTCTAAATTAATCACATGTCAAGACCCTAGTCTTTCAAATGGTATGTTATGCTAAAGAAGGGTATCCATAAATTATCTTGTGTAAGGAATGGTGGAAATTTATAAATCGAAGAGTTATATAAGAAAATAACATTGTGTGCGAAACCTTAAGAGTTACGATACTAGAGTAATAAAGTTATATATATCCATATAAAGGACATTGAAAAGTGTTAGTCTATAAATATTATATGAGTAATATTGGATAGGATTGGGATACTGTCCTACAAAAATAACTATGTGAGTAGAGGAACACAAAATTTGACTCATTACTTACTGAAATATGGTTCTTGTCCCACTAATTGTTATGATTAATTTAAAAATGTTATCATTTTAGTTGTAGTATATTTAATAAATATTCTCACTGAATGTTTTCAGAACATTATTTTAAAATGATAAAATGTTATTTTTTAGATAATAGAATCATAATTATTAAACATGTAACTAAAATTATTCGTAAAAACAAGAAACATAATGTAATAAACTATTAAGACTAGTGAATGTATATGATTTCTTAGGTAAGAGAAATTATCTGTGTTTATAAACCCCTTCGAGAGTTAACAAACCGTTAAAGTTAATTAAAAGATGAATTGAGATGCTTATGAGAAGTATAAAATGATTGAATTAATGTTTCAAAATAATTAGATGTGTATTGATCTAATGTACTTCAATATCTATTCACATGCTCAATATTATAGGATATTTTAATTACTTAGAAAGACCGTATGTTTTATTAATGAATGTTCTAGATAAGGAATTCATTTGATAAGAAATTATATATCAGAATTAATGAAATCTATAAAATATTACCAAATTTTTACAAAGTGTTGAAGATAAATGAACTGCACATATTATTTATAAGTTTTAGTTATGTATAAAGATTACATGTGAGAAAAATTTCAAAATTAAATTAGAAAATATTTTTGGTAAGCCCAAAAATTATTCTACTAGCATTACATCAAGATAATTTTAAACATGGAGTTATTTGGAAATAAGAGTAAATATTCAATAATATGTAATTACTTAAGACACTATAATGGGTTTTAAACTCCCTAGAATCTTAATGTCATGTGTCAAAGTTATAGAAATTATTTCGACTATTTCAAAGGGTATGTTATACAAACTCTAAAGTTTACAAATTTTTTATGTATAAAAGATTGTGAAATCAATGGAAGAGCTTATAAATATTGTATATTTCATTAAATATTTGCGGAAAAGAGTTACTGAATCCATTAATTAAATGATACAGAATATATCAACCTTAGAATGATAATATTAAAGGATTTGTACTCTCATATTATTTCGTTTATATGATGGGAATATATATTTTTTAACATGAGATACTATAAATAGATTTTCATTCATCAGTCTATATAAAAGTTTTGAATCATTGAATAATTTTAAAATTGGATTATATGAGATGATACTTTTATCCATAATTTTTAAAATTACTAGGAATAGAGATTCTAAGCTCATTAGTGGAATATATATAAGAATAAACTTATTTTTTAAAAATATCCCCATAAACATTGGATTCTATATATGATATATAAATAATCTTTTTACGAATACTTCCTTGTAATGAATTAAGTTCAATTTTTTAAAAACAAATGATTTTTTGTATATTATAAATTTATTCTAAAGGGAATTTGTTTATTAGTTGATATTGGGATTACTTTTGGACTGTAATAGTTTTAAAGATAAGAAACAATGATTATTATAGTAATGAAATTAATTTTTATTGTAAACCATTTTTTGGGGAATGTCAGTAAAGGAAAAAGTAAAGCATTAAATTTCATTACTGTAACAATGTGAATATAAAAAAAATCAAAAATAATGTTAAGATATGTTGGTAATGTTATAATTTAAACAGTTACAATATTTAGCAAGAAATTCAATGTAAACATTTATGGATATTTTGAATATTATACCTAAATTTTACGATTCTTTAAACTACAATCATTCATAAATGTTATTTTATAAATTTTTATGTGGGAGATTTTTAACAAATCGTCACATAGAGATTTGGTAGGAATTATATAGACTAGTAAAAAGATTAAAAAACAAACTAAGATAATAAAACCTAAGGACAGTCTTTCATATGTTTAAGGTGTTATTGGTTCTCTAATATTATTTTTAGGAATACATAAAAGTATTTATGATTATATAATGTATCATGTCATAAAAATTAAATGTTTAATTAATCATTAATTTAGTCAGGTTACACTTATATATGTTGATATATATTTCTTGAAGATAAGTCATAATTGACCTATCAATGTTAAACATTTATCTATCCCTAATTAATGTTCCTAATGATGTGTTCTAGGCTATAATGAAATGTTAAGGTCATAATGTGTATTGTTCTTGTATTAGAATAGAAAATATGCTCATGAGGCACATAAAAAGTTTTATGCCCTAGATGGACCATGATGTATACAGTTGAAAGTGTCACACAGTATGTATTAGGTAAACATGGTTTGAATGAATCACATTTTGATTTATTACTACTTCGGGTTTTCAGGATACCTATCATTTTAAACTTTTTACATTGATAACATTATTACACTTGAAATGAGTCTTAGAGAATAATGGGTGGGTAACTATGTTATTGATAAAGTCATTGGTTGTAGCTTAACCAACATTCAATTTTATTCTTGAATAAATACTATGGAATCGGGGCCTTCAATGGGGATAAACTAATGATGTTAAAATAACTACCAAGATGGTAAAAAATAGGTTCTTATCATATGAGTGAGGCACATGTGATGTGATTATCTATAAAGGTGGATGACATATGATGTATTAATTGACATGGTAAGTATACACTCAATGAATCAATAATGTCTGAGTTGGATATATGGGGTTACCATAATTTATTTCAAATAGCCCCCGATGTATTGGATAATGGGATCATATTAAAATTCATGCTTGCCTAAAATAAATATAGTGGAAAATTAACTGTAGATATATGTGTTTGATGGAGCTCACACTAGATACATTTATTTATTATGTATAAATGAAGTTTTTAGAGTCCAATATTTGTATATATTGAAAAATTCAAGAATTAATCTTTGTTGTCAATGCTTAAAAGGATGATATGGTGCCATTTCTTATTAAATAATTGGGGATTATGTTTGGATCAGAGAGAAACTCCAAAAATAAATTTGAGTTTATCCAAAATTATATTGGATGGTATTTGATAAGGTATTTCATATGGTTTGATACATGGTGAAGTTGATGAAAGCTTTCCAAAAGTGTTTTAGAAGATTTCAAGAATTTTTGGACAAATTATTTTTGATGATATAGTATATGTTGAAATATAACTAAGCTTATGTGGTTATAGTGAAGGTGGAAGATTTAAGTAAATTAACCATTAATCCTATAAACATATGATGAGTTATGTATTATGCCATAGTGTATTTTATGTCTAAGTTATATGGTATGACATATGAGCTATCAATGAATATTATATTACTTATATTTTACAATCCATATGGAATATCACCATGATAATATTTCATACATGCATGTGTAGTTTAATGTTATGTAATAACATTTATAAATATTCCTCACATAGTATATCATTATTTAAGTAATTTCAAAATATAAATTTTTTTTGGAGGAGTAATGCATTCACGAGATGATGGAATATGTGGGAAGTGGAATTAAATCACACATTATAAACTATTAGTTAATACATGTGAACATCTAAATTGGTATATAATAGAGTAAGAACTATCAAGATATTATTTTTTGATCCAACCCATATTATTGTTGATACTCCCTCAATCCAGATTCTCTTTATATCATACTCCCTTTGATACCATAAGATAATAGTATATCATGGGTGGAGATGCATCCCACTTGAGAATTAATTGATTTGATGTGACCTATGGATACACCATGGAGAGGGGAGTCTCATTTCTACACTTTAGTGATATTCATAAATCCTATGGATGATAAATGAAATATAATCTCATCGTTGTATGGAACTTGATTTTTTATATAGTATCATAATTACAAGTGTCTTTCCTAGTAAACCCCATTCAATGGTTTATTATTTGGTTTTTATTTTTTTAATTATTAAGCTCTCCTATGAAGCCCAAAAGAACAACCCATTCCAACTTGAGTGTAGGTTATCTGAATGATATATTTAAATATATTATTTTTATACTAATTTCTTAAAAATTTCAAAAAGATATGATGACTTATCACACATATTTTATTTAAGGAATTTCTATTTATATTTAAGTTTGTATTCAAATAACCCATTACCATATTCAAAATGATACTTGTGGAATACTAATCCTCATACTACAAAATTTTTAATTTTTTTGATAATATATGAGATATAAGTGATTATTTACTGTGGTATCACTTGTTAATGGATTTGATTATAGAATTTAATCTATTTATTTTGAAAGCCTCAATCTGTCCAAATTCTAAATGAACAACACTACCATAGGGAAGCATTTATTACTAGTTTAATTTTTCATTGATATGTTTTGACAATACATTATTCTCTCCACGTTAGTATTTCTTCTAAATCATTCTATATTAAGATATTTTTGATATAAATGTAGAATAAAACCATACCCCATTTGGTAAAATTTGTTACTATAAGAATTCAATATTAATATTTTAGACATAAAGGGATTACAGAAAGTGGTATTATACCATGTTTTAATGATGAATTTGAAGAATATAGAAAACAAGTAGGATATTTAAATTTGTGATGAGGTCATGGATAACAAATAATTTAATTATATATTACAAGATCATCCATAGTTTAGTAATATAAATTTTTTTTCTTCAATTGAATAGTTTATCTTAAATTAACTTTTGAGTAATGAAATCATTTTTGAAAACACATTTCATTTTTATTATGATTTTAATTCACTTTAAAAGAAAAATTAAAATATAATCCTAATGAAATTTTTTCCCAAACCAGTGGATGAAATAATTTTCACTCTGTTTCATTGTTTATCTACTAGAAGACACCATGAAACCTATTTTACCATTCCAAAAATGTTAAAAAACATTGTTTTAACAAAAATATATATAAGGATGGGATGGAATATATGTGATATTTTCTTACATACCAATAATGAAAATATTTTAGAGGTGACTAATAGGAATCAAAATCTAATCCTAGAGTCCAAGTGGGAACGTATAATTATATAACCATGAGACGAAGAAAATGTTTCTGAAAATTATATGATAAAATTGTAAAGATTGGAGTTGATATATAGATTGTTCACTATGGTTATACCTTATAGAAACTAATATAATTAAAGGCATAAATCCATTATGTATTATTTATTAAAAACCATGATATGTTTAATTATATTTTATCACAAATTTCATTCATTATAAAGAAAATATGCATGCATTTTAGAAAATATTGGAAATGAATATAGTTTAAACATGAGGAACCTGATAAATCAATGAGTGATGGGAATGTGATCATAGATATATTCACATAAATGAAATAAAAAAACATGTTTAATAGATAAGTCTAAGAGATTTAACATTCATAAAAAATGAATCTTTTATATATCTATAAAAATTATAATTTTAAATTGTATTCTTGTTGGTCTTGAATTATCATGGTGATCAAAGTATAACCTCTATACAAAATTTGAATAAAAAGGGATAAGGATATTTTATTTTAAATAAAAAACCTTGAATTTATATAAGGTTAGTTTTTAAAAGGGTTCACTATCACCATTATGATAGACAATTCAACCAATGGTATTTTTAAGACTCTAAGAGAATAAATAATTTTTAAGAAACCTAAATGAATTTTAAAAAATCTGGTAAACATTAATTACTTATAACATTCTAGGATTTTTAAAACATTATTTTATTTTATTCTTTAACAATGAAACATATGTTATTTGAAAAAAAAAATTCAACCCTAAAAATTAGAGGAAATTAAAGTGGATAATTCCATCAAATTAATATAAATAAAAATATCTTACAAAAGAAAAATGAATCTAATTGAAAACATTAAATCATGGTAGTAGAAGAAAATAACAGTCTTATGACATAACTTTTCCATTTAGCTCAAAATTACAAAAAAAACAACCCTATCAATCTTATTCACAGTTTTATTGTGATAATAAAATATAATTTATGAATCCATATTGTGATCTGATTTTTTAACCTTTTTAGTTGGTAACATTTACAAAAAGTAGATCTTGATTTCTATAACTACAAAAAATTTACCACTTAATTTTCAAAATAAATAATCATAGAATACACTATCCATAACATCCCACAAAAAACATTTTATTATAATGGATTATAGATGATAAAATATATAGGTGAAATTCCTCAGATTGTAATGGTTGATATTAAATTTCATGAGTTTAGGCCCAAAGTTATAAGGGGGAAAGATCTTCCCTACACACATAAAAACATGAAAAGACAAAAAACTATATGAATCTATATAAATGTTTCATACAAAAAAATATAATAGTAATAGATATTATAATACAACAAGAATGAATAATTCAATGCCCAAAATTAGAGTAATAATAGAATAGTGTAAAATATAAACTGAAATTCCAAATTAGTAAAATAATTTTGAACCATGGTGGATCCACTCTAGATCAAGACATGAGGTATACCATGATCCATCACTAAAAACTATATTAGTAACTATAATGGTTCTACACGACAAAATTATAAAACCTTCCCCATTCATGTATCATGGAAAATAATATCTACATAGGTGCTGATCATGTATATATAACGATGAGTAAGACAACCTAGTAGGTAATTCAATGGGAATTTTCCTATAAGAATATATGAATAGATTCAAGATAGATCATTGGAAAATAAATTATATTGGATGAATATCATAATTTGATAGAATAAATTTTCCAAAATTTAGTAAATTATGTAAAATGGGTTAAAAAATTCCCTAAAACAGATAAACCATATTTTGAAAAAGAAATATAACTAAAAGTGTGTTTTCTTTTTTATGTAGCCACAAAAATTAGATTATTTCAATAAGTCATACCATACATGTTTCCACACACACAAACCAATTCATTATGAGTGACATTCCTATGTTCATAATCATTGATATGTCCACCACAAAGTCATTCTTTCATTAAAATACCTCATTCTTCCTTTATAGTCTTCACTAAGAATAGATTCTATTTCATCAAGGCCCAACACATTGTAAATCACAAAATCACAGCTACTATATTCTTTTCAAGTGGGTACCTATAACCCAATTATGATAATATCATGTTTCAAGAACCCTATTTTTTTAATATATCAAACACATTGGGGAAAAAACACACAACTCAATTTCAAAATAAAACAAGTGAAAAATAAATCTAGAAGTGTTTTGGAAGGGTTAATCCATTAAAGATCATAATGAAATTAAATAAATGAAACCTAATATACATCATGTTCCAATAAAAATGGAATGAGGGAAAAACCATATACCTCAGGTTCATTTGGAATAAACCATCCCTACCGAATCTGTAGATATATTATTGTTATTCTATTTATTTAATGAATCATAATAATATACCATCAATGATTGTATACTAAAAATATTAGACAATGTAAACCTTGGTATGTGGTTTATTCATATTAAAATATAAAAATTTATCATATATGAGAAAAATAGAGTTCTTACATACTGGACCCCAAATAAAATTTGGAGTGGTTTTAGTGATGATGGTTTGTTTAAAAAATACGAGTTTTTTTGGTGTTTGGAATTTTTTAAGGGATGTATGTTAAAGAGAAAAAAAATAAATGAGAAAAAAGGCTATGTGGGAAAACCATCTATGTGAACAAATTAGGTACATGGCTAGAATGGCTATGTTAAAAATCTATATACGAAAAAAACTATTTGAGTGAATTAGGTACATTATAGAATATTTATTTGAATCGATGTTGTAGAAACATCATTTATGATGGAATAATGTCTATGAAAACATCCTCAACTATTGGATACATTGATAATCATGAATATTGATTTTTTTCCTTGTAGATATTCAGATCTGTGGGTTTATCTATGTTGTAACATGAATACATGAAGTTGGATATGTATATAATGCGTTATTATAGGAGGATATTATGAGATCCATATATTATAGTTAATGCATGAACATGTTTAGTTATTTTTAAATTAAGGGTAAAAAATATTTTATGTTGGTTTAATGATAATGGGTCATAAAAGAATTCAAATTCATTGATATTGATCATGGTGTTGTGAAGATATGGGTTTCCATTTCTTATGGATGTTCTTGATTGTAAATGGAGGTATTCTCAATAAGTTATTTAATTTTTAAATTTAAATTAAATCACAAATCAATATACATAGGGAAATATAGGGTTTATTTTTTTTGTTTATTAAAATGGATGTTTTGTTGGATGTGATAATCCTGATATAATATCTTAATATCCAGATTACGTGACACATTGATCATTAGAATAAAGGAAGTATTAAAATAGAGGAGATTGTTTGAAATATATCTATCAGATGTTTTCCAATATCAAATTTGAAAGGATTAATGTTGATGAAGGTACAATTATAGGATCATAACTATCTCCATAATTCGACACTATTTGGGTTGAAGAGAAACACTGTACTTGATGTATATCTTCATTATCATAACATGAAAAAGAAAAGATTAAAGAAATAGATTAGCGAGTTTCCTATTTTAGGGGAATTGTTTTTTCTATTCTTTATAGTAGTGTACCAAGATGTTCCATGAGACTGCTCCAAATTTGTACAAATAAAAATTAGCGAGATTTCTTGAATTTGGTAATTAGGTGCATTTTTGTGCTTGATCCTTGGAATATGCTTGTGTGGGTGAACAAAGTAAAATTCATCATGTTATTTACTACTTTAATCACTCAATGAGAAGAAATATATTTAGAAATTGATATTTTCTTCAAGGTAAGAGAATAATTTCCTCCTTAGAATGATATTTTTTAACTAGTTTACCTAGACTCTCCCCCCACTCAGGGTGTAATATTTTTAAGGGTCTAACCAGTTTTTTTAGATAGTGGTTCATTATTTATCAATCTTAGAAAAATGGAAGTGTTTTTCAAGTATAATTGAATCCCCATATTGGATGGAAATAATTTACATTATTGAAAAAATAACATAAAATTTTATTTTAGATCCATAGGTAGAGAAATTTTCAAAATGATCATCTATGGAATCATCCCTAATATTGAAAGTGGAGACTTGATATAGAAATATCATTGAAAATTAGATAAAGATTAAAATGCCATAAAATCAATGGGAATTGATATTTCCAATACCATTTTATAAAAAAATGTCCAATAAAATATCTCATTTTATTTGGGAATTTATTATGAATATTTATAAATGATATCTGGTGGTTTGAGTGGTGATGCTACAGGTTCAGTGAAAAATAGAATGATTTGAGAAATAACTCATATGAGATGGTTGATAATTTTTTGGTTCATCTAAATGTTGTTGATGAATATACGAGATCCCTTAGTTAAGATCTAAAAGATTATAATATCACAAATAAAGGAATGATAGGAATCTCTTCTTATTTCAATAATAAAGTGTCAAATATAGAATACAAAGACCCAAAAGGTATTCTTATCAGTAGTTTTTATTGTATAATTGTGGTCTATGAAAAGAAAAATAAAGACTATGATTCAAGAATGAAGGAAAATAATCTAGAGGCGGATATTATTTCTAAGAAAAACTCTCAATTAAATAGAATCATTATGTTGATGGAGTTAATGAAGTTATGTCTATCTATCCTCTAATCTTAGTAGAGGATGAATAATATTTAACGTTAAGAATACCCTTTCTTTAATAAAATCTTTTATGGTGGGGAATATTGTGTGCAAATATCCTAAAAAATATTGAAGAATTATACAATGAGTAAAAGAGTTCCAATAAGATGAAAAAATAAGGTAGTATGAATTCCCAGTGGATGTCTTCCATAAATAAAAATTATTTTTCTATAGAACAAGATAGCTCTTTAGAAAATGAAGTAATGGATGTTGAAAATTGCAAGGATGAAGCTATGTTAATGGCTATTGTAAATATTACAAGAGAAGTATTTTTTAGAGGATAATTAAGGAATTATAGAAAGGGTTCATTGAAAACTTTCAGGCATCCATTGAAGAACGTGATGTACTCAGATAAAATAATTAGAAAGAAAATGAAGTGGTGTATAATTCAATGCCCTGCATACAACCAAAAAAGAAGAAAAATTTGAACAAAATTCTAAGATTATAAAAAAAACTATAATTTTAGAAAATTCATGAAAGGATTTTGAACTGAAACATTATTTTAAATAAAAATACTATATCATTTATGAATTTTATTATACTATAAATGATGGAGTTATGAAAAATGATGAGAAGGAAAAAGAATTTGTGAAATGTAATCCAAGATGTGAAGATAAATAATGATTATTGACACTTGGTATTGGGATATTGGATTTTAAGGAACCATTATTAAATTAACATAATGAAATTTTTGAGAAATAAACTAACACATAGACTCCAAAAAGTAGGTAAGTCATTAAAAAATTGTAAATGAAATCAATGAAATGGAAAATTAAAATTTTAATGCCTATATATATATATATATGTATTTTTATGTAAATATTCAATACTCACTTAGTCATTATGTTATAGAGAGCATGAAATTGAATTTCTTTTTACAATAATTTCATCAGTATAGAAGGAAACCTTGGTCAATTTTTTTAAAATGGAACAAAATTTTATTCAAACAAAGAAAAGATTATATGAGTCTAAAATATGGAACCATATTACAGTCCTTCTCATGAAGAGAGAGAAAGTCAGTAGGGAGATCATCAAGACAGGTAATATCTAGATTTACTCCCTTATTAGCAAGGCCATCTTCCACTATATTGGCTTCCTGATAAATATGAGAAATAATGTAATTTATGTCTCTAAGTGAATTGGTGTAGTCCATCCAATGAGTTGTAATCATCCATGCACAATGTGTCACACCATTCTAAATTTCTATCCCAATGGTGGTCAAATCACATTCAATACAAAGATTTTTCTAACCATGTCTCCTTTCATAAGAGACAACATGTATCATGCCGATCATTTTGGCCTACAGAAAAGAGGAAAAGCTGTATAATCTAAGAAAAAATCCAAGGATCTGGTGATGATGATTTCAGAAGATAGCTCCACAACCTACAGGACCCAGATTGACATTGTAGGCACCATCCAAATAATCTTTTATCCAACCAGGGAAGGGAGCATGCCAGAAACCTCAAAGGTGTGGCGTAGTTGACAAAATTTTCCATCAATCCAAAGACTTCGTAGAATTTTGAAGTCATTCACAGTGTTATTTCAATGTCACATTTGCATCAAATCCTCTTCACGAATGGAAATAAAGAACCTCATTTGCCCTGCAATATGATTGAGTGAGTATTTTTTATGAATAATAGCTTTTCTATCATACCAAATCAGATGGTGATTCTTATACACTACAACCAGGAAGAGATTATTAATTTATAGAGAGTTTCCTATTTCAACACATCTATTTAGTTGAGTGTTGATGGAGTCAAGAATCAACCATCTTCAGTTAAAGATGTCAAAAATATAGTTCCAAATAGCATAAGCTTTAGAATAAGAAAGGAAGAGATTGTTAGTGTCCTCACTGTGTTGATTGTAGTGTCTACATTTTGAGAAAAGTTGAATACCAAAATAAAGAAGGCAACTGTCTGTCAGAACACTATTGTGAGATAGGTGTCAGATAAGAGTGAATCTTGAGGGTTTTATCCAAGGTTATTTCAAAAAGCATTACCCAAACCATATAACTTTCAGAGTTGTAGAAAAAATGATTATAGAAATTTTTGAATTTAGCATACCATTGGGTACATGTTCCCAAATTAAGAAGTCCTCAGTTTTTGAGTAGTAGTTATTTATGACATGTATAAGGGATTCAGGTAGATAATCATTGTGAGAATTTAACATATCTCAAATTGAGTACTTAGTGCTCTTAGGTATTTGATCAAGATGAATCATAGAAATAAGGGGGAGCCAGCCCTGTTATCCAACTAGAAATTGTTGGAGGATTCCTTGGTAACAATCCATCTAGAATTGTTCATAATTATAGAAAAAGATAGTTCAATAGAAGTCCAAATAGAGTAGTTGAGAAAATTCAAAATTTTTCCCATGAGTTTTCCAAGGAATCTCTTTTTGAGAAAAGAAAAAGAATCAACATTATTTTCAAGAAGGTTCTAGGTGAGTCTAGCTTGAAGAGCCTCATTAATGTACTGAAGATTTTTTATCCCATTCCCAACATTTTCAATAGGTTTTCAACATGTTGACTAGGGGATAGTCACAAGTTTTTTTCCAATGTACTACCAGTCCAAATGAAAATTTTAATATAGGTATTCATTTTTTAATAAGACCAAAGGGCCATATATAAATCATCATGGAGTAGACCATTTTAGACACCATAGTGGATTTTAAAATACATATTCTTCTTTCCATAGAGAGTTATTTACCTTTCTAAGAAGATAATTGGTTATGAACTTGTTCAAAAATTGTTGAAAAATGAAGGGGACATGGGTATGCCCCATGAAATGTGAACACAAAGATACGTAAAAGGAAAAGAACCATATTTAATGCCAAAGTCATTAATAATATTAAATTTATTACTAGGAGAGAAGTTTTTTCCGAAGAAGATGGAATATTTGTTCAAACTAATGGCTTGAAAAAAAATCTATTTATAATGAGAGAGATAATTTTTGAGGTTTTGAATATTTTTTTCCACCCTCTAAAAAAGTATAATTCCATTAGTATAATTAAAATGGATGGGATCATTCCCATTCCTAGACACTTGAATTTTATTGAGTTTGGTCATATCCACAAGATGAGTGAGGTGGTGGCTAAGGTAGTCTTCCACAATGGTGAAGAGGATGTCCGATAGGGGGTCACATTGCCTTACACCTTTGGTGCATTTAATATATCCCTTGGGGGATCCGTTGACCAATATAGAAAAAGAGGTCGAGGTAAAAAGGGTTCAGACTGTATTGATAAAAGAATCACTGAAGCCAAATCCTTGAAGAACCTTAAATTTGAAACTCCAATACAAGGTATGAAATTCTTTTTTTATTACAAGTTTGATGGAAATATTACCCCATCTATTAACATTTTTTAGAGTATTGACACATTCAGAGGCAAGATAAATACAATCATGTATAGATCTACCTTTAATAGAGTCAAATTTGTTCTGTGATACGATTTTGTTTGTGATAGTTGAGAGTCTATTAGAAATTATTTTAGTGATGATTTTTTAAAGGGTGTTAATGAGATAAATGAGTCTAAACAGGTGGATCTCAGAATCCTGGTCCACTTTAGGAATCAAGAAAATGAATTGGGCATTAAGACCATGTGGGAGGACACCCTTGGAGAAAAAATATTTGACCATTTTACGAACATTTAAGTAGAGAACATCCCAATAGCGTTGAGAAAAACCATAACTAAAACCATCAAAACCCAAAGCACTGATAGGATTCAGACTAAAGGCTGTGTCATTAAATTCATGATCAAGAAGTATGCTTAAAAGGAAAGTGTTATCCTCATAGTTCACCACCTTCAGAAGGACCTCAGGAAGAAGGCCTTTTTTGTTATCAGGACCATTAAAGATGGATTCAAAGAAAGAGAAAATATGATTGGAAATATCATCTTCATTGTCTAAGAGGCTATCCCCATATTTTACAATAGATAGTGGTCTGAAGGCTTTCCTGACTCTATGAAGTGAGTTATAGAACTTTGTGTTTCTATCACTATCAGGTAACCATTTAATTTTAAAAGTTTGTTTCCTTAGGTTTTCTTTAATGGTGAGAAAAGAGTTTAATTTTATCGACATGTTGATTTAATGAGTTAGATCAATTTTGAAATCAGAGTTAGTGTTATTATTATTTTTGTTTTTAATATCATCTTCTAGATGATGAATTTCATTGTTGATTTATTTATCTGTAGAACTACACCATCTTTTGATAATCTGCTTGAGATGTTTTAACTTTTCAGGACAAGCAAAAGTTTCATTGTCTTGAGACAGAGAAGGCTCAAATTTTTGATGATATATGTGCATTCATCATTATAAAACCATGAATTACTAAAATGAAAATGAGGGTTTCATATTTATGATGAATACATTGACCAGAATGAGATGATGTTCAGAGTGCAACTTTTGGAGGGTGATACGAGAAATGGTATCCCATTTATCTAAAGAAGGGACATTCGTGAAAGCTCTGTCCAACATTGAGGAAACCATACTATTATAATTCCTTTTATAAAAATTATATTTGGCACTAGTGAGATTAATTTCTACATGGTTTTTGTCTTTAAGGGATGTTTTAAATTCTCTTGTGAAAATAGAATCATGATACGGGCCAAATTTCTCACTAGAATTAATAATAACATTAAATTACCCAATAAAAAACAAAGGAGTATTGATATTGGTACCTATCTTGGTAGGATCATTCCAAAGGGGCCTCCTATCATGATATCTATTCCTATAATAAACATAGAAGAAAAAGGAATGTGCTTCATCAATTATGAAATCACAAGTAAAGGATTTCTCAGAGACATTAAAAACATTGGCATTTTGAACAGACGAGTGTGAGAAAACCCAAAGAGATTCAGCATTATAATAATTTTTTGTTGCACCTAGAAAAGAATAATCATGCCGGCATAGATGAGAGTATATAGTTGAAAAATTAGTTTTTGGGCTCCACAATAACAAAAAAAATTGGGGAATGAGTGTTAATCAGTCTTTTTAAAACTATATACGTGTCATATTTGGTAATACCCTAACAATTCTAGAAACATATCTTCATTTAAACCTTGGTTTGGAGCTATAACTCCCTTTTTGTTTCTAAACCCTTCTGACTAGAATAACTTCTATTCTTTTTGGCAGTATTTTGGCTGGTAATATGTTTCTACATAGTATTTGGTTAGACCGAGGGGACTTCCTTGGAATTATTCATGAGCAGGTCATGAAGGGAGGATTTGACAAGTGAATCTACAGAGGTCCTAATATTACTATTAGTATGATTCACATCATGAGTAGTAATCAGATTTTTAGTTTGCACAGAAGTAGCATTGATGTTAACATTTTAAGAACATTTCACAAAAATAATATTGCTATTAAAAGTTGTAGAATCACCTACTTAAGGACTGAGAATCATAGGAGAAAGAGTACCTAATTAAGTTGATTCCATAGGTGTTGTATCACCCATTTTTATGTTTGATGGTGGGAACAAATGGATTTTTGGAGTAGGCAATGATGACTAATTCTGGAAAACCATTTCAGTATTTAAAGAGGGAACATCTAGAACTCTTGTGTCATCATTAATATGTAGTTTCCAATTGTCACAGCTAGGTTTTAAAATACTAGTCTTACCTGAGACTAATGGCTCACTGGTTTTACAGCCCTGTGCGGACTATATGTTGCATACAATTTCCTATACAACTGAGGCAAGGAACCCTAGGTCACCTCTCAATAGAATGTTAGATAATAAATTTAAAAATATTGTTTTTATTATGAAAAATAAAGGATAATGAGATTTATAAAACTCATAGTTTGTTGATTTTACGTCATAAATTTAAAATATATTTCTATGTGAGAGAAACTATTTGGAGAAGTCGTGATCAACCCCGGTGAGTTTCCCTTGATGCTCTATCCATCATCACTCTTAAGGTAAATGGGAAGAATCATTAATTCATTGATTTATGAAAACTAAATCAGGTTTTTTGGGTGTGTTATTACTTATTTAACGCATTGTATTTTATCGATCAATGATATTGAATACCAAATACCGCTCAAAACCAACAAAAGTTCATTGATGTAAAAACCAAATTCTATCAATGAATCACATAAACAATGAAAAGAGATGACTAGATTTTTGTTCATTATAAAATTTTATATAATAAAAGAATATTTACATTCATGGGTTCAAGATTTTAGATTTTATCTACTAATGTGATCTATCCACACACTCATGAAAGGTATGGGGTGAGAAAAGAGGCGAACACAATAAAATCATGACAAGATCTTGGTTATGCATGAAAGAATGAGGGTTACTGATCCTTTGATTCTTATTTTATCATATAAGAATAAAAAATATTAAATATTTTTTAATAAATAATAATAGACTACAAAATTGGAAATTTAATCACAATACAAATATTACAAGTGCAGAGCTCAATATTACGACAAAGGATACGCCCTAACTTGATCACTTAGAGGTTTAGAGGTATATGATATATAATATGAATAAAATTAATATATAGAAATATTAAATTCGATTCACCCTTTCCCCTAGATGTGAAATATCATATAATGGGGGTTACGGGTGTTTTATGGGAAAATACATCACAATTTCTACAAAATAAGTCAAGTGCCTAAGGGACTAGAACACTATTCCTAGAACACCTTTTCATTCTTATTTATCTGGAAGGTTGACTGAAAAAAAACATTAAAATGTATTAATATATTGTGTCTAGGTTTTAATTGAGCTAGTTTTCTAACGGTTGTTAAATAATCCCAATTGGAGATCGGAGGCCTGAGTTATGCCCCAAATACCGAAGGGCGGTCCAAGATGGTCCACTTTGAATTTGTTCATATTGTAGACCACTTTTTGGATATCAAATGGATGAATTGGTATCTATAGTATTCTAGTGAAATATACCCACATGTTTTTTCATGTTTCCCACTATTATTTTTCCCAATTTTATTCATATATTATCCCTAGTAGATATTGAAGCCCACAAGTGTGCTCAGGCTATCACATAGTTTGGCATGTTTTTCTTGAATTCCATAATGGGATATCTAAATCACCCATTATACAATATAATCATTAAACCAAGTAAAATTGACCTATTTATCATTGATTAAATTAAATTATATAATCCAAGATGAAGTGTAATTTGTTATTATATTTGGAATTTTCAATACAAAACCAGTTTAAAACAGTGGTGTAAGGGTGGAAATAAATAGTTATCAATATGTGATCACTTACTACGTGTTCTATATTATTTAAAAGTTCCTTCTAGGAACAAAAAAATCTAAATCGAAAGTATAATTTCTAAAAATTATTTCAAATAATGGATACTATTTTCATTGTGAAGGCCACATACTTAATGCAATAAAATGAACATCATGAATGAAAACCATTTCATCAATAATTAATTGAAATGGAATAAAAAGAAATATATAGCCATCATTCATAATTATAAAGTCTCAAAACATATTTTCATTAATTAAATAAGAATAAAAGTTCATGGATCCAACCATTGTATAAGTACATTCATCAATGATATGGGTAATAAAAGGTAGTTTAAAGAATGATAACGTTTGAGATATTTTCATAAGGTTAAATAAAAAAGACAATATTATAGATAGTACTTAGAGTACTCATATCACATACTATATAAATAAAGACCACATTTTAGATATTAATAAAAATAAATATATTGTAATTTTAATCTAGAAAAATTACGGTCTTAAAAATTTTGTGTTAGGAAAAGCCAAAATTGAAGGATAATACATTAGGTGAACTAATTTTTTTTATTGATGGGATAAATCATAATATCCTTAGTGATATCCAATTATGTGACAATGGACATAAAATTTAGTTCAATGAAAAGGTATGCACTTTCAAATAAAAATATGTTTGAACAATCCTATTGGGAAAAGTGACAAGGAAAAATTATATCCTCATAAAGAGGAAACATTATGAATGTTATCCAAAGAGGAGGTGAAATGGATTTGTCATAGGTGGCTCCGCTATTTAAGAGAAAATTCTTTGGGGAGGTTGGTGAAGAAAAAAAAGCATGTTATATTCACTATCTCATGTATGATCACATAAACATATGTTATTCATGTCAAAAGGGTAACATTATTTGGAGGTTTTAAAATCCCAAGAAGTTGAAGGAATCAATGTTTCTTAAACTTTTTCTTCTTGAAGTTTTTGGAATGATCCCACCTAAAGTGATGGGTGGTATAAGATATTATGTGTTTTTTTGTTCTTTATTTTAGCAAATTGGAATATAATATTCTGGTCACACCAAATATCAAAGCGTAAAAAAAGTATCAATTAACGTATTAAGAGACCTGAATAGATTCTTGGTGGGGAGATTCATAAGTTATAAACAAAATTATTTACTGAATTTATAAAACAAAATGTTGTAGAATACCTATAGGATATTGGAATTATACATTAGGTTTTGGATTTTAGATCACTCTATCATGATTTGGGAGTGGAAATAGTAAACCACATTATCCAAAAACTTATGTGATTTTTATTGAAATGTATTTTATGGAATGACACTAGAATGATGTTTTCCTTTCAATGGTGTACATCCAAAATAGAGCATTGTTTTTTGAAAATTAGTGAATAAATCAATATGAAATTTGATATGGGATGAATCCTACACTAAATTACTTTTTGGAATTTGGAAGTAAAAGTTGTATCCTCAATAACGAGTGGAGAAGAAGATTATAAGATTAGGAGATGAAGGGATATTTCTTGAACACTCATTAAACAGTAAATAATACTACTTTTACCACATATGACTTGAAAATATAGTTGACAAAAATGATTCTGTGGTGGTCAAGATTGTAAAATGAAAAAATTAAGGACAATGCTCTCATGACAACCAACCAATTTTAGAATCAAATTATGATGAAGAATCATAATATCCAGGTGGAGTTACATGGAATGAATAGAATTATGATAAAGACCTGGACTATGAGGGATGTGTAGGAATTAGAGAAGGATAAAGAAAAATAGGCAAAGGATGAAATAACTGAATGAAATATTGTTAGAGTCCAAAAAACCCAATTCATACCAAAATAATTATTCCCCAATAAAATGTACATTTATAATATTGGTGGAACCAAAATTGTTTAATAAAGCTATAAATGATGAGATATGGTCATGGTTATGAATGAAGTTCCTAAATAATTTAATATAAATGAAATATGGGAAGTTGTGTGAAGTCCAAGTGATAAGAATTGAATCAAAACTAAGTGGGTATTCTAAAACAAAATTAATGAAGGCTAGGTTATTCAGAAAAAAGAGTAATTCTGTAAAAATGGAATCCCAAAATTGGTGGAATTGGCATTGATGATACATACGTCTCAATAGAATAACATGAAATAATCCATTTAATCCTAACCATGTAAATTAAAAATAGTTTAATTTATATAAAATATATTTCAAATCTACATACTTTATTGGTTTTCGTCAGAATAAAATTATTTTCAACAAAAAAGTATAGAAATGTATTTTAATGATATATATTTCAAATTATCATACAACCTCTCTCTATGATACCATTCCAACTCTAGGAATACACATAATAATTATATTTTTAACATCCCTACCCAACCTATTTGATTGGACCCTGTCATAAGTTCTTCTAACATTATGTGATATTCCTCAGACACTAAAGGCTAAAAATTATTGCTAAGGGTTTAAACATAATGTTACAAGGGGAAATGATTTTAACTGCAATAAAAAACATGAAATATATAAATAGAAACAAATTAAAAAAATATATATTGAAAAAATTTAAATTTCAACCAAATCAAGAAGTAATAAAAATGAAAAAAAACTATAATCGAATTATAAATGATCAACATTATGGAAAAGGTGGAACAATTAATAATAAAATTCAACACTTCAAAATATTAAACAAACATGGTTCCAAGGTTGAAAAACTCAATAAAATGAAAAAAACCACTCTATAATCTATGTCTACCAACTATGTTAATGAAAATCGTGGTGCCCCACTAGTGATGTATGTGATGGAGTTCATGCCTTAGAACCAACTTTTTTAGTACTTTATAACATGTTTTTCATATTAACTTTTTTAGTACTTCATAACATGTTTTTCATATTAAATAATGTTTTATTACATAATGATTATTCTTCTTTATAAAATTTTTATGTAATAGTGTCATTTGAATATATGTCGCACTGAAAGGTTATAGAAGATCCCTACTATGTTGAGAACCTAGAGGAGTGACACCATTATTCTTGATCCTTGTTCTATGGAAAGATGATATTATATTTTGGGACATAGAAAATACAGGTTACGAAAACTAGTAGGCTTATATGACCTCGAGACACATTTTAATGGTGTTTATCCATGGTAATATCTATGATAGTAGGTTTAAAGAATATTTTTATCAAATAAGAAATCTTGATTTTCATGTATCATTGGATATTCCTATGTATTAGCATGTGTAGTGGTCCTTAGAATTTAATGTTATGATTAATGGATATCCTGACTCTTAAAATTTTATGAATTGAAAAAAATCATGCAAAAATAGGTTCATAGCTAGGTAGGGTATATTGGGTGCATTGTGATTGATATTATGTTAATTGATAATGAAAAAAGTATTTATCCCTTCGATCCTATAATGTATGTTGATGTATCAGGACCTCTAATGGAATAGAACTACCTTCATAAATACAAGTCCACATTGTTCAATGGTAATGGTCATTTCTATAAAGTCATAGACTCATAAATCAAGTATATCAGTTGATGGAACTAGTATAAAACCTAATTTATTAGAGATACCGTGATAACTGGATTATATTACATGTTAAAATTTTCTTGGATGTTGGTTTTGATTTAGAAATTAACTACATTCTTTAGGGGTTCCTTGAGATCTTTCTATACTGAAATCTTGTAAATCAGTCAGTTATTCTTACCTCAAATACGATGGAATCCTAGAGGGTAACACACTCTGTGTATCCAAAATCATTGTTAAATTCATGTAACGAATTTAATAAGTTATAATAAATTATATTTTTTCTAGTTTATTTGATCTCCATATTTTAGTCCGATATCATTTTAAAGGATAAAGTGAGTTAAATAATAAATAATAAATAGTATTCTACAAGATTAGTGAATATAATATATATTATATTTATGAAAGAAATAATTTTTTGACATTTATTTAATTAAATTTTTATTATTCGAGGATCGATAAATGTTGATGAGAGAAATCAAACTGAGTTTAATTGTCCAATTATAAATAATTTATATTTATTTAAATTCTTAATGTGTTTTATATATAAAGTGATTAATAATAATAATAATTATACATATTAAAATAAGGTCAATTAATAATTTTAAAAATGGTTAAGGGATTGTGTGTAGTTTTCCAACCCTAAACCTACCATAATTAATATCTAATTATATATAATAATATCTAATTATATCCAAATATATCACTTTTCTATTGTGAATATTTATTGTGATCAATAGATAATTGATATATCTATAGATATATATTTATAGATATATCTAGAAAAATATCTGTTTATGAATCTTTCACCAGTGGGTGCACATCCATCTTTTTCGGAGGATGAGGACACACTAACTGTTTCCCTGCATTCCTGCTTTCCAAATGAGGGTGACATCCATCACTTATTCAAGGTTGTTTTCTCCTTAATCGAAATGGGATGATTGGATGTTGGTTCCTCCTTCAGTGGGTTCATCCTCGAATCTCATTACCTAGTCCGGTCTCCCATATATATTAAGACATTTTGTTTCTGAAACTCTTCCTGGTTCCATGTCTTCATGGATGCTAGTTAATTATGATGCTTCTATTAGGGAATTTCAATGGGTCTGGTCAGGGAAGCAAACTTCAGTTGGGGGAGTAGTCAAGTTGGACCTCACTAGCTTGCCTGGATTCTGGAAGACTGGTGCATCTTGATCTCATCCCCTTATTATAGGGCTTCTCGAGGGTGAGGATGCCTGAGGAATCCCACTCCTAATGTGGAGAATTATATGCCACATGAATGTCTCTATGGTTTTCTTCAGCTTACCATGATTAACACAGGTTATGCTCCAAGTTTAACGTCTAGTGGAGACAGATTAGACAGATCAAAACACTGAATAGTGTGAATCAGAATGGTGCAACCCCAGGAGGGAACATTGATACTGGGTATAACATGTGGTTAGTTACCCAAGTACTGATAAGAGTAGTGAAGGGTTGAATTGGAATTATCTGACCGAGAAGTGATGGCCCAGGTAAGAATTAGAATGGAAGATGGGGAATTTATGGGACGTAGTGGGAAATGAGATGAGAACATCATTAAATGTGATGGTACTATTGGGATTGAGCCTTGGAGAGACTTCCTAGATATCCCCATGGTAGGGAATCATTATCTTCATAATTTGGTGAAGAGATGGGACACCTAAGGAGGTGACCCATAACCCGGGGGTAGAGGAATCTTCAGGTAGGGGATGACCATCCCGAAAACTATAGGATCGAGGGAAAGACCAAGATGAGACATGGGTGATGGGCTTGAACTTCAGATAGGCTTCTGAAATAATGTGACTTTAAATGGATCATTGTCCATGTAGTTAAGGATGGGTGCATAGAATCGAGGTGTACATAGAGGATAGTGAATCGATGATATATTGGGGCTTATACTTGGTTTGCAGCCCGAAGTTGGTCTGATGCTCAAGGGGCATACCAGAGATGTGGATCCCAACCAAGGGGAATACAACGACATACTATTCAGTGGGAAACACAACCGACTACCATCGATTGGGGTATAACAGCTTACAGCAGGATGAGGTAACAACCAATTCCCGTTGGATGGGGTCACAATGGATTACTTCTGGATGGGGTCACAACTGCTTACCGCTGATCAAGGGATAGTTTAGTGTCATGCGTGGAAAAAGGGGAATGCAGTTTAACATCATGCATTATGAGTATGGACCGATGTGAAGTAGTCGAGATAGATGGGTGTTGGGCTTGAACCTTAGGGAGACTTCCCACGTACCTTGCCTTGGCAAGGATGAAAGTCAACATAGTTTGGAAGAAGTGTTGATGAACAAAGTAGAAGGGGGGTCGGGACCAATGGTTGTTGGGATTGAACCTCAAGGAGGATTCCTACATACCATGCCTTGGAAAGGATCAAAGTACATGTAGTTTAGAAGCAGTGTGAGGCTTACACTCTAGGCTGACTTGAGAGAAAGTCAGGGTCGATAATTACTATAATCCCACATGAGTCATTCTCAGTGTGAGAAACAAGAGGCAGTAATTACTTGATGATCAAATCACGAATGGTGCATCCGTGGGAGGTGTAATGGGGATTACACGTGGTTAGAAACCCAATAAGAAAAAATGGGATTATGTGGGATTCACAGCCTAGGGAGATTGAGATTGGAACGTACTCTAGGATAGAGGCCCAGGTGGTGAAAAAGCACTAAGGAAGTGGGATGAGAAGAATAAGGTCACGGTGCCCATCCCCACTCTGGTCCTTGGCACGATATAAGAAAGGATGAGTAAGGGTGCTTACTCATACAAGAAAGGATAGGGTCTTACACCAAGATGGTCTCCCTTCCCTATGGACAAGCACTACTCTGACAAAGAGTATCACATTCCAGGTGAGGAAGATTTCACTCATGTGGAGACGAGCATGTGTGGATAATGTCGGAGCTGGGGTAACCTGTGCGTGATGAATGAGGCTTGGTGATAGTTTAACATCAATTGCTAAGGATGATGTTTCTTGGTAGTTTAACATCTTGCATATCAGATGAGGCGAGATCACACGAAACCCCTAGGAGATACGTAACTAATACCTTCTCACCCTGGTAGAAGGGAAGGCATCAACAATGCCATAGTCTTGGGGTGTTGTAGATTGATCCACTAAGGGGTCCATGTTAGTATGGATATGAAAAGATGCAATGTCCATTAACGTTCCTGATTAGGGATTGTGCGGGGATTATGTATGTAAGAATCTAGGGAGACGCTATAGGGCAGCAATGGTGAATGGGACATACACAGGGAAGCTTTCTGGGTGCCGCTATGGAGCGACGAAAATGGATGCAGCTTTTGAATGGAAGCTTCTGAGATGCCTCCCTCATGTCTGGACATGAGGGATACCCAACTCACTTGTGGGTTTAGGTATATTTTTGGGGTTACACCTATGCACAAGTGCAGAAGTAAGATAACACCAAGGGTGTTGGAATTAGTCCGAACAAAGGGAGATGAAAAGTGTGAATCACATGCCTAGAATTCAAAAAGCAATGAAGTTGGTGTGACGATGGGGGATAAATGTTGACTATTTTTGAAACACATATTCCATATCAAGTTAGCCAAAAATGGGGACACAACAATGAGGGTCCAATTTTGACCATGTTCAAAACACAGGACCTGACTCAAAGTGTCATCCAATGTATTCGAGGGAAATAGCCCAGAATGGTAGTTGAGTTGATGCTTCATGAGAACAGGCTGTTAGGGGGTCCCTTCTGAAATTAATGAGGATGAAGATCTGAATGAAGGACATACGAATCATCATTTGGAGTGGTTTAATGATTTAACGAATTCAAATGCTAATGAAATTATGCCATTATAATCTTGTCATGAGGGATATTATGATTAACACATAAGGAATCTCTTATTTTGAACCAGAGGCATCCTATTATTGAATGATAGGGCATAATATAGTTTACTGTTAAGTAGAGATGACTACTTTCATCTAATTCTTGTGGAATAAGGAATATTTTATTTGGAACAAGATTATCCTATTATTGATTGATAGTGTGTACTACAGTTTGTAGTCATGTAGAGACGATTGTTGGCATCTTATGCTTGGCGCATAAGTATTCTCTTATTTGGATCAAGAGGAGTCCTATGATTGTGTTATAGGGTGTACTATAGTGTATAGACATGTATAGTGGAATATTGGGAATAAGGTGACTAGATATGGTTTGTGTTGGGACTTACCTAAGGGAATCCCTTTCTAGTGGATCCTGATATTGGAATCAGCTAATTGTGTTTGGATGGGTTGATTGAGGAAGGTTTTGACTCATGGTACTCGACGAATTAATGATGAGAATCTCAACTCAAGAAATGGGAAATGAACCAAGAGGAATATGTCAAATCAAGGTGTTTCATTGAGTTCATAGGAGTATCTCAAATCATGGTATTCCATAGGTGGAAGGTGGGTGCACATAAGGGAGAAATGGAAAATACCAACGTCTCGACCCGAAATGTTTGTGGTGAAACTCCCCATTATACATGGGGGTCAATGACGGTAGTGAAGGGACTAGACTGGACGGCTAGTTCCATAGCCTGGGCATGAATCTAAGTGGGGGTGCGGGGGAAAAACACCCACGGTATGGATCGGTAGGCATAAGCCTGTATACTATTGTTCATAAAATGTGCTGCAAGTAGGACGTATTGAGCGCAAAATTGCACTGTGCAGCACCGGTGCATGTATGATTGGGTACCGAGGCACTGTAGCATGTAATATTGAAGTCTTGCATGAAATCGGGAAGGTTTTCACGCAATTGGGAAGGCTAGCTCACAATTGGGATGGATTTACATGCAAGAGGGAAGGCTTGTGTGCTATAGGGTAGGTTGGTGTGAAATTGAAAGGGGACGCACTGGTGCGTAATGAATTGGGAACAATGGCATTGTTGTATGCAAAAATAATGTTTTGTGCACAAAACCAGGCACATTGGTGATTTTTTGTGTAGAAGTGATGTTTTCCACACAAGATATGTGTTTTGTCCGTATTGAAGAAGATGCAGCCTTATGAGCATTAATGTGGAAGCCACCCTCCGGGGGCCCTCTGAGAAGAAGGTGGTGAACATGTATTTATTGAAAAAATCTTGAATGTTAGTGAACATAAAATACCATTCCAATTTTCCATTCAAATCCATTTTCCAGGAAAGAATCCATTTTTACGTGCAAGATTATATTTTTATGCATAAGATTTCATTTTTGCATGGAAACCCATACTTTTCCCCAAAACTATCTGGGATGGCCATTTCTAGAAGCTTGACATCGAACAACCATACCTTCTGATCCATAACTACCTTTGGCCCCCACGACCTGTCTAATCGATGCTTTCGAAATGAGATACGCTCAGATATCATTTTTGGAAACATTCGGTGAATTACATAGACACGTATTCTGGTTCTGATAATATCTAGAGATATATATAGATAGGTATATATAGTGTTACATATAGAGATATATCTAGATTTATATATCAATAGATATATCAATATATTATAAATAACAATCTATTCCTCCTATATCACACCTTTGAGAGATAACCAAGTGTTCTCCCACACTGAAATTAAAAGTTTTGCAGTCAACCATGAACAATATAAGAGATCAGGATCATCTGTAATAGCACTTCATGATTTGATCATGTTAATATGATAGTTTTGGTACATGTGTGGATAAACACTAGAGTTATTATCCACTTGAATACTATTGTTTAAAGATGGTGTGGTGAAATATATTCTATCAGATAATAAATGAAATAATAATTACATGTTGATGTAATTACATATCTACTTATAAATTAACTATAAAATACTAGTGAATATCCTCTCCCTCCTATTCTGACATATTAATGTAGTCCATTAATATAATATTTTCATTCTACATGATATCATGATCATATAAAGTAATTATTACACATGGTTTAAGAATAAGTTTTTTTGGTCATATCCTCTAATGGAAGTTTCATTGTGCCTACAAAATTCAAGTGTTATTAGAGTGATCATTTGTTTAATTTATAATCATTCATTATTCAATGATTTATTTCTTGAACTTTCATTTTCTTTTGTATAAAAAGATTCATTTTAATAGTACGACATAATTATATATTATTTTATTCATTATCAACAACATAATAAATAATTGGTTTATGATTATAAATAAATATTTATCAGGATAATACGCAGGGTGTCCCAAGCGCACCATATGTCAGATAGATGACACAGGGGATAACATGATTTGAACACTCAGGTTAACCTCGATGCATTTCTAGTATATGTTGGGTCCCTCAAACACATCCATGGTAGGTAACATGACTTTACCCAAGGTGTGTCCTCTAGACTTTAGAAGAAGACATGTACACACTGTGTAAAATACTACACACCATGTAGTCTTATGTCAACAGCTTTATCAAAATTTCATAGAAAGATGAATTGAATGTATAATTAATCTTATCTATTATGTATTCTTTTTTTTTTTGTAAATTCAAAAGCACACACCATCTAATATGATTAAAAATTATATATTAAAATATTTTCCTTATTGAAATTTTTAACGAACGCAAGAGTTTTTCTCCAAGTACACTCATGAAATACATTAATTTTAAAAGAAATTATTTTTTTTGGAAATTAGAGAGGATGATGGGTTAAATATACATCGATAGAATAAAGATAAATTGGATAAATTGAATTAATTCATTGAAAATTATATTGATTAATGGAACGAATCAAAGTAGATGAGAACAAGATTAAAAATGTTTTCTCATTGCATATTGATGTGTTGATGATCATGAGATTAGAAATACCGATTTTGTGTGATTATTTACTTTTAATTTATAATGGTTAATTGATTATTTTGGAACTTCATGTCATCACCACATAAATATTTCGTAATTTCTTTGATTCCCAAGGATTATTTTATCCAAAACCCATTTTCCCAGTCCATTTGATCTAATCACCAATGTGAGAGTGAAAGCTTATATAATAATGGATATCTGAAGTGAGAGGAGGCGGTCTGAGGTAAAGAGCTGAGGTGAAACCAACCAAGGTGATGAATAGGAGACAAGATGTAATATTAAATATGGAATAAGATATAGTTCAAGGTGTTTTAACTTAGGGTATATAGTTAATTTATCATCCTCTAGATAAACTAACCACTATAAAAATTTCACAATCATGCCACTTATATTTATTTTCTATTAGTTTCTAGGTTAATTATTTATGTTTGTGAATGATTCAATATCATATAATAAATTAATTAAACATCATGCTTGATGGAATATAATATAATCATATTATTTAATTTTTTTTATCAAACATAGTTAATCACTTAATTAAAATATACATAATATTAAAAAGTATTGTAAAAGGATAAAATGAGATTCTCACATAAGGATAAAAATACCTCAAATTAAAATATTAGGGTGGATTAGCCTTTTAGTACATAAGTCAGATTATACCTCATAGTTAATATTACCTGACCAACCCTATTTAAAGTGCTTTCAATTATCCTAGAAATATTACTTTGATGTTTTTGGATAACATAACATAGTTTAAATCAACGGTTGAATACACAAGTAGGATTTGGGTTAACTAATAAATTTTTTTATGTAAATATTTAAAATAAGTTTTAGAATTAGGGATTCTAGTCAATAGATTAAGGAACTGTTATCTAATGCATGGGTCCTATTATTCCAACATATAACTATACAAAAATCTTGTTTGGAACAAGTTTGTGTTATGAAAAGGGAATACAAATCCTTACCAATAGAATTTAAAAGTGAATTCTATAACTTGTGGTGATGGATATTAGAACTCAAAAATAGTGAGAGATTAATGGAGTTTTATTTAGTTTTTAAACCTATTAATGTAAATAAAAATTACTAATTATATCCTATAAAAGATTCTAAATAGAAAATTAAATGAGATAAAAAATATCACTCATAACCATACTATAGAAGGATATAATTCTCAATAGTGAAAATGTCCATGAATATTTTATGATCTTACACATTATTATGTAACATGAATGGGAATTATAGACACTAGAAGGCACAATTCATGTGTATATTTTCAAAGAGTTTAATAAGGAATAATTATATTTGTATTGGAATCATCTGGATGATGCTATGGATTTCCAATGATTCATACTGTCGACCATGTAAAGTGAACTTATAACACTATAAAATGATATTTAAATAGAATAAAATAATTTCTCACATTTATGATCTCTATCCAGAGAAAAATATATCAAATGGATATGTGATTTAAAATTCATTTGTTAAATGAATCATGAGAGAGTCAGTTCCATTTGGGGAACATGTAGTAAAGATGATTGGCTACATTGAGCTCTTACACAAACACACTGATCAAATTATTTTCTCACTACCCAAAAACTTCTCCCTTTTTATAGTGAATTACAATAAGAGTTATAGTAATAAGACACTATTATATCTTCTAACTCTTATTATCCAATTTCATAAAGTCACTAGACATGAAAAAAAAGATTTCTTTATGATGAATAAGATAAAGTGGAAGAACAACAAAATATTGAAGAATAATTATTCATTGTCTAATGCTCAAGAGAAACATCTTTATAAGAATAAAAAGATCTATAGGAATGAAATTTCATAACATGTGGTATAATTTCATGCTGTATGTGGGGCCACAAAAGTAGAAATTTCACCCCAACAAATAAGAAAGGGGAAGCTTCAGGTGTGTTTGTTATTGGGAATTATATCTATTTTTCTAAAACATTAAAAATGAGATACTACATGTGGTGCTCAAATTGCAATCCAAATAAAAAAACCAAGTAGATTTTTGAAGGTTGAAAGCAGTGAGGTGGATATATTTACTTCTAATAGTTGCATGCTGATTGATCTCCCCATTATAGACATCCATATAATATATCAAAAAATATTTTTTAAGATTTTAATGAACTATAATTACACTCCTTATGTCACCAAGAAAATTACTTCCATTTATTTCTTATATTTGGATGGATTTATTTTCTTCTTTGGAAATAAAGGTTACTGATTTTATAATGATAATATATATTATGGTATGTTAGAATTCAATAATGGTATTTAGGTATTAAATAATGAAAACCAATTTTTGTAAATTGATAATGAAACAAACATGTGAAACTCATATGAAACCCAGTTGTGGTATCACCATATTGGTTGAATAAATGAGGAGTGTTTCAAAAATATATATCAAGTTGATTATTTAAAATCTTTTGAGCTAATGTTTCTTGAAATATGACATGTTTGTTTAAATAGGAAAATGGAAAATCACCATTAAATGGTCAATGTAAAATAGATATAGATCTTCTTTAATTAGTTCACATGAATGTGTGTTATCCTTTTTAAGTATAAGTTAGTGTTATATACTCATTATTTATTACTTTTACTAATGAATTGTGCAGGAGGGTTATATGTAATAGATGAGGTATAAGTCTAAATAATTTGATAAGTTCAAAGAGTTAATGAATGATATTGATAATAAACAAGGTATGAAGATAATGTAACTTATATAATATAAAGGTGGATAATTTAATAACCAATACATTAGCAATTTTCTATGGTAGTATTGGATTTCAACTCATCTCACTCAACCTTAAATACCATAGTGGAATGAAGTTAAAGAAGGGATGGATTGTACCATATTAGACATGGGAAGTTCAATTATGAGTTATATAAGTCTTATATTATCCTTTTCTAGATATAAAATATTGAAATCATTATACATACTAAAATGAGTACCATCTAAAGAAAAAAATAGTATTCGCATCTTGTTATACAGTGGTAAAAAACCTACTTTTTCACATGTTCAGGCATGGGATTGAGAGGAATTTATTATGGATAGATTAAGTAATAATATTGAATCTAGAGGAACAATGCAAATATTTATAGTGTATCCTAAGGAAACATTGAGATATTTCCAATAACACTCTTCATACAAGAAGAAACTATTAAAAGGCATATTTTCTTTAATGAGAGGGATCAAATCCTTACCTAGGACATTGCGTGAACGAATTAATTTGAGGACGTTGATGCTCAAGTTATTCAAGGGTTGGTACATAAATGGATTCTATAGATCCCCATGAAAGAAGGGGTTCTAGAAATACAGTTGCTTCATGGGTGTACAAGGGAGTTATGAGAACAATAAAGATATGGTTTTCTAGTTAGTTATTATAATGTCACATTAATAGCTATAAATTAGGATCCTCTCTCCTAAAAGGAGGTAGTAGTGAGCTTAGAAGATCCATGATAGAATGAGTCCCTGAATTTTGAGATAGATTCCATATAAAAAACAACGTTTGGGTTTTGATTAATCCTCCAGTTCATGTATATGTTGTTGGGTGATAATGTGTCTTCAAGAGATAACTATGAAATGATTGTAATGTAAATACATATAAAGAATTTTGAGAATGAAAAGAGATTATATATAATCAATGCATTGACTATGATTTAAAATTTACTCTAGTTAATATGTTTAAATCAAAAAGAAAATTACATTCCATAACACCTTACCATGACTCTGGGATTTGAAAAAGGGTTAAAAAAATATATTTCCATAATGGGAACCTTTAAGAGGATTTGTATTTAAAACATCCAGAAGTGGTTTTTACTGTAGAAAATGTGAAAAAGTTAATAATTTTCTCGAGAACCACTTTTGGATTGAAGTAAGAATCCATGCCATGGAATTTTCAATTAGATAAAGCCATAAAAGAATTTGGTTTCATTATGAATGAATGTGAGCCATTTGATTAGAGGAATTTCAATGGAAGAATTTTTGTTGTTGTAGTATATGTTAAAGACATATTACTAATATAAAATGATATATCAACACTACCAGTGGCATGGTTAAGAAAGTGATTCTCCATGAAGGACATAGGTTAACCAGCCGATATTCTAGGGATCAAGATCATGCATTAAAGATACAAGAGACTAGTCAGACTAGGTCAAGGTACATATATTGACCAGATACTAGTGTAGTTAAATATAGAATAATTTCAGTGAGTATTCGATCCATTTTCACATTGTATAAATCTATCATGGAAAATTATTACTTAAACACAAGTGGAAACAGAGTGAATGAGTAAGATCCCATACACTTCTATGATAGGATCAATCCAGAATGATATTTTTTTGTTTTAGGATTGATGTTATATATGCTTTGGCCATGGTTGGAAGATATAAAATAGATCCTAATTAACTGTATTGGACTACTGTTAAGACTATCTATAAGTATCTTAAGTGAATTAATGACAAATAGATTGTGTATGGATGATATTAAAAGAAATTAATCACGGGTTATATGGATTCTATCTTTCAAATAGATCAAAATGATTTGAAGTCACTACCGGTGTATATCTTTTATTTTGGTAGGGGGTCATTGAGCTGACAGTGCTGAAATCGTCCAATTTTTTTCTAATTATACAGTGATATCCAAGTATATTTTAGATTCTTATAGAGCCAAGAAAGTAATGCATATTGAATTTTGTTTTCAAGATCTCGATTTGGATCCTAGTAGTAAAGATCATCTAATATTTTACTGTAATAAAAATGTTGTGTTGGTTCTCTCTAAAGAGACATGGTCACTCTGAAGTTCAACGAACATACTCTAAATGTGTCATCTCTTGAGGTATTTTTCTCAATGTGGTAATATTTCTATGATTAGAGACTTGATAGAGGAAAATAGGGGGGAACAATTAACATAGGAACTGTCTCAACCAAGGAATTAGTATCATGTGAGAGATAGTGAACTGAAATCTATTTTTAGTGGGATCTAGTGTATGTGGGAGTCTGTTGGAGTTGGTTCGACATAATTAACTTATTTAGTACATGATTACATGGTTTTCTTTTTAAATATGTTTTATTTTCAAAGCACAATTTTTATTCTATAAAATATTTTTATGTGATAATGTCTTGATAATATACTTCATACTAAATGGTTATGTTAGTTCCCCAACATGAATAGAACAAAAAAGTTTGGCAATATTATTCTCCAACCTTATTCTATGGTAGGATAATATTTTCTGAAGTGACATAGGAAATACATGAAATCAAAGAGAGGAACCTCATAAAAAAATAAATACACCTTTTTGTGGTGTTCTTCCTTTGTAATCCCTAAGATAAAAGGTTATGATAACCTTAATATCAAATAGAAAATCAATATTTTCATATTTAATTTCATATTACTATATATAGAGATATGTATTGATAATTATACTTTAATATGATCATTAATTGTTATCATTTATTGCACACTATATTGTATTGATGAAAACTATGGTGACATATGTTCACGATGAGGTAGGTTATGAGCGGTGCATCACGAGTGATATTCTATTAATAGATAGTGGATGACATGATTGATCCCTTATTTCCTATAATTTAAGTTGATATCTCGTCCCCTTTGATAGAATATTACTACTGGAAACAATCCATATCCATAGTGTTTGGTGGATGTGTTCATTTAAAAAAATAAATGAATGACCGATCAAGTATATAGGTTTCTAGAACATGTATGAAAAGTTTTTGACTTGATATATCATGAGAAAGATATTATATTACATGGTAATAGTGTATATGAGTTTGGATGTCATTGGAACATTAAATTATTTCTTTATGGGTTCCTTGGTGTGTTGATGGATGGTAAACTTGTACTTTAGGTTTTTATTCCTAATCCCACTTAGAAGGGGGACTAGAGGATCACATGATTAGTGTATCCATAATTTCATCTAAAGTCTTGTAATTAATTAAATATTTTTGAATAAATAATATTTTTTCTATTTTTGATGATCACTATAATTTAATCAGAATTTATTCAAAATAATAATGTCAGCAAAATAATAAATAATAAATATTAGTTTTAGGTTTAGTAAATACAATATTTACTATATCTTTCATATAGATAATGTGGTGAAGTTTATTTAACTAAATGGTAATTATTAAAGGATCAATAAATATTGACGAGGGAAAGCATTCCATGTTTAATTTTTTAGTTATAAATAATTGATATTTACTTATAATCATAATGTGCGGCAGATGTCTTTTAATTTATAAAAAAAAATATTATTATTAATGGACATGGGGTCAATTAAGATTTTTAGAAATGGTTATCTTCTTATTTGAAATTTTCTAACTCTAAACTACCCTAATTATATCTAATTATTTATAATTATATCTAAATAAACCTCTTTCTCCAAGTATCTTTTTATGTGTGTACAACATATAAGAGAGATATCTTGGGACATATCTAGAGAGATTTTTCAAGAAGGATATCAGGAGATATATCTAGAACTATATCTATAAATATATATAAAGATATATATAGATATATCTAGATATATATATAAATAGATATATCTAGAGGCGTATCTAGATAAATTAATCTAGAGAGATATTTATAGATCTATAAATACTTCTCTCTTCCTCATATCCCATGTATTAGAGAGAGCGACAACAGTTTTCCCTATTGAAGAAGAAAATTTCTATGGTCAATAATGAAAAAAGTAGGTGAACGAGATCTACTTTGTTAACACCGGATTATTTTATGGGGTCAATCAGAGATTGTGGTGCACATGTGGATTACCACAAGAGGGGTTCTATACTTGAATCCTATAAATCAATGATAGTGTATAGAAATATATTACATCATATAATCATTGAAATAAGAAGTACAATTTGAGGTAATTCTATATCTATGTATAAATTAATTATAAATTACATGTGAAATTCTTATCCCTCCAGTTTTGGTTTATTAATTTTGTCCAATAATTTACAATTTTCATTGGACATGATCTCATGATCATGAAATGAAATGATTACATGGGATTTATGACTAATATATGAGTTGTTCATATCATCAATTGATGCTCCCTCAATTCCCTGATATAAGAGTATAAAACTGTTCCCTTTCACATATCTTAAATAGAATTTATACATAACCACCCAGGTGTACATACTAGTTTGAGTATAACAACTCAGTTGTTAACTCCCAGTGACTTTTCCTATATTTCACTTAGAATTGAATCATTTTAGTCTATAGAAACATAAAAAAATTATGTTGAATATAAAATTCAGAAAATTTAGTTTCCAAAAACATTCAACAAATAAGATAAAACAGTTTTCACAATATCAAATAAATTAGATTTTTTTTTCAAAATAAAAAAAAAATGACTTGTGTTAATATTTAAATTATTTGACTTTTTATTTAGATATCGTATAACTTCCATGTTTACACACATTTAAATAAATTCATAAGGAGTTATATACCAATTATCACGAGTGGTGATATGTTCCGCATTAGGCCATCAATTGGTGGAAATAACTTCATATTCCTTTACCACCAACACTTATCAACATGTCTATTTATATAAGGACTTGTACAATAAAAATAAAGTTCACATGCCAATACTCTTCCCTTATAGTTAGAACCTAAAACCCGATTATTCCATGAACCTTAACAAAACCATACCACTTTTAAGAAAATACTTTTTTAAATACACTGAACTTATTCTGGGAAATAAATAAATATTGAGTTTAAAAATCCAACAAGTGAAAATAATTTTTGTGTTTTGGAAGTTCAAAACCATTAAAATGAAGAAGATTTTTTTTAAAAAATAAACTTAAGTTCCTTCACATTCTAATAAAATTTGAAAGTGTAGAAAACCACATACCATAGATTTCTTAGTGAAACCAATCCAAAATGAATGTATTGATCCTGGATCATTATTTTGTTCCTATAAATAATCATAATAATATAACATTAAAAATTATATACTCCCATAGATATTGAAATGTAAAACACATTTGAAGAATTTAGAACTTATATGTTGGGGAAATGTCCCTAAAGGTAACTTTGGAATGTTTTTCGGTTGATTGTGTTTTTTGGGAAAGATGGTAGAAAATGTTAGATAAGGCATTACAATACTGTTATTTACTATGAATGTTTACAAATATCCAATACAAATGAATGGATTCTCATGATCCAATATTAAATGATGTGATTAAAATATCAAATCTTTTCTTAGTGTTTGCCAAACATTTGGAGTCCAAAATATGGCGGATGACTCAAGAATCATGAAAATTTGATTTCCATGAATGACTCATAAATGTTTTTATGATAAATGTATTTGGGGATGATTTTATTTCCATTAAGGTATGAATATTTGAGAAGGAATCCAGTGTTACAATTGCTATTTTTCTGGAAGCTTTGGAGCATCTTGAAATCATGAGGAAAAGATTGTAAATTTTAGAGACTATGAGAATCTTCATGAATGTGAAAATTTACCTAGTTTTTCACAACGGAATTGTGTATAAATAGAGAGCTTCAAAAAAAGGTTTTGATGATAATGAATGATTTTTAAAAGGGATGAAATTCCTGTAAATTGGCCTCTCACCCCTTATAAATGTCGATAAATCCTTAATGAAAATACAAAGGATATAAATTAATGAAGGTGATTCATGAAGGTTTTTATTGTCAAAAATTTCATGATTAATGGAATTTAACAAAGGATATATAAGCTAAACATTGGTTTTAAGCATCATGAAATTATTAATCATCATGATGGTTATCTATGCTTCATTAAATAAATGTGTTGTACTAATACTATATTATCTTTGTGAAATGTATGATCTCTGTGAAAGGAGTGTTATTCACATAAGTAAGTGATATTTTTGAAAGGAAGTGAGAATCATGAAAGGGTTTTTCATTTATAAAGGTAGTTTTCATTACAAAAAGAATTGATATTCATGAAATTTATATTCTTTACAAAATATTAAAATATCAGAAAGGATTTGTGATTATTACAAATAAACAAATATTTGTAAAAGAAGCAATATTCATGTACTAGAAGATATTTCCAAGTAATTATATGGTAAATGTCTAGTAATCAAGATGAATAAATTATGACTTAATGATGAACCAAGTGAGTTTTAAAAAATATTTATTCTAATGATAAAGTGAATTATCTAACGGAGCAGTGAGAACACATTAGTTGAGAGAGCATTGAAATTTAAAATTAAGACTAGTTGTAAACTAGTAGTGACAGTGAGTATAATCCAAAAATTGTAATGTAAATGATCCATGGTTGGAGTGACCTAGAATAAATAAATAAGAAACAAGATTAGTTATTTTGGTTCACTAACTCAATGCTGTATTCATTTTCTATGGACTATCCCATACTAGTGAACTATGTAAATATTATTGTATCCTTGTGAATTTTTTCTTTCTTTTATTTCTACGAACAATAATATGATTAATTTTGAAAGGATAATGTTAAAATAAAATTTTAAGGTAAAATTAAGTAACCCTTATAATAAAGTGGTCAATATCTAGTAGGGAATGAACAATTCTAAAAAAATATTCATATCCTAATTCATCCCCATCTCAAGGAATCTTAGTTCTCTTTAGGCCTAAAATTATATTTGATTACCATGATCAACCACTTGAAAAATAATTAAAATCACATATATAGAATAAAGATCTCTAAAATCACCTAATATGACCTTAAAAATTGAAATCCTTGGTTAACAAAGGAAAAATTATACTTTTAATGCATGTTTCGAGATAAAAATACAATTTCCATAAAATTTAATTATTTTCATAATATTATGATGACATGTTTGAAAGCCTATGTGATAAATATGAAAATTGGATTTTCCCAAAAATTTCCAGACATGAATTTTTTTTATAGTTTTCTAAGACATTGGTGAACTGTACTACTACCTGGAGACTAAAAAACACCCATAAAACATTAAAATGGTTTTACAGACCATGAGAAAACCTTAAAAAACAAAAAATTCTTCCAAAAAAATACAAAATATTCTAGAAATATTCCAGGTCTTTACCTAAACATTCCCTTTCATAGGAAAGACATAAAATTGGGAAACACCTCAAACTACTGGTGTTACATGGTTTAGCAAAATGAATTATTTTCCATTCCATTTCCCCTACCATAATCAAAAAAATATTTTAGGCACCTAACTGAGGTATATTATACCAATTTCTTGGAAGAAATATTTTTTTTAAAAAAATATTCTCTATTTATGACGAGTACTACACCATGGTATTTGATAACATAATAATTATCTTCAAAACCATACATATTTTAGAAGAAAAACTATTAAAATTGAATAATTCAAATAGTTACTACCTTAATTTTTTCATCGATATAGGTTGAGAAACAACATCATATTACCCCCACACACCCAGGTTTTCTCGAATTTTATTAAATCACTCATTGAAAACAAATTATTTTTCAAAAAGAATAGAAAAAATATATTTTATTTTTACGAATTGATTTCAAAATCGTCAACCTAAAGAAGAGAATGATAATATTTTATTAACCACTAAATATTAAAAGCACTAGGATGTTATACCATTAACAATGTCATGGTTTTGTATAAAATATATCCTTTTTCTTTTTGAAATTGACCAAACCGTGAGATTATTGGACATTGTGGTTATTAAAAATTAAAATTCATAATTAAAAAAATTACTTATTCTTTTAGTGATTTAAAAATCCTTGGTTTTGTATCTTCTAGAGTTAAAATATAAAATAGGAATAAAAAAATCCATTATTTTCCCCAAGGTACCAACTAACTAATTTTATTACTCATTGTAAACCTTAGTAGTTAGTAACATATATCCCATGAATTCCCTTGAATTACATTTATAAAACCCTTAAAAAATATTTACACACACCCAAACCATCCATCATTTCTATAAAACCTCTACACCACTTCAACTTTACACTATTTCATTTTTAAATACATTGAAAACCCATTTCCAAAAACCTCTCCATTCATTTTCTTAACCATAGAATTTTTTTATTATGGTATTTTAAAAATCTAAAAATATTTATAAATTGGGATTAAAGCTCCAAAAATATATCTTTTAAAACATCCTATGCTAATATAGAATTATTTTTATAAGCTCAATCACATAAATATTCTTTCTAATCTCAGAAATATAGAAAAATAGTCAATTAATTCCCTTCAACCCATTAAAAAGGGTCAAATAAATAATCATATTTTCAGTCATCATATTTTTGATCCATGAATAAATTTCAATTTAGAAATAGAAAAATCGATATATATATATATATATATATATCATAAAAAAGATTATTGATTGTGGAAATCTTTTGGAAAAATATATTTTATACTAAATAGTCTTTGAAGATAAAAAATGGATTTAATGAGGAGATAACACATGGTGAATGTAATAAACCCAACGCTAGTAACCCAAAAAGGTGGTTATTCTTTTAATGGTATAGAATATATATATCACATTATATTTTATCAAATTAATTCAACGGCGTAAAAAAATATTTCAATACATATGATATAATTGTTTTGTATTATTTAGATACTAGAAACATATATGAACATTACATTACATTGCAAAGTTGAATTACATTATAAAATGAAACAAATATTTATTATTTCCCTTTTATTACCATTTTTCCACATATCAAAATATTTATAGTTTTCTATTAATATTGGGAAACCGTAAAAATGGGTGAGATTAAATTCTCTTTAAGTGGAATACTATATGGAATAAATATTAAATATATTATATTATGTGAAAAAGTAATCAAATTATTCCATATACATGATCACATGTGTATAATTAAACCATGTAATTGGTAAAAAATCAAATAAATAATCAAATTTGTAATAATAACTGATATCATAGCAATGAAATTGAAAATGATGGAAATTATAAACATATAAAATATTCCTCCTGTTAATAGACCAGTTACAAATGTGTAATAGAACCCAAAATACCTAAGATATTATGTATTTTGAGACCTAATAATTCATTTTATAAAAATTTGTTTGTTGATAAAATCCCTGAAATAATAAGTCGAAATCATTCATCAAGTAATGATAATTTTAAAATAATAACTACTAGGGAAAAAACTTTATAACCCCATTTATGTCCCTAAAATAGGGTTAAATGTAACCATAGGATACAAATAAATGAAAACATATTTGGTCCATTGGATTAGTCCTTGGTGAAAAGATTAAAACTATGGGAAAGGTATCTTGTATTTATAGGCATCAATGCAGATGGGTTTTTTTCTATAGGCAACCTGGCTCAAGATGATAGGTAATGGTAAAAATGGTGATGTTGTGTGGGAAAATAGTAGAGGAGTACATGTATGGGATATATCCACATGAAATGTTTCTTATTATTGTCGGTCCTCCAATATAGTTTCTTATGAGAATGGGAAAACTAGCCTTTTACCGCAGTTCATCCCCATGGGGGCATATAGCCACGAGCTTGGTTTCCTATGGATATAGGTGAAGGATGTTGTGTCCTATTACCAAATTATAAATGGATGGTGGCGATAGGCTCCCAAGGTAATATATATATCCCTAGGCTTATTTTAATATGGTCTTAGCTTTATAAATAATCACCTATGCTCATAGAAATCCTTTTCTATGGATCAAACCCTTTCTAGGGAAGAAATTCAACTACAAGACTAGTTTCCTATAGCTATATCCATAATCTATCATTATCTATGGTTGTGGGAAAGCTATAAATTGGATATAAGGCCTCAAAGGGATGAAATATAACCATGATCTTGGTAATATAGGGCCATATTCTATGATTTATGATGGAAATGTTGATTTATTGTGGTTGTAGGGCCACTATGATAGAATATAAGATTTTATTTTTTAATATATAATAGATATAGTGTATATATATATATATAGTAATATCTTTTGAATTCAAATGATCAAATCCCACCTTTAAGAATTTTAGAATATTATATTATCAGTCGCTAATTCTGACACCTATTTCCATAGGGTGTGTCTCCATAAACATGATTGTGGAAATATGGGGTATATAATTGTATTGTGACACTACCTATAGAATGTATAAGGGACACAGAGGATTTCTCTATATGTCTACCCATGGTCATAAGGGGTATTTATAGATGTGGCGCTAGCAACTACGAGGTGTATTACTATACACAACACTCATGTCCATAGGCATTGCTGGATACTTTCACATGATACATGTCTATGAGAATAAAGATAGTGATACATCCTATGGGATATAGACATGTCTATTTCCCCATGAGAATAATGCATATTTCCAGAGGTTTTAACAATGGGGATTGGCCCTATGACAATCGTTTTCACCCACAGCTGTTGCCTTTTCTCTAGTATTCACTACAAGAAATAATGTTCCCTAATGAACCTCATATATTTCAATATAAAATTATTCAATAAATATCCATATATAAATAATTAATATATATATTTTTAAAATTACCCTAATAAAGAAATTATATAGATATCTAGGTGAATATCCAATAATAAAATTAGAAACCACAGTATAATTACAACGAAATGAAAACTATTCTTTTTATATGGATGATAATGGAGTATTAGGTTAGGTTAAATTAATCGTATAAGGATTTAAATAATAAATAGAAAATTATTTCAGTATTTTATAATGATAGGAGACAATATAAATAAAATAATTCTCCAATAAAAAATTAGGATTATGTGACATGAATATTTGATATTTATTATGGAAAAAAATTTATTTTAAGTATAACTTTTAGGTCCATTTGATTTGAAGAAAAATGTGAACTTGTTCTAAAATATAATTTAATGAAAATGGGATCTGATAGAGGATCTAATAGATATAACAGTATTATTATTAATAAATTTATGTCTCCATATATGAGTTAATAATTCCATAATAAAAAAATACATGGAATATATAGTGATTGGATAATTAATTTTTAGGCCATGTAAATAATTTAACATTATAAAAACATATAAATATGGTATAAATAGAGGGAATAATTATCTCTCAAAGATATTATAATGTGTAATGAATAATAATGTTTTATAAAAATATTTCATATTTAAATGAAAAGGCGTTGGAATTACATGAAAGAATAGAGAAGAGATTAAGAACCCTTAAATTAAAAAATGAAATCCCAAAACATGAGAAAGAACTCAATTTGAACCATAATAAATCTTATTTAGGCCTCTTGATAAGGATATATATTGGTGATCAATAACATATCATTTTTGAGTGAATAGGAAAGGAAGGATGGGTAAGTATTTATAGAAAATGAGGGTGAATGTTTTATTAATTTTGGCACATAATATTTTGAATTATAGGATAGAGAAAATTCTATACCATAAGACATACAATAATTTTAAACCATGGTATATTAAATTTAAGACATGTATTTTGAAATTCACTCATTAATAAATGATTTATTTTTTAAAATCTATTTCCCCATGGAAATATAATATTCTAATAAATTATTGTTTTGAAAACCTTGATTTTCATTTTAGACTTTGGCATGTCCATTATAGTTTTTAATTTTTTTTAATTAAATAATCTTCATTATTTTAATTAGTGAACATATTTTCTATAATTTATTATTTTATGTAAATTTTTACATTATGTTCTCATAAATATAATTTCATAATATATGTAGTTTCTACATAACATATTTTACTATTTAAACAGAAAAACAATTTTTTAATAAATTCACATAAATTTAGTAGATACTAATGTCAAAAAAATAATTCTAAATTTGAATTCAATTTAAGGAAAATAATATTTCATATATAAGAAATTTAATTATTCATATACTTACTTAGTTGTTTTCCAAATCATGTGTTTGGAGAAAAAAATTTAAAACTATTTTTTTAATAATTGTTTTTTCTAAGACAAAGGAATGTAATTACATTCTTATTTATTAACCAATATACAATATTTTAAATTATTTATTATTCTTTTATAACATTTTGAAATTAATTTTAATACACTTCTATAGATAATTCTAAAATTACTATTATAATGGAGATGATGATATGTTACTATTTCAATAGTCTGATTCCCAATTTTCTGATTCCAATGACCATATTTCACATTCTATAAATTCACATCATTATCATCACTAAAATAATTGAGCTCATTGTATTAGTTTATATATCATCCAATCCATTACACATGTCTTCATTATAAATACAATGTATATTTTTTACTATTTTCGTTGAATACCACCCTCCATGTTTAAGATTATTGTTTTTCTCTCTACTAATACTTGTTCTATAGAACTGATTACATATTTTATAGTGAAAATAATTTTATAGTATTCTTTAATAATATTATGATGATTTATCAAAATATGTATCATCTAAGTGGTATTTAAATTATGTCTTCCTTAATTATAGAGTAATATTTGGTACTATATTCTTTCACCTAAAATAATTTCAAAATATAAATTTTGGGTATAAATTTGTAATTTAAAAAATAAAGGTTTTTAGGCATAATAGATTCCTCAGGCTAAGACACTACTTCCTCAAACTTGAGATTCCTCCAATGTTTACTCACCATCAGATTTGTACAATTTTAAAACACTTTGTCTTTACAATCTAGAATCTCTACAAACACTTCATTATAGGATATTCTAGGCCATAAATAAATTATTTTGATGGTGTGTATATGTATAGGGTTGACCTATAGATCCATGATAATGATACTTAGAAAAAACATTAATAACAGATATGTTGAGTGGAATAACTAAATTAAAATGAAAAACGATAATTTAGTTAAAGACTTAAAAATTCCCAACGTTCGATTGACATAATTTCCCCTTGATACCATACCATATAACTCTCTTTCATGGAGGTAGAATCTAGAAGACATTATCACCTACATGAAATTTATTTTCTTTAATATTATTATCAATATTGACTCTCTATTATTTTTTGAAATTTCTTAATATGATTTTATATGGGTCAAAATTTATGATCTACACCCTTAAAAAGTTCAAGACTAACTTCCATAATTTCTATAATGTCATCCAAACATGTTGGAGAATAAAAATCATCTTTATATAGACACTTATATAGTTCCATTTTTCTTGTCAAAAGAAATTTATTTATGTATATTAATTATATTATATTTGTATAGATATCCCATGATAACTAGAAACCAAGTGATATTTACCTCAAAATTCTATAAAATTTTTAGAAATGAATTTTATACTACCCTTTTGTTTGAGGATGATAGGCATTTTTGAAATGAATTTTGGTGTTCAAATCCTTCTAAAGACTCCTTGTAAATCATGATGTGATATGAGGGAGACTATTTGATAAAATTGTAACTGTTGAATGATGAATATCTGATATCTTGTTAATATAAATGTTTTCATGTCTTTCAATGTATAGATCCTCCATTTTTTCTAGGAAATAAGAATAATTTTTAATGTAATCCACAATTACCCATATTTCATTATTCAACTTTTATATCATAATAATTCATATAACAAATTATGTTATGATATTATCCCATTTCCAAATTGATATAAGGATAGATTTCATAACACAAATTAGAGTATAATTCACATAAATTACTTCTTGGAATACTAGTCTTCTTTAAAATGGTCATAAACTTGTAGAATATTGTCTTCGTAGAATAAAATTTCTCATAAATCCATATATATTTCAATGTTACATGTGTGTGTAGAGAACTTTTATTTACGACATCCATTCAGAAATTCCCTCTTTACCCAAGGTACCAATGGTACATGCCCTGTTGTAGTCACCAATTCTATTTTATTATATAAAAAAATTTCAATCACGCCATATATCATGGATTTATTCATTTTCTATAACATTTTCACCATGTAACGACATTTTTAATGTCAATAGTAAGGATATTTGATAAATTAACAAAAAAAGTAATGAAATCTCCCCTATCATTATACTTTCTAGGAGTAACATTACTAAATCCAAGAGTATTAGATACTTTTCTATTCAAATCATTAATAGAACTCTTTAATACATCATAATAAATGCATCTAAAACTTAGTTATCCCTCCTTGGGTTGGTAGTGTATCACAGAGTCATAAACCATGAGTAGTTATATGAATTTATTCTATAACATGTTTCACTCTTTTTGTGTGAATATATAACTTAATATATATATATATACATGTATTATATTTCACTATTAAAATAGTTTCTCTATATCTTCACTTCTAAGATAGTGGTCAATCTAAAGCCGTAGTAGAATAATTTTATTCATGGGAAATTAATTCAGTTAATACATAAGAAAAAAGGATAACTTTTTTATACAGATGTAGCCCATTCCATTATTTGATGAATCACTATATATCAGAAACTTACCATTGATATTCTCAAGACCAACACGCCTTGAATTTAATGCTAAAAATAAAAATTATTTTACATAACTAAGAACATTATCATCTTAGGTCTATATAGATTTTTAATTAGAAAAAAAAATTCTTTTCAAATAATATTTTTCTAAACAATAGAAATTTTTTAAAGCATAAAAGTATTATAATCATATATATAACATGCATCCGAATAATCATATGCATTTATCTTTACATCATATAAAGAAAATTCCTATACATGGGGTGAGCACATAGTATAAAACTTACCATGGGGGTTTTTCTTTTTTACCTGTCCCATGTCATCATATATAATGTATAAGTCCTATGTTTTTAGTTAAAATACTTAGTCATTTGTATCTCTAATATTAAAATAAATTTTTTACTTTTATTTTAAATAAAAAAGTATAATTTTTTTTAAATAAATAAGAAACCAAAAAATTATTCATATAAATTCGTGGTTACTTATGGAAAATTCAATGAATGAAATTTTTTTACAGGTACATAATTTAGGGTATAATTTACTATTTTTTTATAAAACAAATATAAAATCCATAGTATCTTTTAAAAAGTAAAACTATAAACTTAACCATTAAGAGAAATTATTTTTCAATACAAATGGTTTTTAGATAAACAATATAGAGGAAGGTAATTCCAGAACATGAAATACCTTAAATTATAAAATGATAATTCTAAAATATAATAACTTATTACCTTATATCAATAAGTAAAGCTAAGTCTCGTACCCTTATTGGTAACCAAACTCTATAAAGCCCTCTTTTGTAGAACTCATTTCGGAGGATAAATCCAAAAACCAAATCTATTTCCCACAGTGTCTCTCTTAGAAACATGAACTAGATAAATTACATGAATTTATAGTGAATTAATATTATTAGAGAATACATAGTTGAATTAATTCTAATTAGGATCATAATTTGTTATCAAAAATCCACTAGCTATCTAATATATTATAAGAATGTATAATTATGTTATAATAATTGGATCATTTGAGGAATGGATATAAACCTCCTTCATTAAAAATATTATACCTACTTCATTGAAAATATTTTATCTTCATGCCTTTAAAATTAAATTATCTATATGGCCATCATCAACTTAAAAATATTTGTGGATATATATCCATATAAAAATGAAACTCACACACACATGTATGACCTACAAATATTCTTATATTTGTGAATTTCATAATAATATTTATCTTAAAATTGAATTAGGTGACTATCAGAGTTTAATACATAATCTTAAATGCATCGATCTGTCCCCCCACTTTGGAGTCAATGCATCCCTATAATGATACTAATAATGAATTTATCAAATATCACTCATAATTTGGACCCTTAATTCATGAAACTATGTTAGCAGTATGATCACACTAAATGCTAAATAAATATAGTAAACAATTCTATACAATACAAAGTGAGTTAGTTGAGAAAATTCATTGGTTGAAATTAATATTATGTTTAATTTTTTTAACATGGAACTTATAGTTTCAATATTGTGATCCCACATTAGTTATAAAATAAGGATAGTGATTGCTTATTTATGAGGATTCAATACAACATCCAGATTAAGTCCCTTAGGTTAGACCCACCAATCAGGCACCTTCTTTCCCCTCTATAGTACCATAGACACCATCATTTTCTCACCTATAATAAACCCGTACTAGTCACATGCTTGAACGTATCTTACATGAATCTTGACTATGATTGATGACTGTCCGATCAACCTAAGTGTAAGTCTTGATCACCCATGGCTTGGCTGGTTGATCCTATTTTCATAATTGGTCTATAAATTCAATTTCTAAAATAAATAAACTTATAAATTATTTACAATTTAAATATAGATTTGAGAATCCCACATTACTACTAACTTTTACAAATTTAAATTTATTTACTATTGTCTCAATTCTTTATAATCAATTAAATAATTTCATTATAATTATTATTTATAATATTTAAAATAAATAATAATTTTCATTACATATATTTATTATTTGATACTATCAATTATTATTTATTTTCATATTTTCTATTTTTTAATTATTTACCTATATATTTATTTTTAATATATTCTAGCTCTCATGTAATTTATAATTTAATATAAATTTAATTATTTTAATTTTAAATTTTTATTTTTATAACATAATGAATATTATAATATTATAAAAAATAAAAGTTATTATTCATTTTTATGAAATAAATTATTTTTTATAATTATCTTCTAGATTATATATATTAAATACACAACAATTTGTAATGAAAAAATTATATTAATATTAGAATTTATAATTAAATAAATTAACTTAAAATTAATATAATTCACATATTATAATATTTATTTAATATTAATATTTTTATACCATATTTTTTATATTTCATAATAAAATTTAAATTACTATTAGAATTTATAATTATCATCCAATGACTCTTATTCTTAAATAATTCCAAATGATTAATAATTAATTTCATTAAAATAGTACATATAAAAATCAACTATATATTGTTATTGAAAAAATAAATAAAAATAAACCTAATATTTTAGTTTTATAATATGAATAGTTTTAATAGATTTATACTGTATCTTATCTCTTATCCAAAATGATTCTTCATTGGTTTTCTATAATGGTAATCTTCTTAACTATAACAAACACAACTTTAAAATCATAATTATTTCAATACCAACACATCCTATATCTCAATTCACTTGAAATATGATTTCTATATTATTGAAAATATATATTGCCTCTATAGTTATCTTCAGAAGAGTTATCTTTATTATTGGTCTTGATGATCTATTATAAAATCATTTCATTTTATTGTGTACTTTCAAAAACTATTACATCATGCTTTTATATATAATAATCAATGTTATATTTACATTTCCCTTTCAATGAACGACTTTCCATTTAATGATGAGTTATTACTTTCCAGGTGGTTATATTTTCCTAGAAAAATATAACACAGTTTGATATTGTTTATAAAATTGTTTTTATCATATTATTTACTTAAAGGTAAAATATATACTAAAAAACCAGGATGAGAGATTCTCCCCCATTAAATAAATTTCACCCTCATAGTTTTAATCATTCACGATGAACAAGATAAAATATCACTACTATCAAGCATAAATATTTTAAACTTGGAATCATATTGTTATTCCTTAATGTTCATCCTATATAATGTAATGATATAACCCCAATTACCTAAAGTTGGTGCATTATTTTAATACATTTTCATGATTACAAGGAATCATGTCTCGATGGACCAATCAGTTTAGTAGTCTTGGAAAACATATTACATACACGAACATTACATTACACTTTCTAACATAAAACAAAGCACAAATAATCCATTGATAACTCCATTATTCCCCTAGTTTAACCCTCCATATCAATCATAATATACTCATTGGACTGCTGGGAAAATAAAACATAAGGGGTGATCTC